>JAJHZJ010000171.1:2046462-2396462 GCA_023548195.1 Bettongia penicillata ogilbyi | reverse complement strand
TGAGGGTCTAAAGAGCAGATTCGGACTCAGGTAGAGGAGTCTTTCTGGTTTGAAGCCCAAATTGACAATCTGCCCTTCCTCAATCTACCAATGTTTCTCTCATCCCATGTATAGATCCTCCTAAATAGATTAGAATGTAATCATCTACTCAGAGCAAACTCACTAAAGGTATCCTCCCTGAATGAAATTTCCATAAAACAAAAAGGGAATAAAGGAGGAATAGAGTTGCCTTTTCATGAGTTTACTCACTGCCTCTTTTCCTTTAAGCCTGTCTTTATTTCTTGTGACCCTCCCAGGTGTGAGCCTGTGCATAAGTTCCTAAATTACTATACACATCATTGGATCTATTTCATGGGTCAGAATGATGGATTCCAGGTGGGCTCATGATTAGATCAGGACAGCACAGACAGTTCTCTGCATGCAAAATGGCCATCATTGGCTGCGAGGAAATGGCTTTTCCTAATTTTGACAATTTACAGGGATTGCAGTTAGGTCAATACAATTGCAGTGATCAGTATGCAATGAAAATAGCACCAGGTCTGTAGTCATAAAAACTGGGATGAAATTCCAGGATTTCCTTTTACTACCTTTGTGGTCTTTCCCTCTTGGGCCCTACTTCACTCATATGTCAAATTGTCCTCTTCAAAAACGAAGGACGAATACACACACACACACACACACACACACATCAAATGAGAGACATTGGACTCAAAGATGTCTAAGATCCCTAAAAGTTCTAAACACTTTGAATGGTGAAAAATATCAAAATGAATATATCTCTTTTCCCATAAGTAAATCCATTGTCCATTCTTGTCAAAGCACCTGAATTCTTTTGCAGGCCATGTAAATGAGACATATAATTTTAAATCTTTTCGTTCTCCTTGCCTAATGGGCAGAATAGAAATGATAATACATGTATGTACCCATCTATCCCATGACAGGACATTGGTTTCCATTTATGACTCAAGTTTTCTGTAGTCCCCTGAAGAAAAGTATCCTTCTAAATAGCAAACAAAGACCTGTTGCTGTTAGAAGGGAGAGAGGTAAATTGCTCCCATTTGGGAAACACATTAATTCTTCCTGGCCACCCAGTGCTATTCAGTGTAATGGAAGAGGTAATTTACTAAATGGTATCTTAATGGTGGGGAAGGGTTAATGCACCTTTGTAACTCTGCCATCCTTTTCTGCAGTAGAATTGGGTCCATTATTTCACCAAGTTATCCTGGCATAATATCATTACAAAAAATATAATAATTACAAAGAGGGATAAAAGGACATTCAGCTCTTCTCAAACCAAGATCTATGTTATTTTGAAGTGAACTTTATTCCTCCCACACACTCAAACTCTCTTTATATTATCACCATCACCACCACCCCCAGGTAGGGGGAACCAAATACAAATTGCTGTCATTTTCATCAAAGCACATTTAAAGCCCCAATGGCTCACAATGTGGAAGTGATTAGAGTGGCCCAAATGAGGCTTTAATTAAAGATGCAATTGACAAGATAACAATGGCTTGTGAGTGTTTGCTAATATATTTGAATGGAAGGTGCATCTCTTTTCAATAAAAGAAAAGTCACTGGAAGACAAATTTGATTGCACATTGTAAAGGGTCTCCCAAATACTGTAATTATTTTTATTTTTATGTTTCATTTCTTTTATTGGTCATATTGAATAACTAAGCCTGTGAAGATATTTAAGAGAGATAAATTTCCACTGTAGATAATTACTGCTTAATAAAGTCCTAGTGAAAATAAGGCACGCTTCAGCCTCACCTCTGGGGCTCCTCAGTGGCCAGTGGCACTATGACCCTACTTATATATTTTTATGATAAACTCAAACTAATTCCCAGTAGGTTTCCTACCCTCCCACAAGATATGAGTACATGAGGTTTTATTTTAGAGATCAGACATGAATCAGAAAACACTAAAGAGGAGAGCTAGTGAACAGAGGAACTGATGGGTTAGACAAGATCAAATTCTCCCAGAGAACACCTTCCCCTCCCTTTCCCCACATCCCCCATGTGCCCATACAAGGGATGATGAGCAATGGAGGGTAAATTAAAAAGAAACCTTTAGGAGCTAAGAGCTCATAAGCACAAGGGCCCTGGGCCCCTCCTTTTGTTCTTTGTTGATGGATCCAAGAATTCATCAATGTGATATTTCTTCCACCTGTGTCGATCGCAGCCCCTCAGGGACTTATAATTCTATATAATTCCTATTCATGATTTCCCATAAATCCTTCATGAAGAATCAACTGAACATAGTGGAGGACTGCCTCAGGTTTCTTTAAAATGGGGTTAGTTCATAGCAATATAGTATTTAGACTGTCCATCTGTTGTCTCCCCTTCTCACTATTACCTTTTCAGATCATACATATTCTAAAGAGCAAAACAAAATAAAAACAACCCTAAGAACTTATTAGAGTTAAAAGCTATAAAAATTTGAGTGATTCATTGCTAGAGTCCACCCCGTCCCCCACCATCTTATTTTCTCTGTCTTCTGAACTGGCTTATTTTCCAAGGAAGTGTGATGATGGTTCAGTGACAAATACCGACTCTGACACTGCATGAAAGATGAGGTTGAAATTGTGTCTAGGAAGTCATGATTTACACATGCTTTGTGATTCCTTTGATTTATTAATGGATAAATACCCTGTGAATGTGAGTATAAGCTATGACCATTTTACATATGTAAACAATTTAATCTTTCAGTTTGACTTGACCCTGTAAGTTTTCAACAGCATCTAATATTTCTTCCAAATTTTCACCTAACTCTCTCTCCTTTCCCTGCTCCTAATTCTACTTTTGCCCTACCCTCCTAACCAGATAAACAGAGGCCATGCTTGAGAAGACTTAGGCCACTTAGTTCAGCATTATTTGAGACTCTGAATGGATGAATGCTGAAGCATTTATTCAAGTCTTACATTATGCTAATACAAAAGTTAGAAGGGGCAGCTAGGTGGTACAGTGGATAGAGCACCAGTGCAGAAGTCAGGAGGACCTGAGTTCAAATCTCCCCTCAGACACTTGACACTCACTAGCTATGTGACCTTGGGCAAGTCACTTAACCGCAATTGCCTCATCCTGGGTCATCTTTAGATGAATATCTGGTCACTGGATTCAGATGGCTCTGGAAGAGAAGGGAGGCACAGCCCTCCCTCACTCAAAACAAAGTCAAATGCAAGTCATGTCATCATTTCTCCGATGACATGGTCTTCTTCAGCAACGAAGGACGAACGCACAAAAGTGAGATGATCTGTACCAGCAAGCAGCTTACATAATAATGAAGCAAAACAACCCATAAAGTTGAACTAGTAGAGGATGAGATGGATTGATATTATCATGGAAACAATGAACATGAACTTGGGCAGTCTTCAAGAGGTAGTGGAAGATAGAAGGATCTGTTGTTCTATGGTTTATGGGAGGAGTCAGACATAACAGAAAGACTGAATGCCTGAACAACAGAAAAAGTGAGAAGGTAGGACTGTCTCCCTTCCAGTGACTAGGACAGAGGTGGGAAACCTGTGGCCTTGAGGTCATAGGTAGCACTTTAGATCCTCAAGTGTGGCCCTTCGACTGAGTCCAGACTTCACAGAACAAATCCCCTGGAAGTTTAGATTCAAAGGGCCACACTTGAAGACCTTGAGGGCCACATATGGCCTCGAGGCCTTAGGTTCCCTACCCCTGGACTAGGAAGCTTCTTCGGGAGTCAAGGGTCAAGAGTCAAGATTCTCACTTATTAAGATAAGCTATAATCAAACTCACCTAGTATTCCAGAGGGAGAATCTAATAGTGCAATGGGGAGGGGATGCAGCCATTAGTGTCTAAGCTGCTTCACTCTCTACTATTGCTTCACTCTCCAAAGCTGACTTTTCCCCTTTCTCCCAGGGTCCCAAACCACATACTTTCTCCCCTCTTTCTTCAAGAATTATAATCTAATCACTCTTACCATTGCTTGTGGAGAGGGTATATTAATGAACTGCTAAGGAATTACATTCGTTATCTTTGAGACGCTTAGACTACACCTCACTTCTCTGTCCACCATTGCCCAGTACATGCTGTGTCCCCATTGGAATATAAATTCCTTGAGGACAATGACTGTCTTGATTGCGTGTTTATACTCATAGTGCATTTAGTACAGTGCTTGATACACCGTAAGCTTAATAAGTGGGACGGCTAGGTGGAGCAGTTGATAAAGCATTAGGCCTGGAGTCAGGGAGATGGGAGGCCAAATCTGGCCTCAGACACTCACTAGCTGTGTGACCCTGGGCAAGTCACTTAACCCTGTTTGCCTCAGTTTCCTTTTCTGTAAAATGAGCTGGAGTAGGAGATGGGAAACCACTCTAGTATCTCGACCAAGAAAATCCCAAATGGGATAATGAAGAATAGGACATGACTGAAATGACTGAACCATAAAAATGTACCATGTGTTACATCAGGAGATACTTTCTAGTGCCTTACACAATAAACAATTGTTCAATGATTCAGAATCTGTAAAGACTTGCGGAAAAATTAAGGGAAGCAAATGCTCATCTTCTCTACCAGTCTCTCTCCCTGATCCCATTCCATTTGTCCATTCTCCTCTTCAAGTCTCATCACCTCCTCCAAAGACATATATACATAAGCAAACAAAAAAATCCTTCCTCCTTAGGACCAAAAAGCTAAGTAAAAATTATGCTATCTTTATACAGAAGTCCTTAAGAAACCTCCATAAGCAACAGCATCATCAAAGTCTAAGCAAGTCGCACTATTATACAGTGGTACGGTAGAATGAATGCTGGATTTGAGTCAGGAAACGAGTTCAAATCCTGATTCTGTCATTTCATGTTGTGTGACCTTGGGTAAATCAATTAACCTTTGTTATCCTCTTTCTCCTCTTCTACAAAATGCAGGGGCTAGTCCTGCCAACTTCAAATGAGACCATTTGTAAAGCACTTAGGAAGGTGCCTGGCACATAGTAGGTGTTTAAGAAATTCCTTTTACCACCCTTCCCCTTCCTCTGAGGTCTTTTCCAACTCTAAATCTATAGTTCTATATGGTCCTATAGTATGTCTTGATGGGACTTAATCCAACTCATAGGTAAAGTAAATCTTCTGGTTTCAAAAAAAATAGATAAATCAGAAGAATTTGAGGTTTCTACAGAATTGACACTGGAGAAAAATGCTGTTAAGTTTAAAGGCAATAGAAAAAACAGCTAAAGCTCAGTGTCTACTTTTGGATTGGTAGTGGGAGGATAGAATTGCTGTCTTTATTGAGCTCCTCCCTATCCTCCCCCATACCCAGGTTGGTGACTAAGTACAGCTCCCATCCAACTGCCTTTTTATGTTCATTCTATTAAAATATGATTTAATTATGTATTGACCTGGGGTTTGACATTGTAAAACGATCATTAATCGCTTGTCTTAATTTCCTGAATGATCTGCTGAGTAAAGGTGATCAGACCAAAATTAATCTATAATATAGACCGTATAACATGTAAGGAGGAAAGCAAGGAGGAGTAATTACCTAGTGCAGCAAGGAAACAGTAATGCGGGGCAAAACAAGTGTAGAATTTAGGAATTGACTGTTCTGCCTGATGGGGATGACAGTTTGCATGTCTAGCTGCAGCCTCCTGAATTTTAAGAGCAGAGGCAAAATCAACGTTCATGTTCTCCCAGATATGCCTTATTAAGCAACTGCTTTCCTAAAGCCAGCCCTGTATGAAGTCATGTTTTCACCATTCCTATCCTGCAGAATGTGCCTTGACATACATAAATGTATTGCCTCACTTTGACAGTATAATTCAGTCCAATAATCCCTTGTCCTGCTTCATCCCCATTTGGACTGTCCTTATGGAGAGGGGCAGTAGTTAAAAGTAGTATTATTAGAAGTAGAAGAAAAGTAAAAGTAGTCCTTCCTAAAAGACATACTTTTTAAGTTTAAGTAAGTTTCCTCCCCAACCCATCCTGAAATGTGCCTCCTCTCATTGGCCCTATGCTGGGGCCTGAAATTCCTCTCATTACTCACCCCTATGGTTTAAGGTATCAAAAGTGGGATAAGAGTAAGGGTTACATCTGTGGTTTTAGTGATATGGGGAATTCTCTCACCTGGGCCATCAACTTCTCTGAAAATATATCATCTTAAAAAATTGCCTAGAGCCCTGAGTGGTTAAGTGACTTCCTCACAGTAACACAGTCAGGGTGTCACAAAAATATTAGAACAGTATTGTTTTGATAGCTCAAAGGCAGAGAGCCTTTGTCAGAGGCAGAACTTCGACCCAGGTACTTATGGCTTCAGGCCTAGTTCTCTATGCACGGTATCATGTTGCTTTTCAGAAGGCTCTAAAAGGGATTGTTAAAATGTAATTATGTTACATGAAAAAACAAAGCAAAAATAAAAACAGGAAGTTTCACTTGAGGTCGAAAGACTAGGAACTTAATTCCCTTAGCCCTGCAGGTTATTCATTCTGTAGCTTGAGACAAATCATTTAAATGCTCCACGTCTATTTATTCCACCTATAAAATATGATGATCAAGCTTGCCTTGCCCTACCTGACAGGGTTGGTGTGAAAATCGCTAGACAATTTATATGAAAAGATTTTGTAAATCATCAAAGTCCTTATAGATATAAGCTATTTTTACTTTGGACATCGGTAGTTTGAGTTCTAGTGCTTAAATTGGTAATAATAGCCCCAACAGCATGCTTGGGAGGATATAACATATTAAGGCACTATCAGTCATTGACGCCAGAATTATTTATCATATTATCCCAAGCAGGAGACTGGAATGGACTTCAGAACAAAGCTATTTTTAAAAAAAGGAAAGGAATATCACATTCTAGTAGGGAAAATAAGGTATTATAGAGCCTAGAGACAGAAGAAAACACAGGCAACCTCTCATACCAACAATGGAAGGTTACCTTGAGATTCTCTGCACAGCTCTAGGAAATAGGAGAGTAGCATTTCATTACGCTGGCATTCCATCAGAAGTATTTAAGGGAGATAGATAATGAAAAGGGGGAGAATAGATTTTCTCTCCAACTACACTATACTTGATGGGAAGAAAGTGTCTACTACTAATTTTGGAGGGGACTCAGAAGAGACAATGATTGAGGCAGGCTAGAGCAGTGAAGATAGGAGACCTGGATTTCCTCCATGTGCTGTTGGCATTTTGTGTGGTCATTTGTGTGGTCATTGTGTAGAATGGAGGTTTTCATATGTTATCTGTACCAGGGTTAGGAAAGTAAGCAATGATGAGAATTTTAGTGTGAGCCACTCTACAGCATGAATTCTATCAATTTTTCTTACTTATTTTCCATTGATAGGGAAAAGGACCTGGTAGTGGGGGTCAGAAATTTGAGACAGGGGCCAAGAAGTTCTTATCTTTAGGAAACTACTAAAGAGGTGAGACTTGGGCAAAACCCTGCAGTTTGACATTTTAGGCAATAGGTGGTTTGTTATCCTTCATTCTGAAAAAGGACCATGACCTCAGGGTTGCTGAGGACCTTGAGGGTCCTACTTAGGCATAAGGGGAACGATCCAGAAGGAGAAATGAGGGGACAATTAAACAACACACTAGCACAGAGCCCTTCACACAGTGGCCACTTAATGTCTGCAATTAAATTGAATTGGACATCTATTGCCTCCTTGATAATTTTTCCTAGTGCTGTCCCTTCCTCAGAATTCTGGTATCCCTAGAGTGTAACAAATGTCAGCATTTCCATAGCACCAGTCATTGTAGTTCCCGTATGTCTTCATAAGCATGTATTCTACCACTTACATTTTTTAAGATGGAAAAAGCCAACTCTAAGAATACGAAGTGAGTTATTCTAGGGCATTCAGCAGGCCAGTGAGTGCTACTATTTCAGTGAACAAACCTATCCTTCCCAGGTTGACCTTGGACAACAGCCACATCATCTGCCACCAGGCCTACCTTCAAAGTACTCCTATCTGAGTTGGCCTAGTCAGAGTCTGTGTACGGTCCTTAGGGTCTCTTGAAAACCCCAGTAAGGCATCAAAGCAGAACCTCAATAGCTTCACTAAGACTGGTGTTAATTATAGCTTTTAGAACCCAGGGTTTCCACAGCCAGGACTTCCTACTATGTCTAGAATAACCCTCTTTCCCATTAACATTGCATCTATCCTAAAGACCGATTACAGGGCCGTCCTGGTAGAGTGATAAATGCCCTGAATTTGAAGTCAAAAGATCAGAGTTCAAATCCTAGCTTTGCTTCTGTGGGTGACTTTGAAAAGGTATTTAACTTCTATGGGACTCATTTTCTCTTCTGCAAAACTAGGAAATTAGTCTACAATTTCTTTCAGATTCCTTACAGTGCTAGGTATTTTATGTTGGGTTGCTAGTATAATACAGGAGGGCCCCAAAGCCTAAGATTTTCAGAACACTGTATAATAAAGGTGATAGTTTATAGATATTAGTAGTTCACTTCTTTACAATCTCAGAAAACTTTCACAGTGTATTTTTTTCCCTCACTGTTGAGAAAAAGCATACCAACTCAACTATGGTGTTCATTTATCAAAAAATGTTTGATTTTTTTTTAAATCTCCCTTTCTTTATAAATTGCATTTTTGCAATTAGGAATTTTTACCTCACACTTTCAAACTCTCTACCAAAAGCATGCCCATGACTTGCATTCCTGGCTTAGAATTTGAACCATGATCCACAAATTTGGTCATGTTGCTATATTTTATTTTGTTTTGTTATTTTTTTTCTTGAGAAAGTCTAGGTGGTAGGCCATCTATTAGACCAAAGCATGTGAGATGCTTTTTAATATTTTTCCAAATATTTTAAACATGCTTTTTCCCCAAATATTTTAACATGCTTTCATTTCATTGCTATGTTGCTCTCTACGCTGATGCAGATTGTTACTTTTCTGTGCGGACTGATAAAAATGCTCAATGACAAGCTTCTTTGGCCACATCATCTGCCACCAGGCCTACCTTCAAAGTACTCCTACCTGAGTTGGCCTAGTCAGAGTCTGTGTACGGTCCTTAGGGTCTCTTGAAAACCCCAGTAAGGCATCAAGGCAGAACCTCATGAAGGAAGCATTAACAGAGATGTAAAATACAGCATAATCTACTACAGCAGGAGAGTATGAGTCAGGCATTTTGGGTTTTGTTCCCATCAGTTTGATTGACTTTTTTGTGACCTTATGCTTGAAACACCTGCCTCCACAGGTGTGTGATTAATTAATATTTGTAAAGCCCTCTGATTGCCACAGATAGAAGGAGGCAGGAAAGGGCAAATTATCATTAATCATGGAAAAACGGAGAGATTATATTTTGTTCCTTCACTGGAGACTCTCCACCCACTCACATTATTTTCACTGTAGGGGGATTAGATATAAATCTTGATTTACTTACTTTGCACTTATGGAAATAGCCAGTATCTGCTTTATGCAAAGCTCCCATCCCATGCTTTGCTTAATACCCAATATGTACTGCCTCTGACTCCTAATACTGTTTAAGTTATTACAGAAGGCAGTCTTACTATTCACAATGAGTGTGAGAGTTCATCTAATTAGCTGATTTCAGTTCATTTGACATTAAATAATTCCCCAAATTCCCATATGTTTGAACAATATGTTCAACAAGGGGGATGATTCTCTGAAAGCAATTAAATAGTTCTTTTAGGAGAGCTTGTCATCGGTCACTCACAAGCATCCCTGCTATTCCTGTACATGATGAATGCAGGCACCAATTACACAGAAACCGCTTAACCCTCTCTAATGGCCCCTGGCAGTGGTCCATGGCTGCTGCCGCATGCTGGTTATAGCTCACATTTAAATTTTACATTTTTCAAACCTCGAGCACATTGTTCTAAGCTGTTCATGGAGACTTCCCAATGGCTAATGGGCCACTTTCCAAACCCACTCTTGCCTGCCCCCCTCTACTCCCCACAAGAAAAAACCCTTTGTTTTTGCCCTTTTGCTTCAACTTGTTTCCTTTGGAGAGTCATCACCTGTGGCTTCATTTAATCTCCTGATCATGGTTCCTGAAAGTCCATGCAGGGTGGTTTTCAACTTCCCCTGTATTTTGCTCCCAGCATGGGTAGGAATCGTCAAACTTTACTTAAGCTTGAATGCCTTTGTGTCTGTACAGGAGTACTGCCTTGTGAGGCAGTAGTGAAAGGGAATATGTCAGTTGTGGATGGGATAGTTAGTGATGATGAACTTGCTGAGGTAAATATCTTAAGTTTTCTGCAGCTGCAAATCACAGCTAACAAGATGCAAGGGCAACAGCTAATGTCTAGAGGAGAAAAGGAGAAGGGAGATAAAAGGAGAGAAACATGAAAAGATATAGATTGAAAGAGGGATTGAGAGTAAAAAAAGGAATTATTAGAACACAATATCAACGAAATAATTGAGATGTTAAAGTATGAATAACTTGTTTCACGAGCTTATGTAAAAGCTGTTAGAAAAATAGCAGCATTGTGCACTGGAACAAGATTTCTTTATGTTATCAGGGAGGTAACTTTTTCAATCACTGGTGACTGTTCATACCTGGTGGTGTGGAAATAGGGCTGGATTTAATCACAGGATATGTGTTCAAATCCTGGCTCTGACAGTAATTATTTGTGTCATCTTGAGCAAGTCATGTAAGCTCTCTGGGCCGCAGTTTCTTCATCTGTAAAATGAGTAGGTTGGACTAGTTCACATCTAGCTATAGATCTGTGATTTTGCATTTTTGGAAGTGAAACTTAGGAACTATAATATTTGCTCAGTTCTCATACTGCTCCTTTCATCCAAGAGCCTCCGAATATTTGTTAATTCTACCCTGCTGTAAGCCTCTATTTTACAAGTAAAAAAATAAAGCAAAGAAAGATAAAGCAGATTATCCAAGACCACCCAGACAGGCATTGGGAAAAGGGAGAGGAAAGAATGCCCCAGGGTCCTCCCCCTAACTATTGTTCAAGAAGTCACAATTCCCTCCTCAGGGACAAGGAAATAGAAGAAAGGAAAGGAGAAATGAAATAGGGACTCATTCAGTGAAGTGATTTTTTTTTTCCTTCTGTTAACTGTCATTTTCTTTCATCTGTCTCATGACTCTGCATTCCCATTATGAATTATTCACAATACAGAGAACAAAATAAAAAAAAAAATGTGAACACCAGGTTTGTGTGGGATGACGTTAAATTTAGACACCAAACGAGGGAGATTTGAAAGATCTATATTCATGTATTTGAATATGCATATTTATAACTGACTGTCTGCTGTGCTGTCAATATGTATAACCTAAGTATTTGTGCATTGGCAGAAAATACATTTTCAAAATGAGGGAAGTTAACACTCAATCTGCGCATAGCTGAAGGGCTGTTTTGTTATGTAATAAGTTATTGTCCTTATTTACTACTATGAAAATATTGTCGATAGTATCATTGGGAGGAAAGAATCTGGTGGCAACATTGTCAGCATCAGCTGTTTTCATCACGTTTGAACATTTGGATTTGGGTGTTCCATCAGTAAGATTCTTGCATTGCAGCTGGGAGAGGGGTTTTGGTAGTTCTGCCCCTGGCCCTCATCCTTTCCCCAACTCCGCACTGCAAATATGAGCAGGCATTTGTCAGTTTCCCTTTTGTCCAAACCTGGGTTTGAAATGTGCGGGCTTTAAAACATTCTGTAGGCATCAGCTTCTTAACAGCTGTTCTACAGCAAAACTGCTAGGAGCAAATAGAATTACTTTGCATGTGTGTGATCCACCTTCTGGGCTGTGAGCAGTGCAGCAAACTTGGTTTATGTTCAACCCTTAAGTACCACTCCTCTCTCCCCTGCCCTACTTGTTGAATGAGATCTGACTCTGCCATGCCTGACTCACTCTTCTTTTTGGCTCATGTTTCCTCTTTTCCTCCAAATGTAAACAAAGCCTCCAGCCAGATGGATCGGAAGTACTCCTGAGTCCTGAAGTCACCTGTGGGCCTTCGGACATGGTGGTCACCACACCCTTTGCCTTGACCATACCCCACTGTGCTGATGTCAGTTCAGAACACTGGAATATTCATTTGAAGAAGAGGACCCAGCAGGGCAAGTGGGAGGTAAGACTAAGTGTTCTTTTCCCAAAATAATGGCATGACTGATAGGAAGCATGGTACATTAAACTAGAAGGTGGACTTAAACTCCATTACTAGTCTCATGAAACAGCTTTGTAATTTTTAAATAGTTCCTTTTCCTCTGGGGTCATATGTTCTACAAACCCTTCAAAATATAGTCAACCCTTTCATCACCATGATAAATGAATGAGAAAGGAGTTACAATTAGACAGCTACCCAAATATGGACCAAGTATAGAAAGCTACCTCTGGCCCTCTCCTATTTGGATTTGGATTTAAGTGCTAAGTAGGAAACTAGAAAAAATAATTTATCCAAACTCCTGATTTAGTTTCAGAATGAACTGCAAAATGCTGTACATACTCCACAAATTAGAATAAATTATTAAGTACTATTTAGTTCCCTAGTGATGAGTGTGACCCAAGCTCTCTTCTGTTCCCCCTCTATAATTTTTATTTGGTGACATCATCAGTTTAATTCTCATTTCTATGAAGATGATTCCAAGATCTTTATTGTAATCAACCCATCAGCAAATATTAAGTACGTAGAATATGCCAGGCATTGAGCTGGGTGCCAGATTTGTGTGTGTGTGTGTGTGTGTGTACATATATATATATATATATATATATATATATATATATATATATATATATATATATAATAGATTTGCACTTTAATGTGTAATTATCTATCTTTTTATCATCCCACTGATATAGGAAGACTTGATTTCTTTCATAAATTAAAAATAAAATAAAGAAAATTAATATTGATACAATTTCTAATCACAGGAAACCTACATTCTAATGATGCACAAAAATACATACATATATAGCATAAATTTAAAGTGAATAAATATAAAAGTATAGAAAATACAAGATGGTTTGGGAGAGAATACTAGCAGTTGGGAGGATCATAAAAGGATTCATATGGATGATTGTTACTCTTTGTCCTTCCTTCTTGAAAAGGACTGTGACAATAGAGAGGTGATGCCATGATATGCACATAAATTGGATTTAAGTGAGGGAAGGCTGTACTGGCCAATGGAAGATGGTGCTGAAGCTGTATCTTAAGGGAAGTGAGGGACATTTAACCAGATGTAAGGAGGGAGTGTAATCCAAGCATAGGAAATGACAGTGCAAAGGCATGAAGTTTGGAGATGGAGTGTTGAGTCTGAGAAAGAACAATAAGGCAATGTTGGCAAGATCACAGAGCAAAACTGTTCACTGAGGCCAAAAAGAGGGGTTGGAACTAGATTGCTTAAGACTTTAAGCTCAACAGAGGCGTTCGTATCTTATCCTTGAAGCAATAGGATGTCATGTGGCCAGATCTATGACTAAGGAAAATTACTTTGACAGCAATTTGTGTAATGGAGAGAGATTTTGAGGTAAGGAGATCAATTAGATGGCTATTGCATTAATTTGCATGAGTGTGATAAAGATTTAAACTAAGTTTATAGCTGTGTGAGTGGAGAGAAGGCACAGAATGGGATCGATGAGATGTTTTGAAAGTAGAATTGGCAAGATTTAACAACTAATTGGATATATGTGAGGTAGAGAGTCAAGGATAATGCTGAAGTTATGGACCTGGAAGAGTGGAAGAATATGATTCCTTTGACAGAAAAGGAAATTAGGGGGAAAAAAAGTGAGTTTGATGAGGAAAATAATGAGTTTATTTTTGGATATATTGAATTTGAGTTGTCTCTGAGGCATCCAGTTTTAAGTGTCCAACAAAAGCTCAAGAGAGATAGTGGGAATTAGATATAGATGATATAGGGATAGATTTATCTGGGATTTATCTACATAGAGATGATTGTTAAAAACTAAGTGAGTTGACAAGGTTACCAAAAGCAGATAGAGAAAAGAAGCAGGCATAGGATGGAAGCTTAGGGAACATTCATAGTTAGGAAGTATAATATAGATGATGAGCCAACAAAGGATGCTGAGGAGTGGTCACATTGTTTGGAGTAGAGCCAGGACAAAGTAGAGCTACAAAAAATGCAGAAAAGAGAATATGAGCCATAGTGTCAAAATGCCAAATGCAAAAGATAGATGAATGAGGATGGAGAAAAGAGGGGTGTGTGTGTATGTGTGTGTGTTTCTGAGTGTGTCTGTATGTGTACACATACATGTATCTTTCTTTGATCTATTGTTTCTATCATCTGTCTATCTGATCTCCACACTAGTCACTGTCCTGAGTTCCAGTCCTTCAAATGATAATTGAACATTTTAAACTGAATGTCCCATAGGTATCTCAAATTCAGCATGCCCAAAACAGAATATGTTTTTTCCCCCACCCAAAATCAAGCAACTTCCAAACTTCTTGATTTCTTTTGGCAGCTCCAACATCCTTGTAATCCCCCAGGTTCACATCTCCTGTTATCCTTCCCTCCTCACTCTCCTCAACACTACATAACCAATGGATTCCCAAATCTTACTGTTTCTGCCACCGCTGTGTCTCTTGAATGTGCCCTCCTTTCTTCTCATACATCTTCTCCCTAATCCATAACCTCCTGCCTGAACTATTGCAATAGTTTCTTCCAACTGATCTCCCTCTCTCAAATCCATCCTCTGCACAGCTGTCAAAGTGATCTCCCTAAAGTGGTGGTCTGAATGTCATTCCCTACTCAAACTCTAGTTACTCTCTATGATCTCCAGGATCAAATACAAATTCCTCTGTTTGGCATTTAAATCCCTTCAGAGCCTAGCCCCAGCCTACCTCACCAGCCTTGCTGCACTTTACTCACCGTCTCACAGTATGTGGTCCTGTCAATCTTACTGTTCCATGCATCTCTCTCCCCCTTCCACCCACATGCATACATACAACACACACAAAACACCACATGCATACACACACTTCTGTTTTGTATTATCTACTGCCCACACCTTGGGGTTCACTCCCTTCTCAGCTCTACCTCTGTGAATCCCTATTTTTCCTCAAGACTTGCCTCACGTGCACGAAGCATTTCCTGATCCACCCAACTGCTAGTGACTTTTATACACACAGAAAGACATACACACAATATTAACTAGTATATGTTTTTCTTGTATGCATTTTTATATGTACATATTCTCTCAATACCTGATGGAGACAGCCCAAAATCCTTAATCCAAAAGCCTGAGGAATAGCAATGCTTCTAGCTCAGTGCCCTCAGTCATCATCCTAGGAAACAACCAACCCTTGTGCAGACACAACCTGGTAAATGCTCCTACAAGTGCTGCAGCCATAGAGACCCAGAAAAGAAAGTTCTTGACACCAATGTCCTTGGTAATGTTAAATGGCTCAGTGTCTGTCATTTATGTGATTTTATTGGTGGAAATGACATCAAAGAAAAGGCATTTGCCATTTGTTTTGCTTCTGTACCCTAAGAACCATGGGACCTTTCCATCTAACTTGCAGCTGAAATGTTCCATATTTGTTGTTTCCTCCATTGGAAGGTGGACTCCTTGAGAGCAGGAACTGTCTTACTTTTCAATATGCTTATTGCTCGGCTCAGGACAGTGCTCTCTACCCTAACAATCACTAAATAAATGCTTTTCATTCATTCGTTCATTCTCCATCCCACCCCATCCCTGGAATGTAAGTTCGATGAGAGCATGGGCTCTTTATTGCTTTCTTTGTATTTTTTGTGCAATGATACAGGGCCTGTAATACAGCAGAAAGTTAGTGAATGCTTGTTAAGTGTTTGATACACACCTGTTCAGGTGAGCCATTTCATAATTCTGCATCTTGGCTTTCTCTTGGTTTCATCATATTCTTGTGATTTGGAAGGGAACCCAACTTGAAAAAGGCATTTATAGGTTATATCTATATTTGGAGCAAAAAATAAATAAATAGTAGTCATTTAAAAAATGTGTGTAAGAGATTGAGAGGGAAAAGAATGGAAAAAGAGAAAGGGCAATACTAAGTAGCTAAAAGAGAACGAGAGCCATGGTCAAGTTTAGCTTAGAAAACAGGTCTGTGACTTTCTTGTGTGATAGGACTGTTTTCATATCTCTATTTGGTTAGATGTCATGAAAGTGGTATAATTCTCATTTTAGATCCCAGTATCTAGTTCCTACCTGAAGGAGAAGGATTTTTTCAGGATTTTCCAGAAGAGGATGTATGAAAAGATTATCTAGTAAGAAAACAAAACAAAACAAACCCAAAACAAATAAACCCATGTTCATATCTTCAGGTGAAAAAGAGCATCCTAGCATTCACCTATCTCCTGATTCAGGATTTTGCTTCCTGAATTCATAAATACATCTTACCTCCATTCCCTCACTGCCATTATTTCTGGAAGAAGTTTCTTTGGGATAGGGAGTTCTATGAATTTCATTAACAGAATAGACAGTATGATATCTTGGAGAGAATCCTAGATTGAGGAGCACAGTGTGGCAAAAGGACATTGGATTTGAAGTCAGAGAACCCAGTTTAGAATTGTGGCTCAGTTACCTACTACCTGTGTGACTTTGCATAAGTTACTTCCTTACAATGGGGCCTCAATTTCCTCCAAAAACGTGTGATGGGCAGGTTCAATAATTTCTAAGGTACTTTCTAGGTCTAAATCCTATAATCACTTTGAATCCTAGCCCCACTTTTTTTATTACCTGTGTGACCTTGGACAACTCACTTTAAGGTTTTGAGACTCAGTTTCCTCATCTGTTATATAAGGAGCTAGGGTCCACTACATAAACACAGTCTCCCTTAAGCTCTAAATCTGATGACCCTAGGTGATAATTCATTTGACATTTTTTTTTTTACTTTTTACCAATATAGTTTCCCTTTCTTAACGTTATTCATTGTTTCATCATTTCTTTTTCATTTGCTTTTTCTGAAGTTTTTGTTAAGGGAGTTGGCATTGGGTTTCTGTTTTTCCAGTCCTAGCAAACTGCAAATAGCTAATAGCTTAGTAGTGAAATATAGCAGGAAAACCTACTCAAACTGTGTATTAATGGGGTCTCATGAATGTTTCCGCTGTGCTAAAAGGCAAAAACAACCAATGATGAAAATGTGAATTACCTTGATGGATACAAAAATAAAAAAAGGTAGTCAGAAGCAGACCAATGTAAATATTTCCTTTATTGACTTGGATGTTTAAGACAATTTCTTAATTTGATGTTGAAGAAAAAAATAACTAGAAATACTATGATGTTCAAAATAACACTGAAATTGCTAGCATTTTGTTATTACTTATTAAATAGAAATTCATTGCACCATACATAATCCTAACTATAGTTGCTGATTAATGTATTTATCATGATTAATGAAAGATTTGTATTAAGCATCAAGCCAATTAAAACATTAAAAATCTTCTGGGGGGAAAATGTGGACTTATAGAATGAATCTTGAACAGTATGTCAATTTAAAATTGAAAGAGTTGTGTGTGTGTGTGTGTGTGTGGTGTGTGCACACATGGTGTTTGTTTTCCTAACAGGAAGTGATGTCAGTGGAGGATGAATCAACTTCCTGTTATTGCCTCTTGGACCCATTTGCATGTCACGTCCTCCTGGACAGCTTTGGGACATATGCACTGGCTGGAGAACCCATTACTGACTGTGCTGTGAAGCAACTCAAAGTGGCTGTCTTTGGCTGCATGTCATGCAACTCCCTGGATTACAACTTGAGAGTCTATTGTGTGGACAACACCCCTTGTGCGTTTCAGGTTAGCCTTTGTTTCTTTTTTTCTTTCTTTCTTTCCATCCCGTGTTTTCATGACAGAAAGTGGTTTTGGGTCACCTGAAATATATATGAAAAATTCATTCAACTGACATTTATTAACTACCTACTGTATGCAATCTCAGTGTCTAGAAATACAAAGTTAGATAAAAGATGGTCCCTATCCTCAAGAAATTTAATAGTTTTTGGAGGAGATAAGACATATACGGAAATAAATACAATAGGCAATTTTATATAGTGATACATCAGAGAGATTCAAATAAAAATTTTTTTTAAAAGTTACTGGGTTGGGATAAGGGGAAGTTTCACAAATGAGATGGCATCTGAGATGGAATATAGAAGGTAAGATTTCAGTGAACAAAGTAGAAGGAGGACAGTATAAAGCACAGGGAATAGTATATATTGATCACTTAATAAATAGCATATATAAATACATATATATATATATATATATATATATACACATATATGTCTATCTCTCTGTCCATAGGTACCCAGAGATGTGCATTTTGCAGTATGTATGCATGTATACATATACGTATATATACATATACGTATATGTACACACATACATATTCACATATGTACACCCAAATATGTGTATATATTTGTATTGTGTGTACAAAAAACATGCACATACATATATGAATTTGTGCATCTAGCCTTGCAGGTACCCGAATATATGTGTATATGTGTGTGCAGTCACCTACAAATAATATGCATACACACTTAGAACTTTGTCTCTGGGTGCTGAATTTAGAAAGCCTTGAACACACTCAGGCTACACTGTAAAAGCTACAGTTACCAAGAATAAACTAAGAATACCTGGTTAAAATTGGAAACCACCAGGCAGAGAGTTAGGCTAAGTGCCTCCCTTAACCCCACCACCATCATCCCCTTAAACTACAGGTGCCCTAACAGTGATCCCCAAACCATCATCATCCATCCCTCTCTCTCTCTCTCTCTCTCTCTCTCTCTCTCTCTCTCTCTCTCTCTCTCTCTCTCTCTCTCTCTCTCTCTCTCTCTCTCTCTCTTTCTTTTTCCTTCCTTCCATCTTACTGATCAGCATACCACTTGAAGGTTTGCTTCCTCCCACTTACCCCAGGACCAATTGCAGTACTTCCATAGAGTGGTAGTTATCCAATTACAGCTCTGGTAAAAATTCCGACACAAATGAACATGGCAAGAGAGGGTTGGGGCCAGGAATGGTATGTATGTGGGGCGGGGGTGTGTGTGCACCCATGTGTACACACAAAGTGAGGTAATTAAGCCTGCAGGTTCTGTATTAAATATCACAAATTGTGCCTATAGCTATATAGTCATTTTATGCTCTGAACTGAGCAACGGACACAGGTTGATTTTCATCTATGTTGTTTTCAATCATGTAAAATTCATCTCAAATGTACTAGTTGTAGAAATCAAAGGTTTATTAATAGCTCCAAGGATAACATGAAAACATTTGTGCATGTTTAGTGGCTCCATAAAAGTCATATCTCTTCTGTCATACCTTATTCTGAATTCCTACTATTTTAGAACTGGATCATTAAGTTTATCTCAGAGAATATTTATTCAATCCCTGACTTTTTAAGACAGCAAGCGAGAAAACATATGTTTACCAGTAGAAATGAGACAGTGCCTGAACACTGAGCAGGAATAAATGAAGGTGCTATGTTAGTGTTTTGTGTTCTCCAAAGCTATTTGTGGTTTATTTTCTAGCTTCCAGGTTTGTATGTGAAAGGTGTATTAATTACTCTTTTCTCAGTCATCAGCATGTAAATTTCTAGCAAAGGCACCATTTGGTAACTTAGAGAAACTCAAAATCAGATGATAAATTCTCACATACATTTATTGTCTTGGAACTGCCACCCTCCATATCACCCTTCCAAAGGTAGAATCCAAGGGGGATCAAGGGGAAGGGGTGGCGATGAGGAGGACATAACTTTGGCCAACACTAAGGATGGAGTACTTGGCACTTAGTAGGTACTCAGTGACTACTTGCATAAAAAACAGAATAACCCACAAATCCCTAATTAATCATTAACCCCTGAACAATAATTTAAGGATTACTATCTTTGCTGACTCATTGAAAAGTTATCACATCATGTAATTAAAGAATCTCAGAGCTGGAAAGGGCCTTAGAGACAGTCTAGTACAACCTGACTAGTATCCTCTCCACAATATCCTCAGTGAGTGATCATACCAGCCTCTAATTGAAACCCTCCAGTAAAGGAAATTTACTATCTTCCCAGGCCAACTGCTTTTGGAAAGCTAATTAGTGAAGTTCTGCCTCCTCCTCCCTAATATCTAACTGAAATCTCCCTCTACAACTTCTGCCCATCTGCTCCTGGATGTACAAGATCTGATTCAATGAATCATCTAGGCCAAGAGATTTCAGATAAATACTTCTAAACATAGGAACAAATGAGTACAGCTTTACTCCACCTTCTTTGACAACAAGTTCAGTAAAACCAACAGGTAAAAGCAGCCTGAGAGGAAGTTCCTTGGGATCTCAGAAACCTCTTACATAATACATTGAGTGGTCTTTATCTAAACTGCCTTGGTTTGTCTCACAACATCCTGATTCATAAAGGACTTAGAAAGGGAAATGGGGAGAGGGAAGGGGACAAGAGGAGTTAATTTAGAATGTTCTGGGATAGTCAAGTAGCTCCAAGATCTTAATCAGATGTGTGTGTGTTTGTCCTTCCATTCCTGAAGAAGACCATGCCATCAGAGAGATAATGACATGACTTGCACTTGACTTTGATTTGAGGGAGGGAGGGCTGTGCAAGTCACCAGTCTCCCTTCTCCTCCAGAGCCATCTGAATCTAGTGACCAGATATTCATCAGGATGACTGAAGATGACCCAGGATGAGGTTGGGGTTAAGTGACTTGTCCAAAGTCACACAGCTAGTGAGTGTCAAATGTCTGAGGTGAGATTTGAACTCAGGTCCTCCTGACTCCTGCACTAGTGCTCTATCCACTGTACCACCTAGCTGTCCCTCGTATCTTTCCCAAGAAACGTCAAGGATGTGCTTGTCACTGTATCATAGAGTAATGGAGGAGACTAAACTGAAAGAAGACTGAAAGGAAGGGACAGATTTTGAAAGGTTTTAAAAGCCAAGGAGAGGGTTTTATTTTTGATCCTGTAAGTAAGAGGGAGCCATTGGAGTTTATTGAATGTGAGTGAGTGGACATATTCAGACCTGCATTGGGGAAGATCAGTTTCACACAAAGAGTGATACCTATTCATATGATTTATTTGGGGGAATCATGCACAGTTTGTACAATGATTGTCACTTCATTACATGGGATAATATGAAGATTTTCCTATTTCTAGAAATCTAGTGCCTATTTATTTTCCTGCTTCTTGGAAAAAGGGTGTATGATTATTTCTGAAGGTGAGTAGGGGTGAAAGGAGGAGTTCTAAATGACCTCTCATCCTTTCTGGCTCTGTGTTTCTATGAATAATTAGAGCTGCCATTTTTTTGGTTTAATATCCCTTTTCTTTCTTTTGACAAATTCAGCCCAGAGGTTGAGGAATAGTGATATACTCTGACATTTGCAAATTCTGTTTTCTTGTTGTTTCCTCCTTCCAAACTTAAACAAATCCTGACTTAGTAATGTCAAGGAATTAGGCACTCACCTCATCTTATGAAAGAATGAGTCAATTCTGGCATCCATCTCTTATACTCCTAGCCATGCCTCTTGGTATTCATCACTTATTTAGAATTAATGTGGATTTAGAATCTAATTTCAAAGGATTTCCTAGAGATGTTCTTCTTGTGTTTGTCAATAATGCAACCTTGGGAAATATTGTTCAGGTAACTCATTTAAAGAAAAAAGAACACCACAGAAACATAATATTTGTTGTGTTTTAGTTCAAACAGTTTTGTCTTATAAATGTGTAAATTCACCTTGGCTGTTTCAACGTCCCCAAAGTGTGCTCTAATATCCATGCCCATTTCTCATTCAGTCAATGCGAATAGCTTGATGAAGGTAACCAAGGATAAGTTCTGTTGGCCAGGTTTCTTGAAAGTATGTAGCCAGGTTCAGCCCATGTGGACCTTAGATCAAGAGCTTGCTATAGGTTCCAGCTTCTAACTTCAGTAAGTCAGATGTCAGAAGAAAAGGCTTGATTAACAAGCAGAAGGTAGCCATAGGATCTCAAAATAGTGTCACATGTTTTAAGACAGGAAACCTCAAGAAAGTGAGGAATAGCTTGAGAGATGCCCCTCTTCCCCATGCTAATTCCAATGACTTGAAAATGGGCCATCAAAATAAAAGTCTGAAAATTTGAATATAAATCCAGCTCTTTCACTTGGAAGCCACATTACCTTGCAAGCAAGCATCCTTCTCCTTTTTATCACCTGTAATTCCCCTCCAACTTCCTCAGGAGGGAGAATTATGCTGACAGCCCTCTTTCCTATCCATCTCTCCATCTTAATCCTTTCTGGGCAGCACCAGAGATCCGACCTCGCCTCAACGATGGGCCTAATTCCATTAGAGTACAATTTTCCCTGCACTGGTGAGATCAGGAGGTTCTTCCGAGCCAAGAAGTACTTGGCATTCTTGAATCCTTAAGATGCTTATAATCTGATTCATCTTTACATTCACTTGAGCCCTAGGTGCTAGAGCTAGGGTGAATGTAAAATGGAGCCCTGGAAGTTATCTAGACCAGTCTCTAAAATATATAGTTATGGCTTAGACCCAAAATATATATGATTCTCTAATATGAAGTGGGGACATGGGGGAAGTGGTCTCATCCTAACTCTCCACACTGTAACCATCACCTGACATTTCTAACACAACTGTACCTACCCATGTCTGCTGACACTCTCCTACAGCTTACTTTCTTTTCTCTCTAAGCTCTCATTATCCCACTTCGGGGCCTGAAAGCTAATTAAGTTACTATAGATGGAGAAATATAAGTGTCATAGGTAAAATTCATCCTTCTCTCACCAAAACCACCCCCATCACGTCCAACCGTGAAAGGTATCTGTTGGAAGATGAGTAAGATCTCCACTCTTGCTTGTTCCTTTGTGTGGGCAGAGGAAGGCACACAAAATGATCAGGCATGGATGCTTTGATATTGGTGTCACAGATTCCCCTCCTCCCTGCCCAGACCTACCCCCTCTTCTAAATTTCCCTGTTATTGTCTAGGATGCTACCATCTTTGCAGACATTCTAGTCCATAATCTTAGCATCATTCTATATTCCTCACTTTCTGTCATGTCCAATCAACTGCTAAACTCCTTTTTCTACCTCTACTCTATGTATCACATCTGTGTCCTGTCTATTCACTCAGCAATCCCTTTGGTCAGGCCCTCATCACCTTTCACCTGAGCTTTTATAGCAGCCTCCAATTGGCCTCCTTTCTGCAAATCTCTCCCCTCTCCAAACCATCCGCTACACAGGTGCCATATAGAACTGACTATATTACTCATCTACTCATTATGCTCCAGTGGCTTCCTATTAAATCTAGGATCAAATGTAATTTGGTCTTTAATTTCATCCTTTCAAAATTTTTATTTCATAGAAATTTATATAAATATATAATTTCATATAATTATAGAATAAATAATTATTAGCACATTAGTATATGTAAATAATGTATAAATAAGTAAATATAAATATATTACAGGTACATGTTCTTAAAAACAAAAACTGGTCAGGGTTTGTGATCAGAAAATATTTCAAGACCACCATTCTAGTCTGTGATTTCTTTGATCCACAGAAGTGTAGTTCTTTATCATGCCATAGAACATAAACCTACTGAGAGAAGGTATATGTTTATAAATTTTTAGAGTAAGACAAGCTGTGAATGCTTTGCTTAAAATACATAATCAGATAACTGATCTATATTTAAAAGAATCAGTGGTGTTCTCATCTTTTGGTAATAAATATGGGATACTTTCTTTTCAGAAGGATGGGATCAGACTTTCATAAAAGAGGAAGTGAATTAAATGATTTTTTAGGAACATAGTTATTCCCTCCACATCACTGAGTTAGGGGAATGGTACCCCCACAGTCTGGAAGATCAACCAAGACCCTACTTTTGTACCAGAGGAGGCTGATTTTTTTTCTTTTTCTTTTATGTGGTCTTTACAGTACTTCATTATAAAATTTGGATTAAGTATTTGATCATAGATTCTATGTTGTCTGCTGGCTTTTGTGTGTCATCTGCAGCTTCTGCAAAACTCTCCCAAAATTCCCATTTAATTTTTTATACTGACCTGTGATATATTGAAACTGTGATGGGGGAAGTCACTGTGTGGAAGGGATGGCTGTACTTGTGTCCAGAAATGTGTTAAAGCTAGCCCATATCTGCTCAAGAGCAATTTGTTATATTTTCGCTGTGAGCATTTACACCTGAGAGAGAGGGAAATGCCATAAATTGGAATTTGATTTATTGTTTTCTTAATTATCTGGACAATAAAATGAAGAAGAAAATGTTAATAATGCAAATGAAACTTAAAATATATTGTGGTTGCTGCTCCCCCACTCCCCCAAGACCTGGTTGTTAAACATTCAGCATCATAGTCCTATCTTACGATTGGGTTTATTTTTTTTCACATTTGCGTTTACATCCGTAGCATTTAAAATGGTGCCTGTCACATGGTAGGAGTAGAAATGGGCTCAGGACCCTTGATTTCATTGCTGTAGGGAGATCCCAGGTGAGGAATGGGATTGACATTTAATAAATGTTCGTTAATTAGTTAATCCATTGATTGATCCTTTCTAACATTTTACAAATGAGTTTGTGTTCTGAGCCACTGTTGCCCTTGGCTACCATTTCTCTCTTCTTGGCAAGAAGATTAAATGCTTGCTTGCCAAGAAGGTTTCTAGGCTCTTATGGCCTCTTTTCCTTGATGACCTTTATATCTATTAAAATTTTATAGGAAATGATGACAGCCAAGGTCATTATCTTTGTCATTTATTCATTTTTCACTTTTGTTATGAATCAAGTGCTTTAAAAAAAACTTAAACCACTATATAAAAGTAAGGTATCATTTTAACCCATAGTCCAGATTCCCTTCTCCCCGCCTCACTTCCAAAACTTTGGCCCACATGGATCCATGTCTAATCCTTCAAGAGAAGAATTTACTATTTTTATCTTATTTCTACCAACTGGAATTGTTCTGGGATATTTTCTCAATATATTCAGGCAAATCTATGTCTATTTTCCCAAATTTGGTAAACGAAGTTCCTAGCTCCCCCGTAAGCACTAAGGATATTAAACGCACACTAAGTACAATGCAACTTTTATTGAACTGTGTACAAATACAGAACACACAAGGATTTTATAACAGTCCAAATACAAATTTGTTGTTGTTCAGTTGTTTCAGTCATGTCTGACTCTATGTGACCTCATTTGGGGTTTTCTTAGTAAAGTTACTGGAGTAATTTGCCATTTCCTTCTCCAGTTCATTTTACAGATGAGGAACTGAGGCACACGCTGTTAAGTGACTTGCCCAGGGACACACAAGTAATAAGGCTCTAAGGATGGATTTGGACTCAGATCTTGTGACTTCAGTCCTGGCACTGTATCCACTGCACCACTTATTGGTGCCACTAAAATATATAAGGCACTCAAATAGCCAATAAGTTTCCATAGTGACAACCCTTTAACATTTTACTGAAATCCTTTTTTCCCTAATCCTATATAGCCTTCCCAAGACTCACAGTACTACCCTGTGGTTCACTCTCTCCCATACTATCCAAATAATTCATCATTCTTTTCCCCACTGAGTAGTGTTCTGAGCTGGAATTATGCAAATGATCCTTTATGTTCTCCAAGGAGTATTCTACATCAGGAAATTCCCTTCCTTCTTTAGAAGATCAGCTTTTAGAAATCTCAAATTTGGAACATCTCAAACTTGAGAGTTTTCTATTCAGTTACCCTTACTTCTCTCTTTTCTAATCCTGCATCACTTTCACAGTACTTTGGAATTTATGTTCAATAAATGCTTGCAGAATAGAAGTGAACCCCTGATATATCCCATTCTTCCATTAAATGAGCTAGAAGATTTTTAAGGGTTTGCACAACTAAATATATCAATATAAATATTGGTATCTACAGCTACATCTGAATCTGTATGTATATCTACCTACGTGTATATATATATATGTATATATATATGTATATATATATATATATCTTTGTGTATATTATGAGTGTTATGAAAAATTTTTCTTCCTATTATTTCCTAATCAGAAAGCTAGTTCTACCATCTTCTACCTTGGAGGGCTATATATTTTGATGGGATTAAAAGGAGTAGCAAAAATATCTATTTAATACACATATATTCAATAGGAAATTTAAGCTACTTGAGAGCAAGATCTGTACCATTTTTGCCTTTATGATCTCAGCATCTTCTGCAAAGTAAATGTTCACTGAGTATTTGTAAAATTCATCAGGGTTAGAGTTAGTTAGCATCAAGATTGAAATAGAGAGTTGGAGAATAATACCTTTTATGAAGATAAGGAAACTGGAATATCTTTGGCTGGTCTTAAAGAGAACAACAGCTCACTGACAATAAGTAATAATTTATTAGTAAATAGCAAATAAATGAAGGTGAAATTCTCATTGGTCTGAAATTGCAGTGCATAAAAAAAAAGGCTGAACAAAGCAAAATCAGAGAAATTTTTGACCACCTTCCAGATGTACTCACTGCCATTTTTTAGGCCTAAACCCCTCAAGTGAAATGCTGGGTATGTGAAAATCAACAATACATGTGGAAAATTGAACTATACTAGAATATACCTGAGAGGGAGGAACCAAGATGGCGGAGGAGAAAGACTCACGTATGCTAGCTCTGAACCCACAGCCCATATATTTCCTGCAAAAAGAACTCCCCACAAATTCTGGAGCACTGCGAGGTGCGCAGAAACACAGTGGAAAAGATTTCCATTCCAGAGATCCGTCCCCAGGGGTCCATCATGCTCTGGACAGCAGAGTCCACCCCTGTGCTGCCCTGGCCATGTGGCCCCAGAGGAGCAGATCCGAGCAGGCTTCAGGGACGGAATCTCTGGCGGCTGTAAAGGTCCTTCCGCCCACAGACGCTACAGGTCAGTGAGAGAGACGTCTGGGCTGGCTAAGAGGGGAGCGGGGTGTCTCCATGACTTGGGGCCCCCTCGGGAGGCAGCAGCAGAGTCAGCAGCAGAGGCAGTGGCAGAGGCCCGGGACTCCCTGAGCAGCAGGCAGAAGTTCAGGGCCATTACCGAAGATCTCTGCATAAAGCTCCTGAGGGAACTTAGCCTGTAAGGTGGCCCTGCCCCCACCCAAACACCAGAACTTAAGCTCAAATTGAATAGCAGCCACGCCTGCCAAGGAAAGCCCATTTGAATCTCAGACCCCAAGCACTAGCTGGG
This sequence comes from Bettongia penicillata ogilbyi, assembly GCA_023548195.1. Classification (NCBI taxonomy): domain Eukaryota; kingdom Metazoa; phylum Chordata; class Mammalia; order Diprotodontia; family Potoroidae; genus Bettongia; species Bettongia penicillata. Next base: position 2,369,392 of record JAJHZJ010000171.1, on the reverse strand, counting down.
CTAGGTGGGGGTGGACAGGAATCTCAGAAGTCAAGTAACTGGCTTGGAAAATGCCCAGAAAATGGAAGAAAAATAAGACTATAGAAAGCTATTTTGATGGGGTACAGATGTTTCCACCTTTCAATTCTGATGACGAGTAAATATTCTTACCATCAAGGAAAGATGTGAAGGTTGGGGCCTCTATATCCCAGACATCCCAGGTGGATGTCCAGTGGGCTCAGGCCATGGAAGAGCTCAAAAAGGATTTTGAAAATCAAGTTAGACAGGTGGAGGAAAAACTGGGAAGAGAAATGAGAGAGATGCAAGAAAAGCATGAAAAACGGGTCAATACCTTGCTAAAGGAGACCCCAAAAAATGCTGAAGAAAATAACACCTTGAAAAATAGGCTAAATCAATTGGCAAAAGAGGTTCAAAAAGCCAATGAGGAGAAGAATGCTTTCAAAATCAAAATTAGCCAAATGGAAAAAGAGGTTCAAAAGCTCACTGAAGAAAATAGTTCTCTCAAGATTAGAATGGAACAGATGGAGTCTAATGACTTTCTGAGAAACCAAGAAATCACAAAACAAAACCAAAAGAATGAAAAAATGGAAGAGAATGTGAAATATCTCATTGGAAAAACAACTGACCTAGAAAATAGATCCAGGAGAGACAATTTAAAAATTATGGGACTACCTGAAAGTCATGATCAGAAAAAGAGCCTAGACATCATCTTTCATTAGATTATCAAGGAAAACTGCCCTGATGTTCTAAAACCAGTGGGCAAAATAAGTATTGAAGGAATTCATCGATCACCACCTGAAAGAGATCCAAAAAGAGAAAGTCCTAGGAACATTGTGGCCAAATTCCAGAATTCCCAGGTCAAGGAGAAAATATTGCAAGCAGCTAGAAAGAAACAATTCCAGTATTGTGGAAATAAAATCAGGATAACTCAAGATCTAGCAGCTTCTACATTAAGGGATCAAAGGGCGTGTAATAGGATATTCCAGAAGTCAAAGGAACTAGGACTCAAACCAAAAATCACCTACCCAGCAAAACTGAGTATAATACTTCAGGGGAAAATATGGTCTTTCAATGAAACAGAGGACTTTCAATCATTCTTGATGAAAAGACCAGAGCTGAAAGGAAAATTTGACTTTCAAACACAAGAATGAGAAGAAGCATGAAAAAGTAAACAGCAAAGAGAATCATAAGGGACTTACCAAAAGTAAACTGTTTACATTCCTACATGGAAAGACAACATTTGTAACTCTTAAAACTTTTCAGTAACTGGGTAGTTGGTGGGACCACACACACACATACACACACACATGTACACGTGTGCATGCACACACACACATGCATGCACATACAGAGGCAGAGAACACAGAGTGAATTGAATAGGATGGGAGCATATCTTAAAAAAAATTAAAGTAAATGGTGAGAGAGAAATGTAGTGGGAGGAAAGAGGGTGAAATGGAATGGGGTAAATTATATCTCATTCAAGAGGCAAGCAGGAGACTTTTTAGTGGAGGGAAAAAGAGGAGAGCTGAGAAAAAAAACAAGAAGTTTACCCTCATCACATTCGACTAAAGGAAGGAATAAAATGCACACTCATTTTGGTATGAAAACCTATCTTACAATACAGGAAAGTGGAGGAGAAGGAGATAAGCAGGGTGGGGGGGATGATGCAAGGGAGGGCAATGGGAAGAGGGAGCAATTTGAAGTCAACACTCTTGGGGAGGGACAGGATCAAAAGACAGAATAGAAACAATGGGGGGCAGGATAGGATGGAGGGAAATACAGTCAGTCTTACACAACACGACTATTATCGAAGTCATTTGCAAAACTACACAGATAGGGCCTATATTGAATTGCCTGCTTTCCCAAAGGGAATGGGTGGGGAGGGAGGGATGGGGAGAATTTGGAACTCAAAGTTTTAGGAACAACTGTTGAGTATTGTTCTTGCTACTAGTAAATAAGAAATACAGTTAATGGGGAATAGAAAGTCATCTGGCCCTACAGGACAAAAGAGAAGATGGGGACAAGAGAAGGGAGGGATGATAGAAGAGAGGGCAGATTGGTAATAGGGAAAATTAGAATGCTTTGTGTATTGGGGTGAGGGGAGGGGATGAAAGGGGAGAAAATTTGGAACCCAAAATTTTGTGAAAATGAATGTAAAAAGTTAAATAAATTTATATTAAAAAAAAGAATATACCTATATCTATATATGATACATTTATGTAAATATCTAAAGAGTATATGTTTTCATTATTTTATTAATTTTAAATATGATTGTTCAATCTTTGAAATCACTTCCAAATCTAATATTCTGGTATTTTTTTATTTTTATGATTTTATGAAAAGACTTGTTCAGCATGTTTCTGATGATAGGCAATGAACTGATGAGATGACACAATCATGGAATCTAGAATTTGAGAGTATGAATGGACCTCAGAGGTCATCTAGTTTAACCTATATGTGAATTAATTCCCTATTATGACCATTCAAGATAACTTTATCCCTAGAATCTGTGTTATCTGGAGTTACAGAATTGTTATATTTAAAATATTGTTCCATTTTAAAAACATCCTACATAAAAGCATGAAGTAATCAAAAAGGGTTTTTAAATCATTATTCTTTTTTTAAAAAATTCTCTTTTTAACCTAGCATTTCGAGGTTTGTTAAATACTAGATAAATATTATCTCATTTGATTCTCCCAAGAACCCTAGGAGGGAGAAGCTATATTATCTTCATTTTACAGATAAGGAAAATGAGACAGATAAGGGTAAGTGACTTGTCCAGGGTCATATAGAAATATGTGTTTAAGGCTGGATTTGAACTGAAGTCTTCAAGCCTGCAGGTCTAGAGTTTTAGCCACTGAGACACTGAACTGCAAAAATGACTAAAAGATTTCTTCAAGTTATATTGCTAAGGAATTTCCTGTTACAATATAGGTTAGGCTTGGAACTCTCTGGTTTCCTTCTTTAGGTCAGAAATTTCGTATTATTTAACTCTATGACTTGGGTTTTTCTGCTTCAGCCCACATCTGCTAACTAAGTTTGGGATATAAATGAAGGTAGTTCTGAACACTGTTTTAAAAAGATCCCTCGTCTTCTAAGGTGCTTTTATTCAGAATTACACAGTTTGAGGCAGTTAGTGGCACAGCAAACATCTCACACCTCTTCAGCATCCCCTAATGGGCTTTAACTCTAGAGTCTACAGCTCTAGAAATGTTGGCAAAAAGCAGTTTGTTGATTGCCTGTGCTATATCAGAGTGCATGTGAATGTGCCATAGATGTAAAATAACATTCTCCCTGTCACCTTCCTTAAGTGAAAAAGTGCGTGTGAACTAGATGACTATATTTATATTTTACTTTACCTTTCTAAGAAAAATTTCTTTTCTGCTTCTACCTAGGTTAAACTTGGCTAAAGAAATATTTATTTCTCTTTTTCTTCTTATCTATTGCCCTTTGTACACCTCTGCAAATATGTAAAGATCTGTAAATATTATAACTTTTCTTCCCAAATACAAACATTTGTCACTACACAATCTATATAATCCTAAAAAGATATTACAACTTTTTAGCACAATATAGGGTATGCAGATACGTATAAATATATGTATGTATATATTTTATATGCACATAAATAAACATTAATGAGAATATGGAGTAGACATGATTTCATTGATATAGGGGAATCGTAAATTAGGAGATTCTCTCTACCAGTGCAGATCTGTTAAAGACACATCCCTACATGAAAGTGTTGACTAGACATAACTCCCTGCTGTTAAATGAAATTCAATTATACTTGCAGAAGTATATCCACATTATTGAGAATTCTTGAGTCCTAGTAGATTTAATGATGGCAGAGTCGTTTTCTTAAAAGAAAAAGGAATCATCCTTGACAATGGAAGTTATTGTTGTGAAAAGGACACACAAGACTCTTATTAACTTATTATTGTTATTTTTATTATTATAATCTTATTATTATAATTGCTTTCCTCTGTTAGGCACAATCACTGCCAGTGTGAATTTAGACAGCCTTTAGTGTAGGTACAGATGTATAAGGAGCATATGCCCATTCTTTCTCTGTTTATCCTCATAGTTGGTATATATATATTTGTCAATGAAAAATGTTTATGAAACTGAATTTTTCATTCTCTCTTCTCCTTCTCTCTCTTTCTCTCTCTCTCTCTCTTTCTCTCTTCTCTCCCTCCTTATTCCTCTTCTGTAGGAAGTGGTTTCAGATGAAAGGCATCAAGGAGGCCAGCTACTGGAAGAACCAAAGTTGCTGCATTTCAAAGGGAATACTTTTAGTCTTCAGATCTCTGTCCTCGATATCCCCCCTTTCCTTTGGAGAATTAAACCATTTACTGCATGCCAGGTATTTACTCACTAGTCATTTTGTTTAACACACGCTGCTCCACATAACCCAGCAAAATGTTAACAAAACTTCAGTGAAGGTTCCCTTGATCCACCCTATCCTTGCTCTGATACATTATAAAAAATGTGGGTTTAATCTCAACATTGTCTTGAAAATGTATCAATTTTAGAGAAAGAACAGGAACAAAACATGTTGTTATAAATTCAGAGGCAGTAGATACATTTAAAAAGTACTTGTCAGATAAAACATTTCCCTTCTTCCCTCTTGTTGAAGTTGCTACTCCATTCCAACTCATATACCAACCGAGCTGCTAATAGTAAAATGTTTTGTAATCCATCCATCCATCCATCCATCCATCCATCCATCCATCCATCCATCCATCTTTTTATTTTTCTAGCTTCATTGAAGAATACTGATATAGTCATGAGTCCAAGCCATGACTGTGCTGCTTGTTTTGGGTAGGAAACAATAGATATCATGTCAAACCATTGAAGGATTTGCTATCTTGTGAAATAAAACATCAGAATTAAAATAAGAGAGGAGGCTATTTTCTAGTCTTGTATTAGAAATGAAATGAAAGCACTAGAAATGTAAATATGTTATTTTTCACTGAGACTTACCCTAGATCAGACTCTGGGAAAGTTTTAGCTACTCAGACTGTACATGAGTAGATTTCATACTATGTTGAAAAGCTGTTACTTAGTATGAAACAGTTGCTTAGCATGAACTCCCCCCCCCCCCATTACCTGGTGAACATGTTCATAAATATCAAGAAAATTAAAAATGATCATTAAAATCCCTTCAAAGTTACAGTTAGATCTGACAGTTACAGATCCTCAAACCAAAGGCAGATGCAACTCAGATGGGTATGATGTCTCCAACTGACTTATTTACCTACTTCTAAACTGGCATCACATGAGGACCTCTGATGGCTTGACTAGCATTATCTGAATGGCACAGTGGTTTGGCTATGTTTTCACTTCTCACATCAGTCCTATTCCTAAACCATGTACAAGCTATGCCAGCCTGTCAGAATAAAAATGGACTGAACTATGAAGAGAAAACTCCACCAGGGCTGTGAGATTGAGGAGAAAGGTGAACCCTTCACCCTCTGAACATATCAAACATAGTACTTCCATAGTTGGCAGTTTTCCAAATACAAAGTTTGTTTTCTGTTTATTTCTATAGACATCATAAATTACTTTAGGGAATTGTCACCTTTTCATGAATTCTTAGTGTATTCAAAGCATTGAGAACAATTTAGCCTAGAACATTTTTTAAAAATGAATCAGCACTTTTCCTTTTAGAAGAAATGGTTTTCTATTAATAAATGCATTATTTGTAGTATATAAGACCTGGATGTCTCTGTTCTCCGATAAGCATTTTTGAGAGTTTTTGCTCCTAATCATACTTCAGGGTGCTGTTAAAACAAGTCTTGATAGTCATTTAAATCCTTCTGTATTAATCTTTATGGGTTGTACGGGCCATATGTCATTAGAGTTAATATGAATGAATCAGCCCAAAATAACTATGAAGTTTACTGCTTAGAGATAAAAATTCTGGTTAAAGAACCATTACCTTGCAACAGTATTTAAGCAATAATGAAAATTAGAAAACTAGGAGAATTCAAAAGCTTTCTAATTTTAGAAGAGGCATTGGAGATGCTCAAAGTCAAAAGGTCAGACTCTTGCAAAGCTGCTCCACATATGTTTACAACTAGAATGGAGAAGTTTTGAGGCCGATAATCAACAGGTATAAATATTTATGTTTAAAATCATAGGAATCTGCTTAGGAGGGTGGAGGAATAGTTTAACTTTCTAAGCAGAAGGAGGCATCCCTTGAGATTTCATTTCCACTAAACATTCTTTTCTTGGGTCCTGGTGACCCAATGTACTCCTCCTCACTCTCCCCAAACCTCTATTGCAGCCCTAACTTCAGTTAGTCAATTTCTGTAGGGCATCTCAGCCCTGGGAAATCTCAGCTTGTGTCATCCTACATATCATTGTGGCCTTCGTGCCCTTGCACTATCTACTTCTAACATTAGAGACTCATAGAACACCTCCCATAGGGAATCTATGGGATTATCTGTTTTTAACCTAATTTATACATGTCACTTAGTCTCTCAGTGCCCCTGAAAACTCTCTGAGACTTCATTACAATTAGTAACCAATCTGCTTCAGTGAAGGTCATTTTCATACAAGGTATTCCTCATACCAATGAAATCAGAGGTCTAAGTAAAAAAAAAAATCTCAGTAATAATGATAATAATAGCAACAGCAATAATAACAAACTCATATTATCACATTCATAGTTCTTGGAGATTTTACAAAATGTTTCCTTCAAACCAGCCTTAAAAAGATTATAGCATTGCATGTGCACTGAACAAACTCTATGTGAATATTGCTTATTTTTTCTTAAGAGCTTAATTATTAGAAACTGAGCTCATAAGAAACAAAAAAAATTATATTAAATTAAAAGCATGAGGGTTCTAAGATGCCTATGTGTATATTAAGTGGACATTCCCTTCCCTTTCAGCTGCCTAATTACTACCACTTACATATATTTTAAGTTCACAGACAACTTTGCATATTTTGTCTCATTTGACCCTAACAAAAGCATCGATGAAGTTATTATAAATATTATTATCCCCTTTTACAATTGCGTAAACTGTATAATAATATAGAATATATTGAGTTGAGTAAACTGCATACTAATATATAATAGTAAACTGGATAAATAATGCCCCCATGATTATACAACCTAAATGTCAAATGTTGGATCTGAACTAGTCTTTCTTTGGAAGAATAAAGAGTGAGTGAGTGAATGAATGAATGAATGAATGAATGAATGAATGGATAAAAAATATTTATTGAACACTTACTATGCTCCAAACACTATGTTAATGACTGGGTATGCAAATAGAAATGCAAGAAAGCCCTTTCTCTCAAGGACCACAAATTCAAATAGAGAGCCAACATATGTACAAGGATCATCAAAGAGTAGATGACAAGGCCCAAGCCTTATCTGCATATCAGATATGGTGACAAAGACATGGGGTTGGGTCTGGTGATTTGAAGGGCATAAGTAAGGAAGAATATTAGAATATCAGTTCTCAGATAAGACATTCACAATCTACTATCACAATCACATTATCTCATGCCTACCCTCTCCCTTCTTCCCAATCATTAGTCCTCCATATCTTCCATGAGATATCTAAGCTAAACTCTTCCCAAAATAGTCTAGCTTCCCTAAACAGTCTTGGAGCCTAAGGAAGCCACCAGCTAAAAATATGCCAAGAAATTAAGAAGTTTGTTCTAATTGCCACTACTTGTTTATAGATGTCCATAGAAATAAATAGTGCTGCTGTCTGCTTGAAAAATCTCCGGGTAAAGAGAGTTGAGAGGGTTTGATGAATGGGAGGCCAGGCAACTTTAGAGCTGGTGGACCATTTACATAGTAATCCCTTGGGGTGGAACATATGGTTACTCAAGTTCTTAGAGAGAGAATGAAAATACTGAAGGTTCCAAGGATAATATGATTTGCATCTAGAAAGAACTTTAGAGATCACTCTAATTTACAGAATCATAGGATTTAGAACTGGAAGAAACTTCAGCGCAACCTATGTACAAAAATATTCCCTGTTATCACCCACCTACCATGAGATCTTATGTAGCCTCTCATCAGATGCCTCCAATGACGGGGAAACCAACTTTTTTCAAGAAGGTCCACTGAACTTTACATAGCTCTAGTGTTTAGAACATTTTACCTAATGTTAGCCTAAATCTGACTCTTTGCTATTTCTGCCCATTGCTCCTATAGTTTTGCCCTCTAGGACCAAACATAAGAAGTGTAACCCCCTGTCAAGTGCTTAATAAAGCCTTTGAGTCACTTTCACCCCATCTCTAGTCTCCTCTTCTCCAGGCTAAACTTTTTATTTCCCTCAACCAGTCCTCATATGCTATAGATTTGAAACCCTTCACCAATTTACTCTCCAAGGAGTTTATCTGAATGTTGTCCAGTTTATTAATGTCCTTTGCAAAATAGGAATGACTGAACAAAATATATAAAATGTGATCTTATCAGAGTTTAGTAAAATGAGATGATCATTTTCTTATTCCTAGATACTATACGTCACTTAATGAAGCCTACCTTAATGATTATTAGCTTCCATGTCACCTTATTGACTCATATTGAACTTTTAGTCTACCAAAAACTGATTATATTTTTGGACAAACTACAGCCCAACTATGCATTCTCTATTGTTACCTGTATTTATTTTTAATTCCAAGAGTGAGATTTTATCCCAATTGGATTATATCTTATTAGATTCAGCCCAGTGCTCTAGCCTAAGACCTTTTTTGGATCCTAGCCCTGTCATCCAGTTTATTAGATATTTCTTCCACCTTTGTGTTATCTGCAAAGTTAATGAATATTTATTCTAGTTATTAATAAAAAGGTCAGACAGCACAGGGCCAAGAACAGATCCCATGTCACTCTACTGGAGAGCTCCTGCCAGGTTGACACTGGACCATTATCATCTACTCTTTGAGTCCAAATATTCAGCCAGTTTCAAATCCATTTAGTATGGTCTGTATCTATCTTTTTCACAAGAATAGTGTGAGATATTTTATCACATGCTTTACTAAAACCTAGGTATACTATATTTTCAGCATTTGCCTGACCTTCAGTAACTTTCAAAAAATGAAATAAGATAATCTGGCATTACCCACCTTTGATACAACCATGTTTGCTTTATCCTTTATTACCTATCATTGCTTCCATATTCTATTTTTGTTGGTTAGTCCTTTAAGTTGTGTCCAACTCTCCATAACCCCATTTGGGGTTTTCTTGACAAAGTGACTGGAATTGCTTGCCATTTCCTTCTCCAGCTCATTTTACAGACTGAGGAAAACAAGGTTAAGGGACTTGTCCAGGATCACACAACTAGTAAGTATTTGAGGCTGGATTTGAACTCAGACCTTTCTGATTCCAGGTCCAGTGCTCTGTCCATTACATCCCCAAACTGTTCTCCATTTTTTTCTCTTTTTCATATGCACACACATATAGATATATTTGAAAAGAAATATATGTTAGTTGATGAGTTACACAATAACCAGTGTATTCACATCAGTTACTTGATACAATTCCTACTTTCCCTCTTCATTGGAGTATTCCTTTATGTCTTGAAAGCATCATTTTTATGAGTTACTCATCCCTTCTGAGCAGACTTCCTCTGTAGAATTTTAGTCTATGGGAGTTTACCAATACTTCTAATAATGGCCCAGAACAATAGAAATCTCCTTTCTTAATCCCTAAGGTACATGCCAAACAAACTACTTTTCCCCTTTATCTTTATTACAAATTATAGGAGGAAATAATCACTTCTGCTTGATTCTCTGTTCTCTCCAAAGCCCCTTTTCTTCTATACCCATAAAAATTACAAAAACAAAGTACTGTTGGTTCTTCCACCTTTGAAAGGATAGGATTATCATAGGGCAAGTAAAGGAATTTTTTGCTCTTGTGTTTTTTCCAGAGTATATTCCAGCATATGTCTGGATAATTGAAGTTTCTTATCTTTACTATATCACACCTCTGTTCCAGGCTTGTGGTCTATTTTCCAAACTTGTTATCTATTTCCTCCTTCTTATTAAGTGGTCTATAGTTCACACAAATAACAAATCAGTTTCTATTTCTCCCATCGACGATCTTTAACCAAATTTGTTTTTCCAATACGTTTACTCTTCTCGTTTTTAAATTTCCTCCCATGAGTTTGCTTTCTCATTGCAATGTTGCCATACCCCTTTTGCCTATTTCTCTTTAATAAGTTATATCCATATAGAACCAGATTCCAGGCATCGATTTATTCTTCTAATTCTCAGTGATGCCCATAAGCTCCAATTAATCAATAATTTCTATATTTTTAGATTCTAGTTATTTTTTCTTATTTCCTAAACATTGGGCCCCAGTCTACATGTACTTGCCAAGAAAAGGTCATGGATTATAAATAATACTCCTGAGAAAATGCCATTTCACCATTCCACGTTTACCTTTCCAGTTATCCAGACCAACCAGAAACCCTTCAATTAAACCATCAATAAACATTTATTGAGGACCTACTATGAACCAGGTATTATGCTAAGCTCTGGAAATACAAAAAGAGGCCAAAAACAATCCCTACTCTCAAGGACCTCAGAATCCACTGGAAGAGAACACAAACAGATACATACAGACAAGGTACATATAGGATAAATAGGAAATAATTAAGAGAGGGGAGGTCAAAAGTCAGAAGCCTCTTCTGGAAGGCTAGTCTCAGAAGACTTTCTTGAACCTTATACCTACTTTAATCACGTTTCATTGATCCCTTGTTGGAGGGGATAAGAGGGTCATGTAGCAAAGACAATCTGTTATACATAATGTACAATAAAATATTTTCAAAATATATATTAAGCCAGCAAAATACAAAGCCAGGCTGTCACCTCGCTAGGAAAAAAGCAGCTGTCTTTTTCAGTATGCTCTGCATCTTAGAGAACCCAGTGCCTGTCTCCTGCTAGGAGATGATTTATATTCTCTCCATCTGCTGGGAACCTAATTATAATGGGAATCAAAATGAAAACATTTCCGGAATACTTTAAACACCCATAACTTTGCCATACTTTGTCCTCCTTTATTACTTTCTACATATTTCCTTTCAGTTCAATGAACTTCTTTTTTTTCTGGGTTTTTTTTTTAAATTTTTAAATAAATGAAAGCAAAGATGATTGCCCTGGAAAAACACTAATCACAGCAGCTCTAATTGTATTATTTGTTAATGTTCTGTTTATCGCTATTGGCAGCTGTTACTTCAAGTCAACAATAAAGAAAATTCCTTAGATACTGTCTTAAAATAGGATGTTCAAAATGTTTTGATTTTGAAGAGAAAGAAGGAAGGCAAAAGAGAGGGCACTAAAAATAGAGGATGCACTAGAAAAGAAAGAGCACTAAAAACTGGAAGAAACTGGGTAGATCTCATGTAGGAAGTGGAACTTGAATGAAGCTTTGAAGAAGCTTAATTTGAACATTTCATGGGCCAGAAGTGAGGAGGAAGTACATTCTAGGTATGATGTGTGGAACGGCCTATGCGAGGGCCAGACAGGAAAATGAGAGTGGTTTTCACAGGGTCAGTAAATAGGCCGCTTTGGCTGAAATTGACAGTGTGTAAAGTGGAGTAATATTCAATAGCCAGGAAAGAAAAATGGCAGCATGACTGTGAAGGGCTTCCAAGAGCAAGTATGAGGTTTGTGTTTTTTGTGTTTTTTTTTTATTTTATTGTAGAAGGAGGAAAAACCTATCAGAAAGTGTTGAACAGGGGAATGACATAGTATTATCAATTTTGTATTTTTGATTTTTTTAAACTTTATTTTCAATTTATGAAATCACACAAGTATTTCCATAAAATAGTAGAATAATAAAAAAGATCATTGTACATGAAACTGCCATTCTATAAAGTATTGCTATTCTTTTAAAATATATAATAAATTTATGATGTAAATTTCTTATTTTTTCTTTTTTTCCCTCCCTCCACTACCTTAGAGATGGCTACTGTTAGACACATACACACATACACATACAGACACATGCACATATGTATTTAAACTCATTCTATATGTAATTCTATTTATTACTTCTTTCCATGGATGCAGATAACATTTTCTTTCTTAGGTTCTTTGTAGTTAATATGAGTATTTATAATAGCCAAAATGACTTAACAGCTCAAAGTTATTCTTAAAATATTATTACTATTATTTTATACAATTTTCTCTTGTTTCTACTCATTTCACTCCATTATTTCATGCAAGTTTTTCCATGTTTTTCTAAAATCAATGAATTCATCATTTCTTATATAGCACAGGAATATTCCATCAGAAATATATACCCCAACTTGTTCATTCCTAATTGATGGACATCCTTGAAATTTCCAGTTCTTTGCCACCACAAAGAGAACTACAGTAAATATTTTAGAACATAACGAAGTGAAGAATGGGTAGAAAAGGGAAGAGACTAGATGCAAGAAGAGCAATTAGGATACTATTACAGTGGTCCGGATGAGGTGTTATATGAACCTCTAATACAGTAGGTATAGGGTGAATGGATGAAAAGAGGTATATGTGAAAAATATTGTATAGGTAAAAACAGCAAGACTTCACACCTTTTGGAGATAGGAGGTGTGGAAGAGAAGGAACATTAGCATAAAATATCTCTTGGGTTATGAACCTTTAACAATTGAATTACGGTGGTGCCCTCAACAGAATTGGGAGAACTGGGAAGAGTTGTGTGTGTGGAGTTGAAAGGTAAAAATGAATTCTGCTTTGTAGACACAGAGTTTGAGATATCTGCAGGGCATCCAAGGACTATGGCTCAGGAGAAATTAGGACTGATGTCCCTGAAGACCAGATTCAAGAGTCTAGATTTGATTTGATAGGCAATAAGTTAACCATGATAGACCTGGGAATATAGGAGTAATGTAATTTTAAAATGGTGATTAGAGAGTCTTAAGAGTAGTTGATCAGGAGACACTAAAGGCAGGATAACTAGTGACAAGGATTCCTGCATGAGTCAAGGTGGTGATGGTTAAAAGCAAGATGTAGACAGGGATAGCATAAATAGAAAGGTATATTGCAAAAACATCGGGAGTGACTGGATTTAGATTTGGAAGAGGGAAAACTAAAAAGCGTCTCTGAGAAGAAAATTAGAGAGGAATAACAAAAGGGAAAGATGGAGAGTCAGCTTCTTGAAAACTTCAGCTATAAATATTGGTAAGACCCACAAGGGAAGCTGTTGATGACAAGTAAAGATATAATACTGAATTATTATCAATAACCATTATTGATAGAACATTTATTAAGTGATTTCTATATCCCAGATTCTGTGTCATGTGCTGGGCATTCAAATACAGGCTAGCAAGACAGACCCTGCCGGTAAGGAGTTTATATTCTACTAGAAGAAGAAAACACATAAAGTGGTCATGAAAAGGGCAGACATAGTGAAGGAATGTTAAGAAAATGTTAAGGTCTGGACTCATCAAGGTAAGGTAAAAGTTCATCTATCGGAGTTAGGGGACCTAGGGGCAGAGTGCAAGTTCTCAGTGGATGGGACATTAGGATGATGATCCAAGAACAGGTGGGACGGTGCGGAGATGGGCTCAGTGTATGTAAGAGACGACAACCGGACACGTATGTTTAGGCCTTGTTCACATAAAGGTGGTAGTTGAAAACATAGGAGCATATGAGGTAGAACAAGAGAAGGAAATTGAACAATTAGACCTAAAAGGATATCCATAGCTCACAGTTAGCTTGACCACAAAAAGCTGAAATGATTGACTTGCCATATTTGTTTTTTTTCTTCCTAGTTGTGTGTGTTTATTTTTGTTTTTCTCATTTAAGAGAGTGTTAGAGAAGCAAAAGAAGAGATACATAAATTATCTGCAAGAGATCAAATGGAGTAAAGGTAGAGATAACCAAAGGCTTGACCACAATGCTCAGCAAAACATATAGTATAATGGAAAGAGTCCTAGTTCTGGAATTTGATATTGTGGGGCTGAATCCCTGCTATACAATTTACTGTTTGTGTATCCTTAGACAAATCATAGGCTTCACTTTCCTCCTGACATTATTCCTATCATACTCTTCCCTGGTATTCTGTTGGCCCACCTTGTCTCCATTTTACATATGTGTCTATAAAAATGGAAATTCATTTGCATCAGTGAGCTTCCTATGCATCCACACTGGTATATTTAGACAACTTCACTTTATCCTCCTCATATGAATGGTTATTCTTTGTGTCTCAGAATTTTATTCTTCAAAGTTCTCCATCCTGTCTATAATAACTTTCTCTATAGAATCATGGGATCTTGCCTGTCTTTTCTCCACATCCTTTGAAATCTGCCCTTTCAAATCTTCATGAGCATGCTAGACTATGCATAGCTTTCTGTTCTTCTATAACAAATTTTAGCATGGAATGTGATTCTACGAAACAGAGTAAGGAGGAATGAGGTTGGGGGAGGTGCCTTGTTTCAATGATTAAGAGAAGAATACAGTCACGAAATCACCATAAAGCTCATCTCTGGGCCCAGTCTAATTGGTTCTAATGGTTTGTAGGGTGTTACATTTTTCTCATTTTCCACCTGAGTGATTACTCTCTGAGAGGTTTTGGGAAGAGTATGAGAAAGAGAAGGAGGAGTTGAGAGATGTTGCATGACTAGACGAAACTGGAGTGGCCAAAACAGCCCACTATGTCTATGTTTGTATCTATAGTGCATGGACATGTATAAGTGCGAGTTTTTATTGTCCACTAACATATCTTTATTATGACCCTTTTTGTTGGTATGCCACCTGTTAATTGGTATTAGTTGTTAATGGTATACATGGTATAATGGTGGTCTATATATTATAATCAAATATGAGAAGATCATTGGATTCAGACCTAGAAATCATCATATCTGAGCCTCTAATTTGACGGAAGCAGAAACTGAGGTCCAGACATAGACTTTCCTTAGAGCACATAGATAGCAAGTAGCAAAGCCAAGATTTGAATTCAGTTCCTTTGATGGTAGATCCAATTATCTTTCCACCACCTTTTGTTTTGAAGTGAACAGGGGGACAGATGAGGAATGCCCTGCCAGCCCAGTTTTAGAAATCCATAACCATAATCTTGGGAAAGGGGCTCTTAAGGTCCTCAAAAAAAAAACATTCATGTAATAAGAAAAGGTGGTTCATTATGGAGGGCATTCTTCATAATCATTTGTGCCACAGAGTGAAACTCCAGCTTGTGGTAGCCTTGGAATACTAATATTATCAATTGGAATTGACAGTAATTAGTTTTGTGCTACTTGGCATATACTGGAACATTATTTCAAAAACATTTTCATCGAAGGCATGTATGCAATTATCTTTGCTGCCATCATTATTATTGTTGCCATTATTTTTCCTGTTCTCTGCTCACATTGGATGGGTCCATATTCATTCCCCTCTTCTTTCTTTCTTCTCGACTGCAGGAAGTCCCATTTTCGCGGGTGTGGTGCAGTAACCGACAGCCCCTGCACTGTGCCTTCTCCCTGGAGCGCTACACTCCCACCACCACCCAGCTGTCCTGCAAGATTTGCATCCGGCAGCTCAAAGGCCATGAACAGATCCTCCAAGTGCAGACATCCATCCTCGAGGTAAGGTCATCATAGTTTCATTCTCGGACTATTGCTATTTTTAATGATGATGATGATGATGGTAAGTGAATAAGGATTTATTTAGTGCTTTCTCTGCACTAGGCACTGCACTAAATGCTTTTCCCAAATATTATCTCATTTGATCTTAACAACCCTATGAAGTGAGTGTTATTATTACTGCCATTTTACAGTTGAGGAAACTGAGGCAAACAGAGGTTGAGTGACTTTCCTAGGATCACACAGTAACAACACTAATAATGTTGAAATGGATAGGTGCTAGCCCTGAGATTTCGCTGATGTAGGAAAACTCTCAAGTGAAAAAACCTCCTCTCCCAATACAATCTGGCACTCCTCTGCAATTGAGAAACTTAGAAGAGTTTATCTTGAGCATCAAGAATTTAAATGACTTGCCCAGGGTCACACAGTCAAGTGTCAGAATCAGGACTTGATCCTAGGTCTGATTTTAAGGCCAACTCTCTATCTTCTATACTTATAACCAGAACAACAACATTCTATACCTGTGTGACTTTTTGCTATTGACAAAATAGGTATACATTCATTCTATCATTTCAATCTTATGCAAACCTTTGGGACAGGCAGGATATAACACTCATTTTATAGAAGGTTAAGTGACAGATAAGGAAACTGAGGCTGAGATGTTAAGGAACTTATCCAAAATAACACAGCTAATAAGTACTAGTGATAATACTAGCATTTAGATAGCAGAAGAGGTTTGTAAAACACGTTACATATATTTTCTCATTTGACCTTCTCAACTACCCTGTGAGGTAGATGCCATTATTATGCACATTTTACAGATAAGGAATCTGAAGCTGAGGGAAATTAAATGATTTGCCATAAGTAAAAGTCTAAGGCAGGATTTGAGCCTAGGTTTTCTTGATTCCAAGTTCACCAGGAAACTGCTTCAAATAAGGGAACTTAAACTTCATCTCAGGTCTTTTGATGTTTCTTTAGTATAGGACTTCTCTTAGATTCATCCCAAGAGAAATATGAGGTCTTTCAGCTATAGACCTTGCTTTATAAGCTCAACATAATAATGTTCCCAGATGTAGCATAGGACAAAGTAGCAGATTTAGAGTTGAGACCTAGTTTGAATGCCACCTTGGACTCTTAGAAGCTGTGAGTCTCTGGGTATGTCACTTTGAGCTGTCTCTTAGATCTGCAGTTTTGTTATCTGTAAAACTGGAGTAATATTATTTATTCTGTTTCATGTATCTATTTCATAGGTTTGTAAGGATCTAAAAAATGTGACTTCTTATTGAGGCAATTCTTTCAGAATGACAAGAGGAGGCATTATGCTAGGACTCAACAAACTATGTTTAGGATGTTCTCTGGCCTGTCAAACAGAATTGTAGTTTGACTTCACCTACTCTAGATTATAAGAAACCCTGATTTGGATTTGGCAGAATGGTTAAACCATATCAATATGTATAATCCATTGTCAATAAGGGGATACTATTAATTAGTTAAGGTCTATACTTCTGATTAACCATTAGCTTCATAGTTAATAGTCAACGTTTAATAAACATTTGCTATGTGCCAAAGACTAAGCACTAAGGCAAAAGATAACCCTTCTGCCCAAGGAGATCACAATAAAATGTGGAAAGAAAACACCTAGAGAGAAGCTGAAAAGGGGAAAGATAGGAGAATGGGAAAATAGGTAGCCAGGAACATGGTGAAAACCTGCAAGGGATTATGAGTGAGAAAACTGCACCGGGCCCCCTCCTTAAATGGAGGATCTGTGATCTGTGAAGTAAGGGTCTACTTTCCAACCAGAAGGAGTGCCAGGACCAGGAAATATTGAAGAGGAGTGAGTTTCAGAGACGATTCAACCTTTCTGAAAGATGTATTGCCAGAGACAATGGTGAGGAGAGTTGAGTGGGACATGTAACCTTGCTGTCTCACTCACTGTTTCACTCACTGATCAGTCATCTCTTGTTTGGTGGTACTTAATCTTAAAATAATTGTTATACTAAATACAAGAGCATTTTCCAAAGGGTCATTTCTCCAAACCAATGACTATCTCAAGTGGCATGTCTTTACCGGATTTGCATTTATTACATTCAATTAGTACAAGGCATTTTCTTGGAAAAGAGGAATCAATGGTAGAGCTAGAGTCATAAGCGAGAGATTAATTTTTTTTTTTTTGCTTTAACAGTCATGGACTATTTAGCACAGTGAATTTCAAAGTAAAATGTAAATTGTAGAAAATGTGAAAAACATCATGAAAAGGAAAAGCTAGGAAGAATGGCCTTTCAGAAGTGTGGAAAGGCAGAGAACAGCACAATGCTGGTTCTCTCCAATGCAAATTACCCTTAATATCAGTTAAGAGGTTGACAAAAGAATTCTAGGTAGAAAGCTTCTAAGGGCACCTTGGCTTTGCAGGTAGCCACTTCAGCTTTTGCAGAATATTAGTACTAGGGAAAATTGTGTTAGGATTTTAAAATCTTATACAGTTAGTTCTCAACATCATTGAACTCTTGTAGTTCAAGGGGAAAAAAAAGCCTATGGATTTTTTTTTTCTATAACATCAGCTTAACTTCAAGCACTAATCATGTCCAATTTATTTGTGACAGGGGTCTGAAAGGTTTTGATGATAGTAATATCTTGTGGAATTTATCAGATCTGAGATACAGGGCCTGATATAGTATAGAGCACTTAGAGTTGTAGGATCCAAACTCTTGCTCTACAGCTTTTCAGTAGTTTTTCAGTGATAGCTTACCCTTCATGACCTCATTTGGGACTTTCTTGGCAAAAATAATGGAATGATTTGCCATTTCCTTTTCCAGCTCATTCAACAGATGAGGAATTGAGGCAAAAAGGGTGAAGTGACCTGACCAGGGTCACATAGCTAGTAAGTGTCAGAGATCAGATTTGCACTCAGGAAGAGTCTTCCTGACTCCAGACCCAGCCGTTCTGCTTCCACTGCATCCTGGGCCATCTCTAATTGTCCTGGTCAATGGACCCAGATAACTGCAAAGCAGAAAGTGAGGCTGGTGACTTTGCATAGCCCTCCCTCCCTTAAATCCAATTCACTTTTATGTCATGGCTTCATCTCCCAAATGTCATGATCCTCCTCCTAATTAACCTCAGATCACTTAACTACTTTGCCACTTTTTGTATCCCTAGCACTTATCAGTTCCTGGAACATAAAAGGTACTTCACGTTTTTTTTAATTGATTAATTGATTTGGATTTCACTTTCCTTATCTCCTAAAATGAGGCTAGATAATCTCCAAAGTTCCTTTCAGATCTAAATACACAACCCTACAAGTTTATAAGTATTAGTGTGTTATTTTAAGATGGTGGACCAGATTGATGCAATTCCTCCATAAACCTTTCCCTTTTAGAAATTGTATTTACTTTTTTTCCTGTCAGGTAGGATATCAATGACTGATAGCATCAGCCCCTTATATAATGATAGAATGCATTGTTTCTATCAAGTAGAGAGATTTGATCCATTGCATTGTATTTCGTACAAGTCTATAGAAGACCAAGTAAGAAAGAATAGGGTTAAATTAAACCAGGAAGGGTTTAGGTTGAATCAGCATGACAAACATAGCCAAAGTCAGTAAATTCTTCAGTTTCTGTTATGTATAGAACATTGTGATCACATCAAGGGATCCAAGATTTAGAAATGGAAGGGACTTTAGAAGTCATCTAGTCATCTTTAGAGGGCTCCTTTTTGGAGGAGAGGATACTCAGAATCAGAGAAGTTATTGTCCCTTGCCTGAGGTCACACAGATGGCAAATGACAATGGTGGGATACTGGGGGAGAAGAAAGTTGACCTAGGTGGATGCAGAGCTGGGAAGAATTTCAGAAGTCTCAGTCAAACTCCTTATTTTATAGATGAGGAAACAGACCCAGAAAGTGACATGACTGGTCCAAGGTCCCATATAAATGTCAGAACCAGGAGTCAAATTCAGGTCTTTTGACTCCAAAGGCATTTCTCTTTTTCTTATATCATACTATAATCTAGAATTTGGGGAAAAACAAGTAAACAAAAAACACATACTCAAACAATGCACAGTAATAGTACATTAGAGAAGGTGTAAAACAAAGTGTTTTGATGTTCAAAGGCAGAAAAGTCATGAGCATCTCGGTAGCTCAGGGAAGGCATAAAAGAATGATAAATATCCTCATGATAATTTAGTGGAATGACATTAAAAACAGTACATTTCCATCCAGCCTCTTGATTATAGTTATCCCTTTCACATTGTGCCTTTCCCCATCAAGGTTTCCATATATCATTGATCGGCATAAGATATTAAAAGGGAATTTTGAGGGAGTTTTGTGAAAGCCACAGACGACACATGAAGGCCAGCAGATGACACAGAAAAAGTGTAGTAACTCGGAAATGCATAAAATATGTGTATACTATTGTATAATATCAACTCAAATTTTACAGTAAGCTACTGTAAACACCCCATGAAAGAAAAAGGAAAAAATACCAGATTTCTTCTCTGGAGCAAAGGGAGGACCAAAAAATGTTACATGGATTTTTCAGATTGTGACGGTGCTGTGCCCCTAATCCCCATGATGTGGAAGAGATAACTGTATATATCCATATATACATATAAATATGCATATATATACATATATACACATATACATACACACCCCCACCTCTCTCTCTCTCTCTCTCTTTCTCTTTCTCTCTCTCTCTCTCTGTATATATATATATATATATATATATATATATATATATATATATATATATTCTCCCCAGTAATAATGTGAGCTCCTTGAGAGCAGGGACTGACGATCTTGCTTTTCTATTTTTCAACCAAGTGCTTTGCACATGGTAGGTGCTTAATAGATGATTTTTCAATCCCTCAAAATAATGTGATAAACCATGATCTTTAGAGCGTTATATCTCCATGTATCTTCAGCAAGAGAATAGACAACCCTTCTAGATTTAGATGTTGACCTACCTGAAGGAAGAGGCCTGTGTCATATAGTCTCTCAGGGTCAATTCTATGTTATGATCATTTGGCAGTAGGTGAATGTGTATGTTTATAAAAAAAAACAAAAAGAAAAAAAACTGCTTGCCCTTATCCCTCGGCAAAACCAAGAAGGATTAGGGGATTATTCCCTCTAAACCTTTAATAAATAGTTTGAACAAAAAGGCAGGGCAAAACTAATATCATTAAATAAGTCCCTAAGCTGGGGAGAAAGCAGACCACAGCCTGTATGCAGAACTCTTCATCTGCCACCTTCTCTCCTTGGCTATTAAGATGGCATTAAATAGTTCGCTTGTTAAAGGACATGACTCCCTTTTGAAAACCCTAGGTCATCAGCAATTTATCCTACAGACTTAGGCAGTGATATACCACATTTGCTGTTCCACCTACCAGGGAAGTCACATCCACTCTAGGGCAAGAGCAATGTGGAACCGAGGAAGCTCTCCAAACAATACTGACAGTGAACATGAGGGTGGCGATGATGATGATGATACAATGGTGATTCATAGTTCTGTTATTCTTTAACATTTACAAAGCACTTTCCCTACAGTTCTTTACGTGTTGCTTTACATTTGCTGGCAAACTGATATTTAGAGAGATGGAGCGACTTCTCCATGATAAAATGAATTTGTTATTGTTGTTTTTCCTATGTTTCCAAAGAGGATCAGTGACATCACAGGTGATGTCTTGACTTGTATGTGGATTGGGTTTAAGCAAGGTAGAGTAGCACAAAGTTGTCAGCCTCACTCATTCTTCCTGAGTCATCAAAATCCAGGGACAGGATAAAAGTCAAGATTGGTGGTGGCCCAGGATGCAATGGATGACCTTGGCCTCTTTAATGACCGACTCTAAGTGCTCCACAGTACCTTTTTCAGCCACCATCATGACTACTGAAACGCATTGCTTTCATCTGCCGGTATGGCTGGAGGGAGTCTTCACATGCTTGGGGCACACGCTCCCCTAATTTACTGATGGTCTGGAGGCTTGTCAGTTGCTTTCCATCTGATTTATGCCATCTGCTTGAGGATTTTTATCAGGGTGTGGCTACTGCTCATGTACAGCTTGGAGCCACAGCAAAACAGAATAAAAAAAAAAGTGTTGAAGCAAAGACTCCAGTTCATGTCCTTTAATATCTATTCCTGTCCTTCTGGATTTCTTTTTTTCTGTTCCAAAAGGAGAACTCAGGTTTTCTTGGCATTCCATTAATTGTCCTAGCTTCTGTGGTTCACAGATTCAGTAGCACAACAAGAAGAATAAAAGATTTGCTTTATCACGTCACAGTTTGACCTTGACTTTTAACCCACAGATATCAATGCTCTGCTATCTTTAATTAATGATTAATAAATTTGGTAATTGAAGTAATTTAGTTCCTTATGGTCTACCCATATCCACTATCATCTTCTACCCTGCAAAATGCAATGATTTTCTAGGGAAATCTACTATTCCCCTTGCCTTCATATTTTAATATTCATGAATAGAAGAAGAATTTGGTCTGTGTTTGAAATAGTAAGATTAGCATCCGACCAACTTTAAAACTGTCATTATCAACAGGTGTCCCTTAAACATAAACCTCTTGTTGGCCTAGGAAAGCCAATTGAATGGACCAAGGACTACTAGTGAATGATACTTTTCAGAGTTACCAAGGACACTTAGCATTATAGGTAAACCAGGGCCAAGGTATTTTTCTAATGTTGTAGAGAAAAAGGAGGCATCTCTAAGCATTTTCTTTCATCTTTGCTCTTCAATAAAATACTGCAGTAGAATCATCTTTTGGAGAAAAGAAGTTTAAATGGGAATTTTACATGTTACAATTTTCCCTTCAAGCAGATTCAATCATGTGGCAAGTTTTCTTATCCCATCTCCAAAGGTGATGGAAGTAGGGGGATAATTTGACAAAATAGACTGAATACTTGGAATTCCTCATTGCTTTACAATTCCCTTAGCTAACCAGGTAGCAACCGCTTATCTCAGATGTGCAGGGCGTGAAATCTCCTCTTTCCTCTGCATATTTAATTTAAACAATCAGAAAATGTGATGTATCTACAGGATTCTTATTACCTGGTCCAGATGCTTTTTGGAATACTTCATAAATGTTATATAAAGTGACTAGTGGCATCTCCATCCTTGTGCAATGAACTGATTTAAAATAGAAAAGTTTCTAAGTGAAAGGAGGAAGGAAGGCCACCCATCAAACTGCCATTAAAAGTCAGAAACTTTCTCTTTGTGCTCTTGGAATCCACATTTCTACATTTTGAAATGCTTGTTGATTGTCATTCTTTTGCTTGCAATCCAGCCTACCTTGTTCAGTTTCTGCTGCTGTTAATTGATTACATAAGGTGTCCAGGATCCCACCCTCCTGGGAGTGGGAATGGAGGTGGCACAAACATCTGGCAACAGTAGAACTTTAGCACTCAAAGTTTAGAGTTTTATATATAATACACATTATGTATATAGATAGATAGATAGATAGATAGATAGATAGATATAGATATATAAGAAAATTAAATGTTTGATGCCTTTCAGAAACATTTAAAGAAACACTTAATCAAAGTATCTGTGCCACATACACATGACAAATGCCATACATACTCAATTCTTTTCACCTCTGTAGAACATGGCAGAGCTTGAGTTCTTAACTGCCAGTATTTCAGTGAATCAAAATTTTAGATCTATAAGGAGCTTGAGAAATCATACAGCTTCTCATCCTTTATTTGATATTTATAATTATTAGGAAGGCCTTTCATCTATTGAGTCGTCCCAAAAGGACACAAATCATATGGATTTCTATAAGAAATGGGACCATCAAAGGGCATCATCACATCCCAGAAGTGGTGGGATTTATTTGAGAGTCACCACTATGACACCTTTATAGTCTGGGAGAAAGTTATTGTAAAATTACTAATGAGACTTGCCTTAATCATTAATATTTAAAATCTGATTCTAAAAGAATCACCAGAAAAACAATATAAATGTAGTTATGGCACAGAAAAGTGCTACCTATTTTAGTACTTGATAATTTTGTAACCCCAACAAACACCTAGATTGAAGATACATAGATGATGTATAAAGATGTCTAGAGATCCACCACAAGAGATGTTGTGGATTTTTAGGAGATATTTGCCAGGCACATGAGATAAGACTTGATGGTATTTTAAAGAAGAGGAATTACCGTCTATGTTTTCCATGCAATTAAACAGTAAAATGTGTTAAGCAGAATTTCTCATTGAATTTATTTTGATAAAATTGTAATGCTAACAGTTGGATCTAATCAGTTTTCTTTTTGTATTTATAGAGTGAAAGAGAAACCATCACTTTTTTTGCACAAGAGGATAACACGTTCCCTGCACAGACTGGCCCCAAAGCCTTCAAAATCCCCTACTCCATCAGACAGAGGATATGTGCAACATTTGATACTCCCAGTGCCAAAGGCAAAGACTGGCAGATGTTAGCACAGAAAAACAGCATTAACAGGTAACAGTTTCTTGGAGATGATTACCAAGGGGTTCAAAATCTTTTATGTGGGGAAAAAATGGTAGAAGTAGAGTGAGAAGTAAATGAAGAGGGAATAGATGAGAGACATATCACTTACTAGATTCTACTACCTTAATGTAGGGGCAGCTAGTTGGTACAGTGGATAGAACTCAGGGCTTGGAGTCAGGAAGACTCATCTTCCTTAGTTCAAATCTGACCTTAGACACTTAGTAGCTATGTGACCCTGGACAAGTCACTTAATCCTGTTTGCCTCAGTTTCCTGTAAAATGAGCTGGATAAAGAAATGATGATCACTTCTAGTTTCTTTGCCAAGAAAACCCTAAATGGGATGATAAAGAGTTGGACATACAGTTGATCATAGGGTATTTGATATGTCCTTTCTAGGAATGAGAGTGTTGATTTGATTACTGTTCCAAGGAAAGGGGAGGAGCTGAAAAATTTTGGAGGGAGGGGGAATGGCTAATGTATATTGTGGTAGGTTTAGAGGCCCTTAAATATTATGAATTCATCAGTGGAAAGCACAGTGCCTGAGATTAGGTACTGTGGTGCCAGGTAAGAAGAAATATTGAAAATATAATAGGATCAAGATATAACGAGAGAAGAAAAGAAAAATATTTTACTCAAATGTAACCCAGCGTTTAGGATTAAGGACATATATTCCAAATGGTGATTTAGTTAATGTAAAACTAATCCTCCTCTCCACCAGCCCCACCTCATGTTGTCCAGCAGTGCTAGATGACCATGTGTCATGGCTGTTCTTACTAAAGTGTGGATAAAGTGGACTGGATGGCCTGAGGGGTCCATCAGTTCATTCAATAAACCTTTATTAAGCATCTATTATGTGCCAGGCCCTGGGTATACAAAGATACAAAAGGGCAGTCCCTACTTGCAAGGAATTTGGATTCTGCTAGGGGAGAGGAAATTGTATGTGTACAGAGAGACATAATACAAGTCAGGAATTGATCAGAGACAATCCAGAGAAAAATCCAGAAAAGACAAAAGTACCATAGCAAAACCTGAGGAAGGAGGAAATATTTTTAATTGGATAAATCTGGGAAGACTTTCCAGAGGCAGTGGCAGCTAGGAAGTATAGGGAATGGCACTCTGGGCCTGGAACCTGAGTTTAAATATGTGCTCAGACATATACTAGCTATGTGACTTTGGATAAGTCACTTAATGTCTGCCTCAGTTTTCTCAACTAGAAAATAGGAATAATATAGCACCTATCTCACAGGTATGTTGTGAGTATCAAATAAGATAATATTTGTAAGGCACTTAGCACAGTACCTGACCCATAATAGGCACTTAATAACTTATTGTTTTTTTCATTCCTTCTGATTGGGTTGTAGTTAAAGTCCTTAGCTTTGAAGTAAGATAAGACTTCTGAAGCATGTGAAGAAGTATATTATAGCATAAGGATATACTGAGAAGAATGTAAAGTTCAGGAACAAGTAGTGATGTGACAGGACTAGAACATGCAGCATATAAGGGGGAGACAGAAAATGACCTAGTCTGTGATTGCATTTGTACAGGGAACTGCCTGGTGAGGAAACACCCTGTAATGCAGGTTGACATCCTCTCAGCAAGGTTTACTCTTAGAGAGTTGCCTGGAGTTCTGAGAGGTTGAATTACTTACTCAGGGTTACTCTGACAGTGTGTGCCAGAGGTAGGACTTGAATCCAGGTCTTCTCGGTTTTAAGGCTGACTGTAGTCCATGCGGCTTCTTAGGAGCCTCTCAATTAAAGGGAGAAATGTGAAACAAATTTCAAAAGGCAGGTGAATGTCAAGTTATAGAGGACTTAAATGCCAGACTGAGGAATTTGTAATTTGTTCCTTAGGAAATTGGAATCAATTGAAGTTTTTGGTTTTTTTTTTTTAATCAGGACAGTGATATAGTTAGACCTAAGCATTAGGAAGATTACTCCAGCTGTATGCTAGATGCACAAAATGGAAACTGGTTCAAAAAAATGGATTATAAAAAAGAGAAGGCAGCTAAGTTGTACAATGGATAGCGTGCTGGGCCTGGACTCAAGAAGACTCATTTTCCTCAGTTCAAATCTGGACTTAGACACTTAATAGCTGTGTGATTGTGGACAAGTCACTTAACGCTGTTTGCTTTAGTTTCCTCATCTATAAAATGAGCTGGAGAAGGAAATAGTAAACCATGCCAATATTTTTGCCAAGAAAACCCCTAACAGGGTTGCAGAGAGCTGACTGAACAGCAACAAGAAAAGAGAAATGAGAGGTCATGAAAGCTTAAATGAGGAGGCTGGTATTATGAGTGGAAAGAAAGAAATGCATGTAAGAGATGCGAGGTGGCATCAATAAACCTTGCACCTGATGGGATGTAGAAAAGGGGAGATTAAGGATGATTAGGAGAATGGTGTTTCCCTACATAGAAAAAGGGAAATTGAAAAGACAGGCAGATTTAGGAGAGACATTCAGTTTGGATGTGTTGAATTTAAAGTTCTGGCAAGACATTCACTTGGAGATAGCCGGGAATGATTTGGAAATAGGGAGACATTTCTCAGGGGAGAAATTAAGGCTGGGTAGATATAAATATAGAGCTAGATATACATTGTATCTATATTTGGCAGTTATTTCCATGATAATTCATAGGATCTTATAAAATCACAAAAACAGAGGGCATGTATGCATGTATATATGTACGTATGTATGTATGTATGTATGCACACACACACAAATAGAGAGACAGTGAGACATACAGATACAGAAAGGACAGGAGGGGAAGGGAGGAGAGGGGAGGGGAGGGTCCAGACCACCAGACCAGAGCCCTGTAGGACAACCATACTTAAATATGGAAGCAGGATAAAATGAACCATTGAAGGAGACTAAGAAAGAGCAGTGACACAAGCAGGAAGAGAAAGGAGAGATCAATGTCTTGGAAGTCAGGGAAGGAGAGTGTATCTAAGAAAAAGAGACAGACAACAGGGTTAAAAGCTATAAAAAGATCAAGCAGGATGAGAACTGAAAAAATGCTCTAAGTTTTTGCGGCTGAAAAATCATTAGTGACCCTTGAGAGAATAGTTTCAATAGAGCAGAGATATCAAAAACCAGACCATAAGGGCTTGGGGAAATTAGAAGCAGCAAATGTGAACTATTTCTTCAAAAAGAATAACAATGAAAAGGAAGAGATAAAGGATGTTAACTTGAGAGGACAGTCATATCAAGGCAAGCTTATTACTTGTTCATTTATTTTCTTCTTCAGTTATTTCTATAACAGCTCATCATATGTACATGCACTTATTTTTAAAGATGGGGACACCTGATAACATCTGTAGTTAGTAAAGAAGGAGCATGTTAATATGGGGGCAGTGACAGCAGTGGTAGGCGGTAGGAGCGTGCTGGAGCTAACTTATCTGGGTTGGTGAAAGCCCATTATTAACTTTTCAGTGTGAGTATTTTATATCTCAGAAATTTGCAAACTCTACAAATTAGGGCCTGATGGGTTGTTTTGTTGATTTTCTGCTCTAGACTTAAGAAAGTGATGGAGAAAATTTTAATAACATTTATTAAATTAAAAATTTTCCTTCATGTTTTGGAGAGCCAGTCAGATCTAGCTTCACCTCATTAAACCTGGTTAGACCTGGTTAAGAATTTACCAGTACTCCCCAAGTGGTAGTACACATGTGTGGAGAACAGTAAGGGCTGCAAATGTCCAGAAAAGCCTTGACCAGGCAAGGGGCTGTCACATATTCTGAAACTGGAGCAAAGGAAGTGAGCTTGTGAGAATTCAGGTGTCTCCAAATTCAGAAACTCTATGAATCCCAAAGCATTTTTCAGTATGTTCTGTTATTAATATTGCTAGGTTTAATATATGTAAAAAAAAATTCTAATAATGAAGTTCCCTTCTTCACAGAAACGTTAACTCATTGTCCCTCAGAAAGTTCAAGTAGAAGCTAGCTGACCCTCTGTCAGGGATATCATAGAAGATTTTTGTGCACTGGGTGAAATGTTGGACTAGACACCTTCTAAGGTTCCTAAAATGATATACTAATTCTCGATTGTACCTACAGCCCAATTCACTCCTTTCCTGACCTTTCTGGGCCTCAGTCTATCCATCTGTAAAATGAGGGAATGGGACTATATGACCTCTCATGTCCCTTTCTGCTCCAAATCTCTGTTCCAATAATATCCTCCTCTCATCTATCAAAGTGACAGTAATTATGCCCTTATAGATTTCTATCTTTAAAACACCTGGAACATTTTCAGAAATAACTTTCCATAGTGCAAATTCCTATCATTTAACATATTTCTGAGGATTAGTCAGAAGTTCACTAAGAGTAAATGCCTGTGGAAATAAATAGGACAGAGGATAAGTACAAGTACTTGGAGTTGGGAAATGGGTAAATTAGCAGGGGTGATAGGGAGGATTGACAGAAACAAGAAGGAAGAAGGCCGCTAAAAATGAAAGCCAGGAAATAAACTTGGTCTTACTTCAGAAGTCTGCCAAGGGCCAGGCCTACATTGTAATACATCTGCTTGAAGGACACTAAGTTCTGCCTTCCAGAGAAATTTCCTATTAGTCAACTCTGTGATATGTAATACAGACAATTCTTGAATGTTAATAATGATGGGGAGAGAGAGAAAGTTTGAACAGATGAGATCCACTGTAATGTAGCAAGCATAGAGTTCTATGACCTCCTCTCCACTAGATCTATCACCAGAGTGCCTCATCAGGAACAAAACTGACCCATGCTGGGGTCATTTCTTTTTATTCCCCCTGCCCAGCCTCCAGCTAAGTAGCAATTACGCAGTGAAATAGCCAAAAATGTGGTGAGCAGAGACAAAAAAGGAGAGTAACAGAGTGAAAAAAGCAGCCCCAGAAAACTAAGGGGTCACTGGATTTTTGGGTGAAAAGGAAAAAGAGGGAGAAAAAAGAGAGAAAGGGATGGACTCCATGCATCCCTCAGACCTACATTATTTAGATGGAGCACCAAGGGCAGCGCATTAGTGACCACTGGGACTAGACACTTCTATTGTTGTTTGTCTGCTTTTGCTGTGATAATACCAAATGAGTCTCCAGCTATTCTACTAGCTGCAGGCTAGAAAAGATTCTAATCATTTAATAAGAACAAAAACGTATAGTAACGTAGTCAGTGTGGGGCTGAGTCGTTGCCAAAGTTGAGTCTTTCTGATGCTTTAGGGGAGAATTGAGGCTTAAGGGATATTACACAGCTTCATGGTTCCCTGTGGGAAGAATAATTCAAGACCCTAATTAGGTTTTCTATATCAAGCCAAGTGAGCCAAGAATTCATGTCATGGAGGTCCCTCCTAATCACAACAGGAAGACCCAGGGCAGCAAAGATGCCACAGAGTAGTGGGGTGGGGGGAGGGGGAAGTTGGTGGTCAATCTCTTAAAGTCTCTGGAACTTGTTTTCTTCACCTATTATGTAATTAGTTCATTCTTTTACTAGGAACAATGTCTAGAACCTTTGATCTGGTCTGATCACATCTGGAGTATCATGTATACTACTTAACGTTATATTTTTGGATGGGCATAAAGGTAGAATGGATAGCATAGAATACTGGATATGGAAGAAAAAGAAGACAAATTCTGCTTAGCTCAAAGAGGATAGATCCAAGAGCACTGAGTTCATTTGGCAGGAAAAAAAGAGATGTTTTTCCATGTATCCCATAAACCTATATTCTATGCACATACCTCAACAATTAGAGCTGCTAGGGAGAAACATAGATTGAATTGAATTAGAAAAACTTTTTTTTTTTAATTAGAGTACAGTAATGTGGAATGTGCTACCCCAGGAAGGAGAGAGTTCTGCAGCACCAGAGTTCTATTGATATGATACTCATCAGAGATATTATAGAAAGCATTACCTGCACAGTCTAGATTAGTTGTCTCCAGAGATTCATTCCAATTTTGGGTTCTTTGGGTATGAATCTCTTACCTCTGAGATCTCCACCAACTCTGAGAATTTCTTCAACTTGAAAATCCCGATTCCAATAAGTTTTTGAGCACCATTCTAGTAAGG
Source organism: Bettongia penicillata ogilbyi (assembly GCA_023548195.1). Classification (NCBI taxonomy): domain Eukaryota; kingdom Metazoa; phylum Chordata; class Mammalia; order Diprotodontia; family Potoroidae; genus Bettongia; species Bettongia penicillata. The sequence continues at coordinate 2,339,344 of JAJHZJ010000171.1, read as the reverse complement.
ACAATGATATAAAATTGCATGCACTAAAAAGAAAAAAAAAGTGAAAGTATTTTGACTTGGGACTAATTGAGTCACAGAAGTGGCAGTACCCAGAAGTCTCTAGGTGTCCATTTGCTTACTATAAGGAAACGTGTTACCAGGGGAAGGAAACCAAATATATTATTACATCAAGTTCCATGTACCATAGTAATGAAGATTATACTTCTGTAAGACCACAAAGCAAACCGTTGTTGGTCACTGCTAGAAAGATTCCCCCCATCCTATCCACTTCTCTTTTCTCCTTATGATAAGACAGCTTTCATGACATCTGAGTTTCCTGCCAAACTATCCTTTTCTCTCGTATTCAGCCAGGACATTTACAATGGGATGAGTGTCTCGATATGACAGTTAATAGTCATTTGGGCAAGTATATTGAAAGATCTAGTATTGGTGAAGTAGTCAATATTTCCCTAACTCAGTTTGATTGGAACATTTTAATGCATACATAGTCTTATATTATGAATATGTCATTTCATTGACTTAAGTATCAAACACTTTTTGAAATCCAGAGAATCTAGGTCATAACTATCTGTTCCCCGATTCAAATAATCATATTGAGCTTAGATGCCATCGAGGTTAAATAACTTGGCAAAAATCCTTTCTTGCTCTCACAACACCTCCCATATATCCCCTTTTCTCCACTCACTGACCCTAAATCTAGCCTTCAACACCTTTCGCCTCTCACCTAAACCATTGTAACAACCTAATTAGTGCCCTTCCTTCAAACATCTCCATGCACCAATCTATCTTCCACCCAATTGCCAAAGTGATTTTCCTAAAACACAGGTAGGTCCACCCACATCATATACCCTACCTTGCCTAAGCAAACTCAAGTGATTCCCTGTTACCAAAAATCAAATATAAAGTCCTTTGTTTGGCATTTAAAGCTCTTCACAATTTGACCTCTTCCTATATTTCTAGTCTTAAATTTCACTCTTCTTCACACATTCTATGAAGCAGATATGTTTGTTTGTCCCTTGATGTTCCTTGAACAAGACACTCTATCACTGGTCTCCTTATCTTTGTCCTGGCCGTTTCCTCCCCATCCCTGCCCCGACCCACCCCTCCACCCTTCTCCCTGTGATACACTCCCTCTTCAGCATCCTAGCTGCCCTAGTTTCCTTCAAGACTCAGCTCAAATTCCACCTTCTAAAGGGACCTTTCTCAATCTTTCTCAATTCTGCCCCCACTTACTCGCTCCTACTCCACTCTACTTCTACTCTAAGTTTACTTTACTGCTTTGTACTTATATCTTATAGATATATAGAGATATATCTGTAAGATATAGATATATCTTACAGAGAGCAGAACCTTTTGTGTCCATGATTAGAGTGTGAACTCTTTGAAGACAGGTATCTCTCTTCAGATAAATGTTTCTTTGTATACTCAATACTTAGCATGGTACTTGACACATAGTAATCATTTAATAAATGCTTGTTAATAGACTCTTCACACAACTAGTAAATGTTTCAGGCAGAATCTGAATCTAATTCTTCCTGACTCTGGGTTCCCCATTCTATGTTCTATACCAGGAATCAGCATGGACCTAATTTTTTTAATTGTATGATATCAATTATACATAGAAAACATATTCCCATATTAGCCATGTTGCAAGAAACAAAGAAAGAAAAATTAAGTGGAAAAAAATATGTTTTGCTCTGCATTCAACAGAGTTCAACAGTTATCTCTATGGATACGGATAGCATTTTTCATGGAATTGTCTTTGGAATTGTCTTGGATTACTGTATTGATCACAATAACCAAGTCTTTCATAACTGATCATCATTACAATATTTCCATTACTGTGTACAGTGTTCTGGTTCTACTTATTTCACTTCAGCATTAATATGACCCTGGGCAAGTCAATTAAGCTCTGTCTGCCTCAGTTTGCTGTAAAGTGGAGAGAATAATTTTGTCTTCTTCCTAGGATTGCTGAGATGACCAAATGAGATAATATTTGTGAAGTACTTTGACAGTTTTAAAGAGCTATATAAATTCTAACCATTGATTATTTAATTCTTTTAAGTTTTACAAAGCATTTTCTTATTCTTATCATTTCATCATATATAGATTTACAGAGGTGACGCTCAGATCTGAATTAAAGCATGACTCAGTAGTTCTACTTCCTGCTCAGGCTTTGTGAGGAATTTGCCCATTTTATGAAGGAAATGCGAAAATTAAGCAAGCTCCCCAAACCTCCTTCTGAAATTTTCTGATGGAAAGAAAAATGGGGCTTGATTTGACAGATGATTTCTTTTCATTCCTTGATTAGAAAAGACAACCTTTTCACTTCCTGTTTAGAGTTCTATAAGAGGACCCAAATTATCTGACGAAGCAGACAGAGGCCTCAGAAAGAGGTTTCTCTGTCAAGAACTAAATGGGAGCTTAGAAACCTTTTCCTTTTGTTAAATCGGTCCAAATATAAATTACATTTTTCTCCCTCATCTGACTTGTATAAAACATGACTGTAGCCTACTGCTTGTGGGGCTTTGTTCTATGTACATCTCTATGGTCTATTTTTAAAAAAAAAAAATCTCATTTTAGGGTAGGGATGTACATGGGAGCCTATAATGTAACATGACTACTGGATCACTCCAATTTGGTAATTCATTGAAAACGAAGCAGTATAGTATAATAAATGGAGAATAGGCCTTAGAGTCAGGAATAAAATAATAGCCCTGGCACATAGAAAGCACTTAATAAATGCTTTGTTGACTAACAGGAATGCTGATAAAATGCTTTAAGATGCTTTGTAGCTAGGTCCTTGTGATGTGGTCACATTCTTTGAAATCATGCTGTATCTTTCTGTTGCTCTGAAACCAATTATCCTATTTTACATAATTATAATTTTGAACAGTTGAATTCTAATACATGAGAGCTCTTCACAGAATTCATTATTGGCCCTAATCTAGACCTATCTGTACATATATTGTCCCTAGAGTCCTACCTCTGGCACATATCAGCTTCATGACCCTGGGCAGGGTCAAATCACTTAACCTTTCAGTCTTCGCCCCTCTCTTTGTCCCTCCTAATGTGTCTAAGATTATAAATTACAGGTGAGTTGATAATCTGAATCAGTGGATTGCATTTTCACACGGAGAATTCCTATACTTGATATCATTTCACAAGTTGTTTCCCTGTCCTCAAAAACAAAACAAAATGCTCATGGGAAAAAACTCTGAATCACTTCAGAATCATTGTACACCTTCCAAAATAGTGATTATACTTGCTGCCTGTCCCCTCTCCTCCCCATTGACCAATGAAAGACAGAATGAAAAGATAGTACTCCAAACTCAGACCCCTGATTCTAGGTTTTGTGAAAAACTGACTGAAGAAAACAAAAGGATCTCATTGGGATAAATTCACTGGAGACTCTTTCCTAAATTCCTAACATCAACAGTAAACCTACCTTAGGACTAAAGAGAAAACAAGGTCTGGGAAAGAAAGAGTTAATTAAGCCTGAAATACAGCAATATGTCAGAAACATCATACTTTTGTATCCAAGGAACAGCTTCCGTTCATCTCATGGAAACAAATGAATCATTAAAGGAAGAATTGCCAAAATCAAAAGACTCAGGTTTAAATCTTACCTTTGTCTCTTACCATGAACAAATTATTTTCCTTTGCTAGGCCTCAGTTTCCTTTACCCAAAATAGGGGTCCTGAGGGAGAAAAGACATTGAATTTGGAGTCAGAGTCTCTTGTTTAGAATCTTGGCCCTACCACTTAACCTGTGTGACCTTGGAAAAAACTAGACTTTTTTTTCCTTATTATTAAAAAGAGAGAATTGAAATAAATCACTTCTAAGGGCTGATGACTGGCTCTAAAAACATGATTCCATGTCTAGATAATTTTAATATCCCTTGCAGCTCCAAATCACATGATCCTCCAGAATCTCAGAGCTGGAAGGAATCACAGAAGTCATCTGGACTAACTGCTACTTATTAGGATCCCCCTGGATAACAACCAAAAGTAGTGATCATTCAGTCATCACTTGAACATCTTCTGGGATAGGAAACTTACTACTTATCAAGGCAACTCATTATACTTTTTGAAAAGTTTAATTGCTAGAATATATGTTCTCTCATTGACCCCAAGTCATACTAGAATACTATCAAAACTCAGAGTGGAAAGTTGATGGCAAGGAACATGTAGTTCAGACCTATATTGAGAAGGAAGCATATCTATACAATCTGTGTCAAATAGGGGTTCAATATGCTCAGCATCCATAGTTATTTTTTTCTTTCCAATATGCATCTCTGCAATGTGTGTATGTGTGCAATTTTCCTTCATTTTTATATCCTTGAAGTCACAAGAGAACTATAGGCAAGATTGGATTCAAGTAAGATGATATAGCTCCTATTCTGATTTTCTCCAGAAAAAATAATTAAATAGCACTGATTAGCTATACCTCAAGGCTGCTTATGTTCCTTGGATACCCAATGAAATTGCAGCTTGGGAATGAATGCCTGATGAATGAGCCCAGCTGAAATAGGGTCTCCAATTGCTCCTATTGAGTATAAATGACTTTTTACTTCTATTTGCATTTAAAGAACCATATGGAGGGTTGGTTTTGGTCACATAAGAGGTTTTCATTAAATGAGACAATTATGAAGATAGCAGAGATATTAATGTTTCCCATTATGAGTGTGTTTCAGTTCCCTATTTGGTACTACACAGTAGGATTATGGACTGTTCTTGTAATGATATTTCTCTATTTGTTACAAGAAGCTTAACTTAGTTGTTATTTTTTACAACTGCGGTATTACTAAAGAATTGCCCTTTAAAGAAGAAAAACTCTTTTTAGCTGTTAATAAAGGTAGAATTAGAAAAAAAAAAAGAAATGGAAGTGCAGAATCCATAATAAAGGGGTAATGTATTCGATCACATCTAGTGTATGGTGTTCAGTTCAGGGCACTATACTTCAGAAATATCATTGACAAGTTGGAGTATGTCTATGGGAGACCAGCATGGTGAGTATACTCAAAGTTGTGCTATAGGAAGATTGGTTATATGGCAGTAGAACTCAGGGGACTTGGACTCAGAAAGGTCTCAGATACTTACTAACTTTTTGGCCTTGGACATTGAACCCCCGTGGGCCTTAGTTTGCTCATATGTAAATGGGTATCACAATATATCTTCTTCATGTGGTTGATGTAAAGGTCAGATATATACATATGTACATACACATAGATGCATATGTGTGTATATATACACACATGTGTATATGTATATGTTTATGTATGCTTGTGTGCATGTAGATATGTGTGTGTGTGTATGACTTTACCAGAGTCACACAGCTAGTAAGTGTCTGAGGCCAAATATGAACACAGGAAGATTACACTTCCTGAATCCAGGACCAGCACTCTATCTACTGCACCACTGAGCTATACATCTGCATCTACACATAAGTGTGTGTGTGTGTGTTTGTGTATATATATATATATATATATACATGTGTATGTATGTATGTATGTATATTATTCAATATGTGAGGTGTCTCAAAAATCTTAGTGCAATTTAAAGCTATTAACCTACAATGACTCTCTGTTACATAGGACCATTCTACAACAGGGACGTTGTTAGAGGATAGACCCAATAACTTCTATGTACCACACATTCTGTTATCTAGTGTAACACTTAACTATGATAAAGGTACCATCTTTGTCCTGACCTCTGTATTATAAGAAAAGTTGCCATTACTAAAATCTTCAGACAAATAACAAAAGGTTTTCTTTTCCAGAACTTGGAGGGGCAGGAGATATAGGCTCATGGTCACTAATTGTGATTAACTAAAAATTATCTGAAAGCATCAAGGTGTGGTAAGGAAAACAAACAACTCTTAAAAAGTCATTATGGCATCTAGATTCTAGTTCTACCTTTGTAATTAATGAGTGTATCATCTTGGATAAGTCATCTCCCCTCTCTGGGCCTTACATCTATAAAATGAGACATCACACTTGATGACAGCCACAACATTTGATGACATGACATGATGACATGACTTGAGCATCTTGATGTCATGGTCGTCTTTGAGAACGAAGAACAAACACAACCGCAACAACAAAGACATTTAGTGAACCTGAGTATTTCATAGTACTCCTACCTGTTGTCTGCATTTGGTTACCCTCTCATTGATACTCTACCTTTTCTTTCTTAAGACCTAGCAGGGATTGTAAACCCTGAGTTATATAAATGATATAATGTGAGTGCAAATGAGCATGTCACCTTTAGACAAAACTATGAAGCAAATGTCTCTGCTTCCTGAAAGATCTAGGTTCAAGTTGCAATCCTGACCTTTGCTACCTGGGAGATCATAGGCAACTCAGTGAACCTCTCTGGAATTTCCTCATGTAAAATGATCAAGTTGAATTATAATCTCTAAGGTCCCCTCCAGCTCTAAAAAAAAAAAAAAATTCCTTCTGCCTCTCTGTTCTACCTCAAGGGTCCTTTTTATTTTGTTCTCAGTAGTAGTTGATTGTATAATCCCCACTGACTTATTAACTGATAATCACTAACTGTAAAATAACTCCCTTCCCAAGGGAATATCTCTCTTAATAGAGTTTCTAGAAGATGTAGAAGTCTCCAAAACTGCAAATAATGAACACCAAGATCATATAATTCAATTGCTACGTAAGCAGGAATCCCTTATATGGCATCCCTGATTAGTAGTCATCTAAGCTGTGACCAGCATAGTGGATAAGAGCATTAGATTAGAGTACAGAAGACTCGAATTCAAATCCAACCTCAGATACTTCCTTTTTGTGTGACTGTGGCCAAGTCACTTCATTTCTCTCAGTCTCTATTTCTTTACATATAAAGTGGTAATAGCAGCACTTATCTCAAAGGGCAATGTGAGGATAAAATAAAATAGCATTTATGGTACTTTGAAAATCTTAAAGCATCTATGTAAATGCTAACTTTAATAAGGAAACTAGATAGTGCAATGCTTAGAACAGAGCTCTGACCTTGGAGTCCAGAAGTCCTGAGTTTAAATCTGCCCATTGTGGCCTTGGCCAAGTAATTTACACTCTCTGGCACTCAGTTTCCTCATATGTAAAATGAGGATGATAATAGGATCTACATCCCAGGATTATTGTGAGGATAAAATGAGATAATATTTACAAAGCACTATGTAAGCTTTAAAATTGATGAATGCTAACTATTAGTGGTGGGAAATATACTATATCCCAAGCCCATGTCATTTAGGAATTGCCTTCTAGTATAAGCAATTATATTGATCCTTTTACTGATTTCAATCCCTGTAACTTCTTCCTATTTGGTCCAACTTCTTTCCTTTCGAGCAAAGACGGTAAGTCTTTCCCTTCATTCTTGAAACCCTTCAAATTAGGAATCCTCTCCTTATCACTCTTCCACTGCTGCTAAGTATGTTCTTCTTAAGGGTAACCGCACCCCCACCCAGATCATTCAACCAGTTCCTATATTATATGACATGGGGGTTGGCCATCCCCTTTCTTTTGAGAAACTCTGATGGAAGGAAGTGAAAAGTGAGGAGGGCACAACTTGATATCAGTAGGGGCCATCAGTGGATACAAAAAGATTATTGGGAAGAAAGCTAAAACATATAATGGAATTACCAAAGTGTTTGTATACATTTATCACGAAAGTTGTAGGAAACAAGCTGCATTTTCTTTGAGGAGAAAGGTGCCTTGCATCTTGAAGTGCCTCCAGGTAATCATTTTGAATAATATTGTACAATAGAAGTGGAGAAATTCTGCTTATATGCCAGGTAGCAGAGAGCCTGCTGTACTTTTGCACTATAAGGGTGACATGACATTACAACTTCATCTACTAAATCTAGGCAGCAAGTTAGCTTTTCATATCATGATACCTTGTTCCTCTGTAAATGCAAAGGGTGAAACTAATGCTTGCCTGGGGAGAGGGAAGGGGGAGCAAGATCAGCCTGAACACATTATAACTAGCATCCAATAGACAAGGAGACCTGCCACAAAGCCAACTTTTGTATTTCTATCTCTTGAGCATTCATCACCTGCAGCCACAACTGTAGCTTTTTCCAAGCTTAGGACGATTGTAGAGGATTTCACAAATTCATAGGTGGAATGTTATTATTTTGTCTGTCCTTGGTCTCTAGACAGTGGTAGACCTATTCCTCCCCCACTCATATATGTCTTTTATTTTAAGTTCCTGAGGAATTAAGATCCCAAAGGATACCCTAATGACCTATCACTGCCACTTACAGTGCTCGGCATCTGTATTCTTTATTCCTCATCTAAAGGCTTCTTGCTGCATTTTAGATCCACTAATTTCAGTCTTCAGTAGAGCAGAAATAAGTGAGAGAGGGCCTAATTATATGATGCATGAAGATATGAAGCATCTCCATAGCCAGAACTCTTTCTCACTTAAAAGGCTGAAGGTGTGGAATTAAGTCAAGAAACTACTAAAATAGCAGTGACTTTCAAACATCTGCCACATTTGGCTCTCTCACAAGGACTGAGGTTTCACATGTGTTAGAAGGAAAGGACAATTCCGTCTTTTAGCTGTTACCATGGCATAAGTAGTCTCCCATTGTGTAAGTCCAATGCTGGACACGGAGTCAGGAAGATCTGAGTTCAAATGTGGCCTCGGATATTTGTTATCTGTGTGACATTAGGCAAGTCACTTCACCTTCCTGTCAACTCAATTTCTTCAACTATAAAATCGGGGATGATAACAATAACATTTCTCTCCCAAGGTTGTTGTGATGATCATGATTGTTGGGATGAGATAATATTTGTGAAGTACTTGACTCACAATAGGCACTTCAATGTTTCCTTCCTTCTTTTCTTTTTTCCTTTCTATCCTCTTTTCTTTCCTTCCCTTTCTTTCTTCTCTTTTCTTTCCTTCTTTCCTTCCTTTTCCTTTCCTTCCTTTCTTCCTTTTCCCCCCTATCTTCCTTCCTTCTTTCCATGCCTTCTCACCTCTGCCTTCTACAATCCCCACTACTTTCCTTCAAACCTCAGCTCAAATATTTTCTTCTTGGTGAGACAATGTGGTATAGTGGCTACAGTACTTTATTTTGAGCCAGAAAGACCTGGGTTCATATCTTACCTCAGACACAAACTAGCTGTATGACTCTAGCCAAGTGACTTACCCTATCTGGACCCCAATTTCCTCATCTATAAAAATGAAGAGGTTGGATGGGATTAGTTCTAAGGTCTCTCAGCTCTAGATCTATGATCTTACATCATGCCTTAACTGAAATGCCCCCCCAATTTGCTAATGTGTTACCCTTAAAATGATCTTGTATTTATTTTCCACATAATTAAATGTGTACATGTTATGACCCCAGGGAAATGTAGGTTCCTGTAGAGAAGGAATAATTTCATTTTTGCCTTTGTATCTCCAACACCTAGAACTTTACCTTGCACTCAATAGATACTTAATACATGACTACCTGTATCCTGATATAGTCTCAACCTTTTTCTCACTGGTGCAAAACAGAACGTTTAATCCAGTTTACACTGAGTGGTTATGTGGGGGGTCTATAATTAGGAATCTATGACTATCAATGTATGTTAAATCAACCAGCATTGATCAAGCCCTTACAATATGCTAGAAGCTGTATTATATGCTCGGGAAACAAAGGAAAACATTCCCTGGCTCAGAATCTAATGGGGGAAACAATGGTAACAACTCTGTACACACTAAATATATTGGGATAAATTGGAGGTAATCTCAAAGCATAAAATGAAAGAAGCTGCAATAGTCTTCTTGCATAAGGTGAGATTTTAGCTTAGACTCTAAGGAAATTAAGAGGTGGATTCAAGGAAGGAAAGAATTCTAGGCATGGGCAACAACCAATGAAAAAACGTGGAGTGATATTCAATAGTGAGTGTTTTATATAAGGAAGAGCCAAAGTCATGGATTACTGAGTACATTGAGAGGAATAAAGTGTAGGAGGGTCACTAGATGGCACCATAGTGCAGAGTGCTGGCCTCGAGTCAGGAAAATTTCTTGAGTTCAAATCTGGCTTCAGACGCTAGCTCTGTGACTCTAGGCAAGTCACTTAACCCTGTTTGCCTCAATTCCTCATCTGTAAAACTAGCAGAAGGGAATGGCAAACCACTCCAGTATCTTTGCCAAGAAAACTCCAAATGGAGTCATGCAGAGTCTTACATTACCAAATAGCAACAGCAACAATGCAGTATAAAAAGTCTGAAAAGATAGAAAGGGATCAGGGTGTGAAGGGCTTTAAAAGCCAAACAGAGAATTTGATATTTGATTCTGAAGGTCATAGGTCATGACTGATGTTTATTGAATAGTGAAGGTATTATGGTTAAACCTATGCTTTAAGAAGTTCACTTTGATGGATGAAGAAAAGGAAGATAGATTAGAATGGGGAGAGACAGGAGGCAGGGAGACCAACCATATTATTGCATTGGTCTAGGTATAAGGGGATGAGGGTCCACATCAAGGTGGTGGCCGCGACAGAGAAGAAATAAGAGGGCATGTGAGGAAGTTAAGTAGAGCAGTGAATATAGAGACAGGCCTGAGTCAAGAAGACTCAGTCTCTGAATCCAAATCTAACCTCAAACGTTTACTAGCTGTGTAACCCTGGGCACGTCACTTACTACCTGTGTAACTCTGTTTGCCTCAGTTCCTCTTCTGTAAAGACAATGACAAACCACTCAAGTATTTTAGCCAAGAAAATCCAAAATGGGATCAGAAAGAGTGGGGCATGACTGATAAGATTGAACAAAAATAAAGTACGTACCAGAGACATCACAAGGTGGCATGGGCAGGATTTACCAAGAAACTGGATATGGAGGAATAGGGAGTAGTGGTGAGAGAAAAAGGCATCCAGTGATGACAGCTAGGTTTGAACCTGTGGGGTTGAAAGAATGGTAATGTCCTCCTAGAAATAGGGTGATTAGAAAGAGAGGAGAATTTAGGGAAAAGATCATGAATCAAGTTTGGACTTGTTGACTTTAAAATGTCTATGTGATATTGAGTTCAATAATGTACAATACACAGTTGAAAATGAGAGACCAGAGGTTAGTAAAGAGGTTAGAACTGAATAAGTAGATTTGACAGTCATCAGCTTAAAATGATACTTGAATCAATGGCAACCTATAAGATTACTAAGTGAAATAGTAGAAAAGGAGAAGAAACGAGGGACCAGGATAGAGTCCTGTGGGAAGCACAAGATTAGCCGATATGACCTGGATATCCAGCAAAGGAGAATGAGCAGCAGTGGGACAGGTTAGGAGAACTTGGAGAGAGCATGGTCACAAAACCTAGAGAGAAGAGAGCCTTGATGCAGAGGGTGATTGACAATGTCGAAGGCTATAAAGAGTTCAGGAACAATGAGGACTCAGAAAGGGCCATTGAATTGGGCAATTGATGATTGATGACCTTGGATAGAGTGAATTCAGCTGAATGATGAGATCAGAAGACAGACTACAGAGAGTTAGGAAAGTGAGGGGAATGGAAGTGGTGGCACCAATTGTAGATAGCATTCCTAAGGAGTTTAGCTATGAAAGGGAAAAGAGATGTAATATGTAACAGCCTGGATAGGCAGGCAGCCACATGGTACAATGATTAGAACACTGGACCTGGAGTCAGGAAGACCTGTCTTTCTGAGTTAAAATCAGACCTCAGACACTTAGTAGCTGTGTGACTCTGGGCAAGCCACCTAATCCTGTTTGGTTCAGTTTCCTTATCTGTAAAATGATGCGGAGAAGGAAAATGCAAGCCACTCCAGCACCTCTGTCAAGAAAACCCCAAAATAGGGTCACAATGAATCAAACAAACTGCAAAACAACTGAACAAGAAGTATAGATGGATAGATCAAATGATTAGGATTTTGGGAGGAATTATGGTCATATTTTAGACAGCAGGGAAGCATCCAGTAAATAGGAAGAGATTTAAGATTAAGGAAAAAATGGGGAAGATAGAAATGTAATCTCTTGCGCATGTAGATGACAAGAAGGACCCCCATGTGACACCAGAGATAGGAGTTAGGAGATAGTTTCAGTAGGCATTTAAATGATTATGAAATAAGGTGGAGGCAAGATGCTGGAGCTCTTTCAGTGCTCTCTCTCTCTCTCTCTCCCTCTGCGTGTGTGTGTGTGTGTGTGTGTGTGTGTGTGTGTGTGTCTGTCTGTCTGTCTGTGTCTCTCTCTTGTCTCTGTCTCATTGAAATATGAGTCAAGGTTCTTAGCTAAGAGAGCAGGAAGGGAGAGTCATTGGAAGAGTTTTAGAAAGGGTGAAAACACTTAAAGCTACTGGGATGAGTAGAATATTGAATCAATTAGGGAGGTGTAAATGGATTGCCTTGTGGTAGTGAAGGTCTAGTTGAGACTGTGTGATCTAAATTTGTTGTGGAGCCAGTTAGCAGCACACGTGATTTTCTCCACCTTTAATCAGCAACACTTTAACAGAGATGAAGAAAGCAGATAATGGGAGTAATCCAAAAGCAGGGCTCAGTAGAGTTAAGATTGTTGATAGGATAAATATGTACTTGAGGTTGAGGAGACTATCTTTGCAAAACAGTAGTTCTCCATATTCTCTAAACTTCAGACCATTTCCATGGGGCTCCCACACCATCATCTTTCAGTGGACATTTCAAATACCTCATTAGAATGAATGAGGACACTAACACTGCTTTTGATGAGATACCACTGAGGGAGAGCCTAATAAAAGGACTAACTCATAGCAGAAATATGAGAATATAGTCTAGTATAGGTAGCATCATGGAGTAATAGGAAAGAACACAGAATTTGTGATTAGAAAGTCTGGGTTCACATCCTACTCTGGTCCTTAATAGCATTGTGACCATGGATAGATAAGTCAACATAAGTTCTTTGAGGTCAGAAGACTTTTATTTTTGTCTTTATATCTCCAGCACCTAACATATGTTCTGCTATGTATTCAATGCCAAATAGATGTTTGAGGGATTGCATGTGTTTCAGTTACTTCAAGAGAGCATTCTTACTTCACAGGGCAGTTGTCAGGTAAACACTTTGTAAACTTCAAAGGACTTTATAAATAAGAGCTATTAGAGACAATCTAGCACAATACTTAGACACAGGACCTGATTTTAAGGTTCACTAGCTGTATAATTCTAGGCAAGTCAATTAACCTCTTAGTTCTCTAAATAACTTACTAAGACTGAGGAGTATAGAAAGTGCTGATATGCATTAAAAGAGAGTTTCTTTCTTAGGAATTCACTGTAGCAAATCCCAGATCAGCTCCATCTCCATTATTAAAAACATGAAGAGCATATGAATTCAGGTACTACCTGGGGGTCCTTCTTGGATCTTTAGTTGTCCCTAGGCCACAGCCTGAACACCTCTTGGTAAGGTTCCCTCAGCTCACCTCCTTCCTTTTGTTTTGCATCTTATTCTGCTGGTATCCTGGATATGCGTTGTTGAATGAGATGGTGGTGTCCAGTTATTCTATGACTTACAGAATTGAAAATGCTCTTATGGGAGGCACAGAAGACTGCCTTACAGGCAACATTCAGGTGACCAAGTGTAAATGGCATCATCCCAACCTGCATTTAAATCAGGGAGTTGAGGCACATTTCAAATCCACAAACAGGTAGTCCAGTGACATTTCTATTAGTGTAGAAGTAAATAAACACAGTAGAATCAACTCAGAAAGAGATGAAAAGTACATTGTAGGGTGACCCCTCTCCTCCCTATTAAAGATACACATGCAGGCAGGCAAAAAGTATAAACACTTCTTCTGGTATTTATTATAGTCAGCTACTCAACTTTGAAGGGCCTTTTGGGATCTTTGAGTAAAATGTCGTAACCTTCTCACTGTTGTTTGGGTTTGCCTTTTGAGTGAGGCAGCAAATCGTATAGACGAACAGTAAATGCCATTAAAAACTAGTCTATAAGAAAGTGCTTTCTACCTAATTTTATATTGTGAATGCGTGCCAGTTATAAAAAGGGAACACTTTACTAGCCTCGACCAATCTTTATTTCCCTGTTGTGGGAGTCCTAAGTAGCAAACCAGAGTTGACCCAGAGGTGACATTTTTTTCTCCCCTTGGTGGAACAGAACCAGCTTAGAAACAAACCAAATCAAACCTCCCAAACAAGCTTAACCATAACAAAAAACAAGCCTCCTCCTGATGTATGTAACATAACTAGTTAAGCACTTTTGTGCTACTTATGTCACACTGATAATTCATGTTGAATTTGTATTCCATTAACAAAATTACAGAATCTTGGAGGTGGAAGGACCCCTAAGGTCATCCAATCCAAGCCACACTTCAACAAGAATCTCATCTACATCATTAATGAGGGAAATCCAGTCATTGCTCAGAAATCTGCAGTGGCAAGGAACTTTCTTCCTGGGGCAGCTCCACATGCATTTGAATACCACTCTAATCATTAGGCAATTCTTTCTTATTTTGAGTTAAAATTCATTTCACCTTAAGACACTACCCTTATTTCTGTCCTCTAGGGCCAAGCAGACCAAATGTTAGTTTTCCTTCTATATGACTACGATTCAAACAATTGAAGATGGGGTTCATGTCTCCATTCAAACAATTGAAGATGGGGTTCATGTCTCTCTTTTCCTCTACTTTGTCTTAATTATCCAAGTTAAGCATCCCTAGATTCTTTAGCTGAACTTTATAAATTCTCATTTCCAAACCCTTTATCTGCCTGATCATCCCAGTAATCTGAATATGAAATATGGTAATTCTAACACCATATTCTACATGTGACTTGACCAGAACAGAAGACAATGAAACTATCTTTTCTTTCATTTTTAGACTTTTAAAAATATTCTTAATATGGTATAAAATCACCTTTTTCTTGGAGGAGAGGTTGTTATGTTGCATCTTTATCAAATTTAGAGTACATCAACCTCCATCCATGTTTCAAATATATATATTTTTGAAACTCCAAAATATATAATATTATATGATATGTGCTTCAGGAGACAAAAAAAAGTATATTTTAATTCAAATAAATATTTATTAAACATTTGTCATGGGCAAGGTAGCATAGATAACTGGAGGAAAAAACACAGTGCCAGAGTTCAAGGCACATTCAGTCTCAGTGGGGTAGAGGGAGAGAGAGTAAGAGATACACATAAATATAAAGAACATATACATATATGTATATAGGACAAGTATAAGACAATTTAGAAAGTAAAGAATGTGATAAGAATTAATTAATTCAAAAGAATTTATTTCAAAAGCTTAGGATTTTCCAGGAACTTCCAGCACTTTCCTTATAATAGCCTTGCAAGATAAGTAGTATAGAAATTATCAGTGCAATATAAGCCATTTGATTGGTATCACAGAAGGTTTCAGACTCAGATCTCTTGACCCACCCTCCCCAGTCCAGAGAAAGAATCGTAGACTTTAGAGCAGAAAAGGATATTAGAGGTCATCTAATCCAACACCATATAAGAGGTGGTGATACAGATGGAAAAAAATAAGACAGTCCCTGTTCTTAATGAGGTCACATTCTCGTGGGGTAAGACAAAACAAATGATAATCAAGGAAGGGTGAGCTGGCCTGAGCAGTCCACAGCATTGGTGAATGGAATTATAGGACAATTGATTAACACATCCTTTTTGTTTATGAAAGAGGTGACTTGAATACTGTTATCAGGAAGGGTGGAAAGTGAGATAGGGTAGAGAAGGGGTAAGAATTATGAATGGAACACAATTCAACATTCAGTAGGGAACCAATGATGGTTTTCAAGCAGGTAAATTACATGGTTAGAAATATGCTTGGGAAGACTACTTTGGTAGCTTAATGAAAGGTAGATTGGAGGAGAAAAAAATGAAAGGAATGTAACTGGATAGGAAGCCAAATCAATAGCTCAGGTGAAAGTAGATAAGAGCTTGAACAAGATTGACAGCATGTGACTAGAGAGGACATGATAGATACAGGTAATCCTGAGAGGTAGAGTCGGCAGCACTTAACTAACGTGATTCTCTTCTTGAGAGGCTTCCTATCTAACTAGGGAGGTATACAAAATTAGGGCACAAGAAACAGAGAACAATTAAGTGCTAACTTGTGTCATATTAATATTGAACTTGAAGCATTAGGAGGGCATATATGTAGAATATAGTAAGTAAGAGATGGGAAAAATACTAGGAATGGAAGATCACTGTGTAAATAGGTGTTTTCTGGGAACACTAAGTAGATCTGCTTGTATGAAGGAGTAGTTGTAAGTTGGTAGGCAGTTGCAGCAAAGTTCAGATAGCTGAAGGACCTAGAATGCCAGGAAACAGAGTTTAGTCTTGAGGAAGATGCAGCAGATTTGATATTAGGATTGTGACTATTTAATGAAGAGACATCTGATACGGGTAAACAGAAAGCAGCATATTAGGGAAAAGACTAGAGAAAGGGAAAGCAGTTAGGTAGGTGTTAGGTATCTAGATATGTAGTGATAAGGACCTAGACTGGAGTCAAAAGAGTGAGGCAGCGAGAAATTCCAAAGGAAGAAATAACAGAAGATGGGCATGTGTGTGTGTGTGTGTGTGTGTGTGTGTGTGTGTGTGTGTGTGTGTACACACACATAAAGAGAGAGGTTAGAAAGGATTAAAGATGATTATAAAATTTTTAGCTTTGGAGAGAAAGGGATGGTGGAGAATAGAATACTTACTTCAGGAAAATAATAATAATTCAAATTTCTACAGTGCCCTACATTTATAAAGCACTTTCCTTATAATAGCCTTGCAAGATAAGTAGTACAGATATTATCAGTGCAATATGAGCCATTTGATTGATATCACAGAAGGTTTCAAACTCAGATCTCTTGACCTGCCCTCTCCAGTCCAGAGAAAAGATCATAGACTTTAGAGCAGAAAAGGATATTAGAGGTCACCTAATCCAACACCATATAATTAAAGAAACTAAGTCCCAGATAAGGCAAATGACTTGTCCAGGATCACACAGGCAGAAAGTGTCAGAGTTGGGATTTGAGCCCTTGTACTCTGACTCCAAATCCGGAATTATTTTTTGCCTATACCAGGCCACCTCAAACTCAAGCTCCTAAGACTATAGTTTGCACATGCTGTTGTTACCTTGCTCTTTGTTTTTTGAAAATTAGATTTTCACTGTACTATGGAAGAGGCAGCAAAATGGTTCAGGGAACAGAGTGGTCTGGAATCAGGAAGACCTCAGATGTGTCACCAGATACTTGCTACCTGTGTGACCCTGGTCAAGTCACTTAACCTGTTTCTGCCTCAGTTTCCCCAACTGTAAAATGAGGAGACTAATAATAACACCTATCTCACAGGTTGCTATAAGGATCAAATGAGATTATATATATAGATACATATATGCACATATATTTATATGTATGTGTGTGTATACACATAATAGGAGCTTAATAAATGCTTGTTTCTTTCCAACTTACCTCTGAACTTCTAAGCTTGAAGTGACAGTAAGATATCCAAGGAAAGATGTTCCATAAACATTTAAGAACAAAAGATGAGTCTTGTAGGCTCAATTAACCGCTGCTGAGGGGTTGGCTGAAACCCCAGATGTGAAGAAACTTGCCAAATAAATCTAGAATAAAAAGATGTCTTTGTAAAGACATAGTCTTTGTAAATTCAGGGAATACTTCCAGAGATCTAGAACAAGAACCAGGAAGAGGCAGTGTCATAGAAGCCCAAGGGAGAAGAGTGTTTCAGATTGGCCACCACAAAATACCTACCTGGAGTTTAAAAAAGATCAAGGTTGAAAAAGGTCTTTAAAGAAAAGGAAGTCACTGGCAACATTTGAAAGCCATTTCAATAGAGCTTGCAACTCAAAATCAAGCACAAGGTGTTAACATGTGAAATGCAAATCTACATCATTATTTATTTATTTTAAAGCTACATCTCCCTTCCTCTCATGCTTCTGGAATCCAGGATGGTGGGATTTCAGAAATCTAGGATTATCAGAATAGGAACTCTCTCAAACATTTAATCCACTATGTGGAGGCAGAGCACAGTTTTATTAAGTGTCACTCTACATCTCCTTTGTGTCAAGAAATGGTATTCTCTGAAGTCCTTTTCACTCTAGTCCAACATTGTTTTTCCCACTTTTTTTTTGTTTATCCCTTTAATTGATCTCTTTTTGTCTAGGAATTTATCCTACTTTGCTACACAAAGTAGCCCATCTGCTGTCATTTTGAACCTGTGGGAAGCTCGTCATCAACATGATGGTGACCTTGATTCCTTGGCCTGTGCCCTTGAAGAGATTGGGAGGACACACACGAAGCTCTCAAACATTCCTGAAACTCAGCTTGAAGAGCCCGACTTCAGCTACAGCAGGCAAAATGGACTTTAGTTCATCTCCTCTCATGGACAGACCGATGGCCAGCTTTGTGACTTTTTTTTATTAGGTAGAAAAGAATGAGATGGCTTTTAGCCCAGTGGTATTTGGGAAAACTCAACTTCATTTATAATCTAAGAGGGACATCACTTGAAGAAACTGAAGTCTGTCTTGGTAAATCATGTTAGTGTTGGGAAGGTCCAAGTTTGCATCCAAAAGACCCCATTGTCCCATTTGAATTAAAATTGTCTTAACTATACCAGTTCCACGTAGGTGAAGTGAAACACACACACATACATATACACACACACACATACATATACACAATTGCCTTTAAACAGGCTCATATTTTGGAATTGTTAATGGGTCAGAACATATCAGGTGCCAACAAAGCAGAATGAAAAAATATATGGTTTGGAAAAAGTTCATAAAGTCATGATGTTCCCCAAGGGCCAAATTATTCTGATTTTAATATAAGAACTTTTTTTTTTAAACCAACTGATATTTGCGATATGGAAAATGAGTATAAAACTGACCTTTATAAGTAACAATATTGCCAGTCCATTTTTGTGATTTCAACCATACCACAAGTAGGAAATGAGAATTTAGAAATGAGAATCTAAGTAAGTTACAACAGCACCACCTCCCATTCTACCCCACATCCCCTAACTCAGACAAAGTGGTGCTAGGAGGAATGAATGAGGTGATTAGTTAGTTAAATATACCCTATAGTCACTTCCAAAAGCCAAGACCCACATTGCTTCCTCCTGCCATTCCCCCTCAATGCAGAATAGTGAGGGACTGTTTCCAGATGCATTCGTGACCACAATTAATCATCACTGCACGGTGACTTAGGATGATAGCCATTGCTCACAATATAGAAAAGGCACCCAATCCTACCACCTCTACTCACAGCTGAGCCACACAATTGCGGTAGAATCAAATCCATTATAAGGCACCTGGGTATTGGATTTGCATGTGTCACAGGTCAGTTTCTTTCTCAGAAAACATAACTCCATAAACTGAAGACCTTAAAGAGCCTGGTTTCAAAGATATTAGGTGTTAACCAGATCTCCTTAATTCCTTCATAAGAAAATGGAGTTTCACTGTGGTTTTTGATGAACTTTATTGAAATGCTTCTTGCATTTTTCTATCATTGAGAACCCTCCAGTAAAAGTTCTGGACCACTTTCTCCCCAAAATTTTTTTTTTAAAGAATCACTTTGGATAGTATTTAATATATATTCCATTTAAATCAAGAAGTATTTATTAAATGCCTACTTAATACTGGGCACTGTGAATACAAAGATAAAAATAAAATATCCCTGATCCTCAAAGGGGACATCCTATTACACAAGCTATTACAATGTCCTCCATTCCCACAAGTTTAATTCTTTCTGGCAACACCATTGTGGTATAGCTAATTTTCAGTCATATGGGGGAAATAATGGATTTTAGAACGTTAAAGTTTTGAAATCTACAAGAAATTCAAGAACTTTATTTTAACCTCCTTTCCCATGAAACCTTTTTAACCAAAGCTTCATGGAAAGAGTCGAATGGATTCTCTTTAGGTTGACCTCTACTCCCTAGCTATATTTATCAGGAAACATTATCTCAAAGAGTAACATTCTTCTTAGACGTAACAACAGAAGTGGGGAGAAGGAGGAGGCAAGGACTTGAAAAAGCCTCAGGTTGGATAAGCAGACCCTAATTCTTCCTAAAGGACTTGGGTTATACCAGCAACAGGTGGAAAGGGGAAATTTTACATTATCCAAAGAGATGAAAATAGCTAACTACATAGTTGTGTTAGTTTATCCAAAGAACAAGCTTCCTGAACAATTATTAAAATGTGTAACCCATCTTTTTTAGAACCCTTTTTAAAAAAAATACAAAAATAGTACCACAAGGGAGATGGTCTAAAGGCATGGAATTTACGATGCCATATCTAACACAGTCTGGTGCATATTGACTCCTGCATTGGCTTTGCTGCATGAAATTCAGCAGCATATGACTTTTCTCAGGAACTGAATGGATTATTGTACAGAACAGACAAATCTACTTACACTGTCAAACCTATTTTCTGAAATACTGTCTCTCTATCAGAAGAATGCCCTTTTCTTAAAAGTCTGTTCAACATGTTTATCCCTTATAGGGAACAATGGAGAGAATCTATGGGAGTATAAATCATTTGACATCTCTGAAATAGTTTCTTAAAGAAGCAGCACTGAAGAGAGTCAATCATCAAAACAAGTACAGAACTAATTTGGAAGGAGGGATTGGGACAGAATTTGTGGAGCAGCTGTTTTTGGCTCCTCAGAGAAAAAAGATATTACCACTACTTCCCTCATTTTTTTTCTTCCCTAAAGTAGGACACTCAGCATTTTTCTCTTCTCTCCTGAATGGCCTTCTAAGCATTTCTTCCACTGAGGTGAATTAAGACAGATCTTGAGTGAATCTCAGTATTTTTAAAGATAACAGACCCCAAATTTAAATAAGACTAATGAAAATTTATTTTGAACATTTAAAGGTAAAATGGGGCCATTTTTATTCACTGAATATTAACTTAGTGGCCTTTTTTTCCACCTGTGGCTTAAGTTCAAAGACTCATCTGATAAAAAGATAGATTATTCCTTAAGATCATCAAGTCCAACTCTTTCCTTTCATGAATAAGGAAACTGAGGCTGAGAGGTTGAATTAAGATGCACTTGACCAGTTGAGGCAATGGCAAAGAAAATAAAATCTTGTATGAAAATCAACCAAATATTCAGACTAACCCTTTTACTCATTCTTCCTCCTTCCCCTTCTTTACATATTAATCTCCCTTCTTCTGATATCAGGTACAGAAAAGGGTGAAGTTGAATTCTTGCTACATTTAGAGTCATTTGACAATGTGGCAATGGATGTCTAATGAGAGAACTTTCAAGAAGTGCAGAGCAATGGGCTTTAGGCGTAGATCAGATAGAGCTTTATTTGAATCTTAGACTACTTAGTCCAACCTAAACCCCTTTGATGTTTGACTGTCATTGCTCCGAGACTTGCCAAGCAAATGCACCTCTTGAATGAGATTTCACTTGTCATCCTGAGGCCTTACTTTGATAGACTATCTGGTTCATCTTTTGTACTGGGATTTTGTATGTGAGAGGCAGACAGAGAGGCAGAGACAGAGAAAAGGAGAGAACTAGAGAGAGAAAGAGAGAGAGCCCTTTAGCTTTTGGCGATCTATTTAGAAAATTTCATGATGTGTGCTACCTTACCCTCTGCCATTTTGGGTCCTATGAGTAGTTTAAGACTAATAGGTGTATTTTCAAAATGACTTACAATGATGTCACCAAAATGGTATACTTCATTACTTTGCCAGATTGCAGCTTCATAAAATTAATTTATGACTTTTACAGCATTGCTTGTGCATTCTGACTAGTTTACATTAAAATCCTTTAACCTGAAAGGAAGCTTGTTCTGTAGATTTAAATGCAAACTTCATTTACCGGTGCACGAAGTCCCATAAAACTAGGATGTACTCCCACAAAAATTTTATTGGCCTTTTTGTAAGAGATGAAAAAGAATTGACACTGTTCTCTTTAAAGTGGGGGGAACTTTTTATTATTATTTTTTATCTCCAAAAGCAGCTGTTATCCTTTGCTGTGGCCTAAACATTTTTCTTTCAGGAATTTCTGAAAGAGGCTATTAAGCTTAAATCACTAAAACAGGGGTTTTCTTTGGATTAAAATCTCTGGACTTGAAGACCTGAAGAACTTGTCTCTGTGAAAGACATGATCTTAAAAAAAAAAACGTAGAGAGACATAGCATATTCATTTCCTTTCAGAAAGCTTTCTCCAGATGCCAAACTTCTAGCAAAGGTATCTGTGAAGTTAGAAAATGTTGTGAAATATATCAGTGCAATGTTCTTTTTTCCCGTTTTAGTCATTTCTCTTTTCGGTCTATTATTAGTGGGTCAAGTTGGCCCCTGTAAATGTCTTGAATAATATAGTTGATGGATGCAGTAAAGGAAAAGTGGCTTTTGTTCCAACTATAGCAAGTTCAAAAGAACTGTGGATGAGCTAGAATTGTGCCGCTTTGGCCTACAGTATGGCTTACTTTCATTATATTTTCTTCATGTAACATTGCAGGATTCCGTCTTCTTAGTAACTCCCATTGTCTTTATTAGAGATTTCAGCCGCATAGAAATGGGAGAGCAAAATGTTGTCCTAACAATAGTGGCATTAAAAAAAAAAATAGTAGCCCTTGGTGTTAGTTGCCATAATGCTGTATTTGAAAATCAATACTTTAGCTAAGAGCTGAATGGGCGCCGTTTTGTCCCTATAGAAGTGTCCAGAACAACAAACAAAAGTGTATTTTGTCAACTGTCACAAAAGTGAAAATGTTAACTGATCTTAAATGTGTTTGCATTTTCTTTGTGTGTTTTTAATTTCCAAATGATTTTAAAAGCTGCAGTTTACCAAGCTGTTTGTGTGTATTAAACAGCATGTGGTGTTTTTGCAAGCAGTTCTAGGTAGGCAAGGGTCCACCACATGGTCATATGGTCTTCTTATATCCCCACAACAGGGTCATCTAGCCCAATAGAATGACACTAGGAAGAGAGATCTTTTTTTCTATTAAAGAAAGGAAAAAAGATGGAAGACCAACCCTTGCCAATTAGTCACTAGTGTGTAGTATTGTAATCTGAAGTAGGAAGTTTAACGCACATAGAGTAATTGTAGTTTTCTAAGCAGCTGCTTAGCCGTTTTTTTTCTCTTGCTGTGAAGACCATGGATTTGGAATGTCCTCATGAGGTGGGCCTAGGAAGTGAACATCAAGCTTCATGTCTTAGAACCCACCCACCATCTGAACCCAAAGATAAACATATGCAGAACGCTTCCTGGTTAGACCTGTACTTTTAAGAGAATTTTTCCCCCTCTCTATTTAATAAATAAAATTGAAATCTAGAAAAAGTAGTTCAATGAACCATGCCACTGTCATTAAAAGATGCAGCATTTAATGATAATGATAGCATCATACAGAAAAGCGTGCCATTTTTTTTCATGGATGGCTACAGTTTTATGTTGAGTCTTGTTAAAATCTGGGGTAAAAATGTCCTTATAACCTCTGTTTTCCAAGCCCTTAGACAACGATCACATCATTTCAAGTAAGATTCAGTACAACAACATTTTAGCACAACAGGAAATAGGGCATTTCCGTGGAGTTTAATGGATTGGGTTTTAACTTCATAACCCTACATCTTTAATGGTGGGGAGGAAGTGTAGCGTTCCAGAGATGGGAAATATGTCCAAAGTCAAGTAGTTTGATGATTTCCAAGGACAAATAAATTTAGTTCAATTCAATCTAATTCAATAAGCATCTTCTCTGTGCAAAAATGCTGGGAAAATAAAGTAAAAAAAAAAAAAAGATATATTCCCTGCCTTCTCTGTGCCATTACCCTCTCTATATTTGAAGACCCCTTGTCTCCACCAACTTCACTGAAACTAAGATAACTGACTATATGACCTCTTATGGGTCTTCCCAGCTCTGTGATTTAAGAGTAGAAGGGCAGTTTGTAGACAAGCCATCATCCCCCTAGACACGTTCATCATGGCAAAAAGAACCAAGCTGAGAATAATTCCAAATGATATTCTTCTCTTCTCTCTTCCTAACCAGTTCTAATGTTAGAACATGGTAATAACCAAGCGCTGAATTGAGACCTCTCTTAGAGAATCAAGAACAGAAATCTCTACAACTTGTCATCCCTGTGTGGCCTTGCCATTGGCTGTCCTGTGCATTCAGGGACAGAACAATATGGAAGGAGAATATGCTCCAGGCAACCAAATTTCTGACCAAGAAATTTTCCTTGCCCTTTCCAAAAAAACAATCAAGTTCTTGCTTCCTCTTGTCCATATTTCATAGTTGCATTTAATTGTTCTTTGAAGGATCTATTAAATGCCTCCTCATACACACATATACATACATGTGTGAAAATATGGAGGGAAACAGCATCTTATTCTCCTGACTCAAATACAAATAATGAAACCAATTGTTTTTCATTTTTCTCCATTTCTGTGTTGAATAGACTTCAGAAGGTGTTTTTTTTTTTTTGGTTTGTTTCAGTTTTTTTGGGGGGGGGGCAGGGAACTTTTCCCCTTGATGGGTTGGGGGAATTGGTCTGCAGGCACTTTCTGAACAAATGACTCAGATGTCCCTCCCCCACCGTATTCCTTGTTATATTTAATTCTGTTAAGAGCTAGAAGAAAACAGAAGCAACAAAGAGCTGGTTGAACACTTGGTTTGACATGAAGCTGGAGGAGCGAGCAAGCCAGAGAAGATAGTTTGAATAAAGCATGGCCTTGGCTTCATACCACACTTTCTGTGCCTTGTACTATCAATGTAAATTCTGAATGTTGTACAGTAAATACTTGGATGGACTCCTTAGAAAAGGCTGCACTGGCTTCTTTTTCAGCACATGTACATATATATAAATATATATATATATATACATATATATATATTTGGTAATGCCCAACAGCTGTGTTATATTGTATTGAAAAAATGGACAGTTTGGATGTTTTATGTAGAGTTTGCAGAAATTGGATGGCTACAGACTTTTGAAGAAAAATGTACAGACATAAATTACTGCATATTGGTTATTTATGAATAAAGAGTCTTTTATTGACATCTTAGATTACTCCATGAGTGGCACCTTGAAATCCTAATGAGGTTTCTTCTTCACAGGGCTGATGAGACAAAAGACTCATCACTAGCATAACAGTTTTCAGTGACATATAAATATAAATATCCTAGCCTCCTCATGCCATTTCTCCTCTGCTACATCTTCAGAAAGATATGAGGCAGAAAAAGGAAAAATATATTTTCCCTCATTTTTCTCATACTTCTGGCAAAGGAGAGAGTAGGGAATAGGGAGCTGAGTAAATACTTACACTTGGGAGGTCAAAAATTTGATGGTTGATGCTAAAGAATATGAGAATTCTGATGGTTGCACAACTCCCAGGTCCTCCAATTTGTTTCTTCCTGGAATACCCTGGGAATGCATTTCAGGCTTTAGATTTGGGACAAACAATATTTTACTCCCTTGATTTGAAGAGTGAAAGAGAAAATTAAAGGAAAAAGTATTCCTTCCTTCCGCTGGTTTCTGCCTGTAGACTGTAGGACAGGTCCTGACATTCCATTGTCCTACTCCCAAGTCACCACCTCCACTACTCACTTACAGAGTTTTATCTGCACATGTATATTGAGGGACTGTTGTTATTTAACTTGTTCCCCAAGAGAACCGTGACATCAGGAAGGTGATGCCATGACTTACAGGTAAGTTGGATAGCAAAGCAATGAAGGAGGAAGTATCAGCCAACCCAATAACCCAGCTTTCTCCCAGACCATAATGACCACTAATTTACTTTAACCCAAGAAAGAAAAAAGATATATACATATACATATATAATGCAAATTATACAAAATATATTGTGTATATATACATACATACAGCTTTACTTGCTTTTGAATATCTATAAAAATAAATCAATATGAATTAAAGTATCTATCTTTTAGTTTAGAGCTTTCAGCCAGTATAGAAACTTGGTACTTTAGATATTTTGTCTTTTCTTCTCTCTAATCTATATAATAAGTATCTCACTGCCTGTTTTATCTTTGTCTTCTCCAGTCACACAGCCAGAAAGTTAAAATCAAGTATTTATCTCAAATCGTCTACCTTTGGTATTAATTAAAAAGACAAGGGAACAACTTTAAAAAGTAGAGAAACTCTGGCTCATATATTCATTTTCTCAGATGGAGAAGGAGGAAGGGGTGGAGAAGAAAAGAGGCATTTTTATCATCCACAAGAATTCTAGGTTAGGAGAAAGTTCACTAGTAATCAGACACGTCCCGTATTCTGCTCACCACTCTAACATCTGCCTTGGTGGATGAAAGTTCCAGCCACCTTAATGGCGTACAGTTGTACTGAACCCCAATCATGGCCAGCTACTGATCTTCAATGGCCCTGCAAATGCTCTTTTACTCTCACAATGATGAGCCTCACTTCTCCTTCTCTGCACTCCTCTGGATTTATGGAACTATCCTGTTTGTCTCCCATATTCCTGCAAGGTCAAATAAACATTTATTAAGTGACTCTATTTGTCATGGAATTGTGCTAGGCATTGCAGATACAAGAATGAAATATAACATGGTCCCAAACTGCAATCTGTTCATTTGTATAGAAAAGGATGAGAATTAATTTAGGATTCAATTTTATCTATTCACTCATTGTGTCTCTTAGCTCAATAGCAATCAATTAACTCCTGTTCTCTGGCACCACTAAAACCCCAGCTCTGAGCCTTCAGTGCCCTTATCAATGACTGTCTGGGGTACCTGGAGATATCCCAAAGTGAAGGCAAAAACCTCCTCAAAAATAGAGATGGAAACAAAGAGAACTTGTGAGAGGAAGATGAACATACTGGGGATCTTTGATGTCCTCAAAGTGGATGTTACCTCTACATATGAGGATGTCAGACAGGCACTGATTGCCCAGACGGCGACTGATGGTACACAGTGAATAGAGTGTTGGGCCTGGAGTCAGGAAAACATGCGTTCAAACCCAGTCTCACACACTGATTAACTGTGTAATTCCAGGTATATTACTTAACCTTTGTTGGCCTTAGTTTCCTCAACTATAAAATGGAGATAAAAAGTAGCACTTACTTCCAGGGATATTGAGAGGATCAAATGAGATAATTGTAAAATACACATATTCCTGGCATATGGTAGGTACTATATAAATACTTATTCCCTCCACCTTCCCCTTTCCCTTGACCTCTCACAGTGAACACCACGGAGTATTCACTCAATGCGCTTGGGTCTTTTTTTCTCATGACATCGCAAGGCTATACAGGGAGGAAACTTGGTGCAGTAGAAGGACTGGTATCAGAACACCTGAATTCACATGGTGATTATTATCTATGTGGCTTTTGGCAATCTCTTAGCCCCTTTGGGCCTCAGTTTTCTTATTTATAAAATAAGCTGAGGTTGGATAAATTTACCTAAGGACCATTGGAGCACGTGGGCTGGCTACTCATCCGTCACTTTCAACATTCATAACCCCAACTTCTTTTTCAATTAATAGCTTCCTATGATGACATCCTTTACCTCAGTGGTTTCAAATTAAAATAGGAATGGAGGCGACTATTCCATACATGAGCATCACTGCCTAGGGGCAGCAAATTGATAACTTTAAAACATATTGCTATCTGTTTATTGCATTTTTATTTGTTTTTAACTATTTCCTAATTACATTTTAATTTGGTTCAAGATATACTTGGAAGTGTTGGAGGCCCTGTTTCCCTCCCCTTAACTCCCCCTCCCCCACCATGGAAAACCCTGAAGGGAAAAAAAATACTTCAAAGCAAAAACATGAACAATTGTTTAAATTTTATCATCTCTGGAATTGTGTTCATATTTACACTTAGTTCTTATATTTCACAAAGCCCTTTTGTCACAATAACACCATAGAGTTACAAAGTAATAGAGTTAAAACTGGAAGTGATTTTAGTGGTTATCTAGTTAAAACCCTCATTTAAGAGTTGAGAAAACTGAGAGTGAGAACACTGATGAACTAACCCATGATGCCATAAAATTAAAAATCAACATTAATAAGTATGAATTAAGATTAATAAATATAAATAAAATAATAATAAATATCATTATCTTAGTTTCCAAAGGACTCCACTAAAGTTCAGCTCTGATGTCCGATAGTGGAATAAAGAGGAACCTGGGGTCTTGAAGGCTAGTAGTGGAGCTCAGGTCCTTGAAAGTTTAAAAGCTGGAAAGATTTAAAATATAAGCCTGATAAGAGACTCTATTTTTATCCTCCCCTGGCTGAATGTGTAGAGGGTCATTAAGAAATGGACAATAGCATAACGTTTGATGTTGCTATTTTACTTTGTTTACCAAATTCTCAAAAACTATATATGGAATTACAGAGAATCTTTATCGTTGGAGGGAAGAACTAAGAGAAACTCAGTTATCAAAGCTCAAAGTAATGGAGCATTTATGGATGAGATAATTGAGACTTCAAGAATTTCAATGATTTAGAGTAGGAGCTTAAATCTGAATCTTCTAGATTATTGGTATCAAGTTCAATGGAAATGAATCCCTGTAGGCCCCATATTGACTCAGAACACTACAAGTTAACATTAGCCATGTTGTATTGCATTTTTATTTATTGTTTTGAACATTTTCTAATTATATTCTAATCTGATTCTGCCGAGTTTGGCCTTCCCAATCTCCAGTTCCCTGTGTCTTTTATATATGTCATTCCTCTTTTCCCCTACTATCTGGACTGACCTTGAGAGATCACATAGTGGATATGACCTATCAAAGTTCATCCTATCAAAGTGCATCCAAGTCAATTCACTAAAACATTTTTTAAGCTCTATTAAGTGCCAGGCATTGGGGATGCAAAGAAAGGCAAAACACAATCCCTGACCTCTAAGGAACTCGCAGTCTAGGAAGGATGGCAACATTCAGACAGCTACTGTATGTACAACCAAGACGTATACAGGATTATTTGAACTTGACATCTTTTGAAAGGATCACTTGATGGAACTGCATTTTTGCACATAGTTTAGTTTATGTCTTCTTTTTTAGGTTAGCTCTGTATATTCAAGTACAATTCCTTGATAAACTCTCCGAAGCAAGTCAATTGCGATTATTTGAGACATAGTTATCCATAATCTCAAATTCTCAAGAAATATTTGGTGACTTAAATACCTACATTCTATACAACATATATTGCAAATATAGTTTGTGATTAAGCCCCTGTAGGATAAGCTGAACTGACAGTCTATTATCCATACTAGTGCTTCATCCCAAGATGTAAGAAGAAGTCACATACACAGAAGATACATTATAGATGGTGTAAGTATTCAGCTTCTGATTTCTGAGTCCCTAAAAATAAAAGTCCTTCAATTATAAGCTCAAAGAATTACATAAGTTACAATCAGGAGGAGCTTTCTCTTGACTATCCATAGACTTAAGTATGAAAGTTTTCTGTCCTTTTGTCAGGTTAAATAAAAACTGTGTTTATTTGTTGATAGTATGAATACTTGTAACAGTATGGGGTAGCTAGGTGGTGCAGAGGATAGAGTAGGAGTCAGGAGGACCTCAGTTCAAATCTCACCTCAGACACTTGACACTCACTGGCTGTGTGACCTTGGGCAAGTCATTTAACCCCAATTGCCTCATCCTGGGTCATCTCCAGTCATCCTGATGAATATCTGGTCACTGGATTCAGAGGGCTCTGGAGGAGAAGTAAGGCTGATGACCTGCACAACCTTCCCTCACTCAAAACAAAGTCAAGTGTAAGTCATGTCATTATTTTCCTGATAGTATGGTCTGCTTTCGCAACAAAGGACTTGTAACAGAGCTGAGAATCCTTTTTAGGAAAGCAGAAGGAATCTGACGCTAATATTTCAGTATTTTTGTTGATGGGGAGAACAAGTCACAGAATTGTTTATAAGAATTGTTCTGTCCATTTTCCCAGGCACTAGAGCTTAACATAAAACATAGGTCACTTATTGAGAATTTAAAAATTGCTTTGGGTCAATAAAGCACCAGCTAAGTTCAGATAACATTCATTTGCAGTAGATCTAGTCCTCATGATTATGTCACTTCCTTAGGTGGCAGTCATCAGCATTAGAAGAGTAGTCAGATGGTACAGTTGATCCAGGGATGAGAATTAACTGGGGGAAGCATTACCAGCACTGTGAAGAGGTAATGGATTCAAGACTGGAGGACAGTATTTTGAACTGGTTAACTATGGGCTCAAGACTATGAAAGAAGGAATGAGAAGCTAGATAAAGAGTAATGGACTGAGAGATTAGGGAGGGATGAATGTCATGGTGACAATCAATATTGGATTTAAGAGGAACATCTTAGAAAAAAACATGCTTGATCAGATTGTGATTGATGTGGTGAATTTCAGAGTTTAAGATCATGGCGAACCATTTATGGGTGATGGTGAGATCAAAGAAATGTCCACCCTTATGATTGGTTAAGATGGAATGAAGATACAGGATAAAGGGAGTTAAGACAACTAAAGATCTGGGAAGCTAGGATATCTACAAAGATCTCTCCCAAATTAATTACCTTAATACACAGGTCTGATCAAATTATTCCATCTTGTTACTACTATTCAGAAGCCTTGGAGAAAACCCATTGTCATTTGATTGTTAAATCAAATCTTTATTTTGGCATTCAAGAATGTGTCTTTACAGTTGTACTCCAAACAAGTGTTCTGTCATATTTCACACTGATCCCCATTATGTCTTCTATATTCAGGCTACTAACCATTCTCTAAACACTAAATGAGTTTTCCTGATTTTAAGTATTTAATTATATCATTCCCTAAACCTGGAAAACCTTACTTCATATTCATTTTATAACCATTCTGGGTGGTGGACAAAGATACAAAGATATATCAAACATTATCCCTGCCCTCAAAAAAGTTACAATCTAATAGTGTGGCTAAGTACAGTAATAAATGCAATATAAAAGAAAATATCATTAAGTACATGCAGAACACAAAATATTAGGAGACTATGTACTACCTCCAGCATAACAAAATTTCTTAGAATCTCTGTCGTTATATGTTCTCATGACAATTTTAATTCTTCATACACTTATTTTATTCATTTCATTTACTGTATTTGCTTGGAGAGACAGGAAGTTGTAGTGAAGAGAGAACTGACCTCAAGGCCAACAAAACTTGAGGTTATGTCTAGCCCTTGATACATACTGGAGGAGTGACCCTGGGCAATTATTTATACTTACAACTCTCTAAAATTTTAAGGAGGGAAAATGTAGTGACTTGCACTGATAGTTTCTTTACCTGAGAGTTCCCCTATGTTAATCAAATCACAGGCCCAGTCCTTTTATATTTATGTAATATATAGCATCACTCTCCATTCCCCACTAGATTTGAAGGTTAGGGACCAGGTCTTATTTATTGTTCTAGCTTATCCGGATTGAATATATAATCACATCATGAATTAATGCTTATTGAATTAATTAATTGAAGTCAAAAGTGGCATCCTATTATTGCCTACATATAGATTCCTTAGTCTGGGAATAAAAATAATAAATAAAAAGTAATAGTAAATAATATAATAAAATCATAATTACAAAATGATGCTGACAACAGGTAGGAGTTATAGAGTACTTTAAGGTTTGCCAAGTTCTTTTAGAAGTATTATCTCATTTGATACTTACAACAATCCCCAAGGGAGCGGTTGTTGTTATCCTTGTTTTATAGATGAGGAAACTAAAGGAGATAGAAGTTAAATGACTTGCCCAAGGTCACTTAACTAGTAGGTGTCTGAGAACACATTTGAACTATCTTCCTGACTCCAGATCCAAAGCTCTAGTCATTGTACCACTTAGCTGGTAAATTGTCTGTAACCTACATTTATACCTTTTATTTCATATTTTTCCATGCCAACTGGACTTGTAGCTATTCACCAAATGTAATATAGCATTCCCACAAGTCATTTTATTCCTATAGGTTATCCCCCATGTTTAGTGCGCATTCACTCCTTGGTAGTATGTATGTCAAAATTATTTTCATATGTGACTCACACACTTTGAAACTTTCCATGATGCCCCTAGATAAAAGTACTGCCTCCTTCCTAAAATTTCCCTGGGGTGCTTTGTAGAGATCTCCACTTTGTATTATAATTATCAGAATATGCATTATTTCCCTCTCCTTCATAAACATGTAATTTTCTTAGGAGAAAATAAGTCATTTAAAAAAAAAAAATCCTTGTGCTTGTAGAACCTCCTCTTCCTTTCTTAAAATCAAGTGTTTAATAAGTGTTTATTGAATTAATAGAAATGAATTCTATTGTGACCTATAAGAAGTTGGAGAGACATCGCTTCTGGATAATTAATCATTTTATAAATCATGCTAACATAAAATTAGTAGAAGGGGTCAGTGACACTCTCAAATGGCAAAGAACCTCATGGAATGCACTCAATGCTTATATGCCGTTGGAATAGTGTTTCTGAGGGTGGCAATCAATTCTGATTGATTAACAAGTAATGAGAAAGAATTAATATTATAATGAGAGACAGACCTATTCTAATGAGGGTGGGGGATATGCCTTTGATCACCTCATCTACTTCCAAATCATTCCCAGATTTCTACAATTTAGACAAAGGATCTACCCTCCTGACAAAAACCTGTCTGCGCGGAACATAAGACAGAATTCACCTTAGATTAAATTCTTTATAAGGTTTTCTAGTTGAGTGGGGCAACAACTCCATCTAGATAAGATAATCTAAGTGGAATTAATTTGGGGGAAAAGTAAGGGATGTCCCCAATAATTTGTTATTTAATAATCATTTCTCTTAAAATGATAAGCAATATCTATCTAAAACCATCAAAAAGCATTACATGTAATGGAGATACAATCATTCTCAGTAAAATCCGGGGTGAAACAAGGATGCCCATTATCACCACTGTTATTCAATATTGTACTAGAAATGTTAGCTTTACCAAGAAGAGAAGAAAAAGAAACTGAAGGAATTAGAATAGGCAAGGAGGAAACAAAACTGCAAATCTTTGCAGATGATATGACGGTATCCTAGAGAATCCTGGAGAATCAACTAAAAATCTGCTGGAAACAATGACTTTAGTAAAGTAGCAGAATATAAAACAAGCTCACATAAATCATCAGTGTTTCTGTACATCACCACCAGGAGCAAGAGATAGAAAGAGAAATTCTATTTAAAATAACTGTTGACAATTTAAAATATTTGGGAGTCTACTTGCCCAGGAACTATATGAACGTAAGATTTTTCACACAAATAAAATCAATTCTAAACACTTGGAAAAATATCAATTGCTCATGGGTAGGTCAAGTTAATATAATAAAAATAGCAATTCTACCTAAATCAATTTACTTATTCAGTGCCATACCAATCAAATTACTAAAAAGTATTTTATAGAACTAGAAAAAATAACAAAATTCATCTGGAAGAACAAAAGGTCAAAATTATCAAGGGAATTATTGCAAAAGTTATGCAAAGGAAGGTGGCCTAACCACTCCAGATCAAAAACTATATTATAAAGTGGCAATCATCAAAACTATTTGGTACTGGTTAAAAAAATAGAGTGGTAGATCAGTGGAATAGGTTAGGTACACAAGAAACGATAGTTAATCAGTATAGCAATTTACTGTTTGATAAACCCAAAGACTCCAGCATCTAGGATAAGA
Organism: Bettongia penicillata ogilbyi; assembly: GCA_023548195.1. Lineage (NCBI taxonomy): Eukaryota > Metazoa > Chordata > Mammalia > Diprotodontia > Potoroidae > Bettongia > Bettongia penicillata. Next base: position 2,305,774 of record JAJHZJ010000171.1, on the reverse strand, counting down.
ATGCACTTTTTGACAAAAACTGCTGGGAAAACTGGAAAATAGTATGGCCAAAACTAGCCATAGACTAGCACCTCACATTCTATACCAAGATAAGGTTGAAATGGATACATGATTTAGACATAAAAGGTGATATTCAAAGCAAATTAAGAAAGCAAGGAATAGTTTACCTGTCAGATCTATGGAGTAAGGGAGAATTTATGACCAAAGAAAAGCTAGAGAACATTATGAAATGAAAAATGAATAATTTTGATTACATCAAATTAAAAAGTTTTAGCACAAACAACCAAAATTAGAAGGAAAGCAGAAAGATGGGACACGTTATACAGACAGCGTTTTTGATGCAGGCCTCATTTCTTAAATATACAGAGAACTGAGTGAAATTTATGAAAACACAAATCATTCTCTAATTTATAATGGTCAAAGGATATGAACAGGCATTTTTCAAATGAAATGATTAAAGATATCATAATAATACTAAAAAATGGTCTAAATCACTATTGATTAGAGAAATGCAAATTATGGTCTTTTCCTTCCTGCTTTGCTTCTTACTCATGATGATGATGTTTTGTGTATTGTAGCCTCTGGTTCTTTCATCTAGAAGCTAAAGAACTTGGTACTGAACTGGCTGGTGTGAGAAAGCAGAGACCAGGTGATTTCTTTTTTTGTTTGTTTGTTTTGTTTTGTGTTTCCCTGGATTAGCCCTGGAGCTAGCTTGTTAAGTGTGGGGGAGAGGTGGTCTGGTCACAGGAGATCTCAACTGAGCTAGAGCAAAGATGAGCTCAGTGGTTGGTGATCCCCATTGTCTTCCTGTTTCCCCTGAAGTGCTAAGACATGCCTGGGGTCCTGCTGTTGGTGGTTGCGAGGCTCCACCCCCCTGGAGCTTCTGATCTCCTCCTGGCTCACTGAGGTGGGGCTGTCTAGGACAGCCTCCCATCCTCCACCACAGTCAGGAATACTCCTTAGTGATTTTCCTAGCCTCAGGTGCTATGAGACTGTTTACTCTTTCTGCTGATTCCACTGATACATGGTTTTTCTGGGGAAATGTTTTATGGTTCTTTCAAGATCAACAAGGGGAGGAGGAGAGAGCATCTATGGATCAGTCCACCATTTTGGCTCCTGGAAGTTCAAGTAGGTAACTTACAGACATTTAATCTATGGACTGATAGTCTCAGGAGCAGTTGCTACAGATATGTGGGTCTCCACAGCTCTGGTTCTGCTGGACTCCCTGCCTGGGTGTTTTGTTTGACATTCCGCAGGGCTGCCACTGCCTCAGACCACCCTAGTGCTTTTCTTCTCGACCTTGCTGTGGAGGGGACCTGCCCCCTTTCCCCCCCACCCCCTGAACAGAGCCTTCCTGTCAACCTTCCAGTCTGTCTTGGACTGTGAATCTGTCACAGTCTCTCTCCTATTGGTTTCTGCCCCTCCAAAATTTGGTCAGATTCTCTTCTTAGAGGTATCTGAAGGAGTTTGTCCGAGAGCTTAGGAGAATAGTTGCTCTCACTCCACCATCTTGACTCCTCTTCCTCGAGAAATGCAAATTAAAACAATTCAGAGGTATTACCTCATACCTATCACACTGACTAATATGACAGAAAAGGAAAATGATGAATGTTGGAAAAGATGTGGGAAAATTGGTACACTATTGTATTGTTGGTGGAATTGTGAACTGATCTGACCAATCTGGAGATCTATTTGGAACTATGCCCAAAGGGCAATCTAACTGTGCATACCCTTTGATCCATCAATACTACTACTAGGCCTGTATCCCAAAAATATCATTAAAAAAAGGAAAAGGACCTATATGAAAAAATATTTATAGCCACTCTTTTGGTGGGGGCAAAGAATTGGAAAATGAGGGAGTTCCCATCAACTGGGGAATGACTGAACAAGTTGTGGTATTTGAATGTAATGAAATATTGTTCCAAAAGTAGTGACAGACAGGCAAATTTCAGAAAATCCTGGAAAGACCTAAATGAATTGATGCTGAGTGAAATGAGCAGAACCAAGAGAACATTGAACACAGTAAGAGCAACATAGTGCAATGATGAACTATGATAAACTTGACTCTTCTCAGTAATACAATGATCCAAGACAATTCCAAAAGATTCATGATGGAAAGTGCAACCCATATCCAGAGGAAGAATTATCGAGTTTTAATGGAGATCCAAGCAAACTATTTTCACTTTTGTTGCTTTTCTTTCTCATGGTTTTCCCCTTTTATTCTGATTCTTCTTTCACCACATGACTAAATTGGAAATATATTTCACATAACTGTACACATATAACCTATATCAGATTGCTTGCTATATTGGAGAGGGAGTGGAAAGGGAGAGAGGTAAAAAATTTGGTACTCAAAATCATACAAAAGTGAATATTGAATATTATCTTTACATGTAATTGGAAAAAATTAAACACTATTAAGTGAAAAAAAATCATTTCTCTCATTATAAAAACAATTCACCTACTATATATAAAGTATTAAGCTAAGCTAGGAATATGTAGACAGAAATAAAAGGTACCTTTTAGGGCCACCTTGCCCTCAAAGAATCTACATTCTCCTGGGATGCATTATTTGTTCTAAATTTGAAGGAAAAACTGCTAAATCAAACATAAATGCCTACACATTTAAAAATCTTGATTAGTGAAGATGAAAAAGCAGCATGCAACTAAAGGTTAATAACATGAGGCTCTCTGCTTTGAGGCTTTTCATCATTTTCCACTTCCATCTCTCCAAGCACTGAGGAAGGTTTACAGATGCAATTAAAATGATAATTATCCTTAACCTGCATCTTCTAGTAAGGGATTAGTGGATGTATTAAGTCTGATTATAGCATATGTGATGCATAGATGGCTGTTTCCACCCATGGAAAGTTCATGCCCAGTTGGATCAGTGATGTGGCATATGTCAGGATATAGAACCAACACAAGTTTGGACTTAGAGCATTAGTGGGAAAAAGAAGTCATTTAAAATATAATGGAACTATAAATCAGAAATGCAAGAAAAAATTAAAAGGAACTACCTTTAACACAACAGACAATGCTCTGTCCTGATTAACTTAGGTGTTTCCACAACAGACTTAAATAATCCAAGTGCTACAAAGAAAAAGAAGCAGTTCAGCAAAGAAATTGGCTTAATTAACAAGCATTTATTGAACACCTTTTTATATGAGAGGAATATACTGCTCAATCATAGCAGCTGCATCCTTTTATTACTAAATGTATAGGAAATGTACAAAAGGAAAAGAATTGACTCCATTACCATTTATTAGAGACAAGTAATTGTAAGAAAGCACCTTCCACAATGTAGAGGCTCAAAATGTACAGAAACTGCCTCAGTCAGCAAATTAAACCCTTTGCCAAGAAGAGAAACATGGGAGTCAAAGATGATGTTTAGACCACAACTGCACTTGCAAAATGTTCTAGAAGACAATGATGGAAAATTACCAGTAATGTTTCATTAATCAGCAAATAGTTGTAGGGAAATGAGCAATTTTGTTGCTGTCAATAATGCATAACAAATACATCCATGTAGAATGAAGAAAATAGAACTAAGGTGGCCAAACTCTTGGCTTCTGCTTGGACCTTTTAACATTGCCCCAAATTGATTTGCATGGCAACCAGCAGAATTGTAGGCAATAGAAAAAGACATTATTTGTTAAACTCAGTTCTATTCACCTCCTTTATAGATGTGATAAAATATTCAATATATTTTGAAGTAACACAGATCAATGATACATAAACAAGCAATGACTAAATATGTCTATCATGTGCTTTGTTTTACTCTAGATTTTGAGATTACAAAGATCAAAATGAAATTATCCTTCCCTGAATGAAATTTGCAGCAACTGTTGAAGACTCTATATCTATATCTGTATATGTACGCATATGTGTGTTTACACAAAATGATTACCCAGTAGGGTTGCAGAGAAAGCAGATGAGGAAGTCTCTTAGCTAGGGAAATCAGGAAAGCCTTCATGTTGAAATTCATACTGGATCTGAGCTTCGAAGGACCAGGGAATTTACAGTAGAAAAAACAATTTTGTAACTTCAAAGTAAATCACGTCCCTTTCAAGGAGCTATAGCCAAATAAGAAAGAAAGGCAGTTGTGGCTGACTGGGGTTTGCATCATGAAAGAACTAACAATGGTCTCTGCGTCTATCAAGTTAAAAAGCAAGCTAACCCCTCCATCTATGGGGAATAGGGCCACATGGTAAGATAAGAACAGTAGATGTTAGGAAAGAGACATAGCAGCAACAGTAAGATCATTGATAGATAACACAGCAATAAAGACAAATAGCAGAGAACACTGGGACAAGGAGTCCAATATAGCATAAAACTCAAGTTTAAAGGAGAAATTGGTTAGTTAGATGTTACCACTGGAGTATTTTGACTACTTTGCAATGATTTCATCTGGCCATTTGTGAAGATGGGATTTGGCCCAGTCATATGTTCTTTGTCAATGTGCTACTTTGCTTTTGTTTCCTGGACATCTATCTGCTATGTGTGCCTTTCCATGTGAGTTCTCTATTCACAACTGAATATAGAATGCATTATATTATATTATTATATTACATTACATAAATGAATGTAGCCCTTTCCTCCACTGGTGGTTTGTTAACCAATGAGGGAGTGTTCTGCTAGATATATGCCACTTATCTTGCCATGCTGTTTAACTGTTTTTTGCTTGAAATGAATGTATTCTTTATTTGACCGAAAAAAGAAACTTCAGTGGAGAGTGGTAAGCAATCAGTCAATCAATCCGTCAATCCATCAATCAGCACACATTATTTATGCTCCTAATGCATACCAGGTATTGAACTAGATGTTAGGAATATAAAGACAAAAATTAAATAATTACTATCCTAAAAGACTTCATATTCTGTATCATAAACAAAATAAAAAGTAAACAGAATAAATGCATGGTAATTTTTTGAGGGGAGGGGGAGGAAACTGACATTTGGATTTTTCCTATGGAGATTCTACATTTGGGAATTTGGGGAATGCCATGGTATTAAAAGTCACATTGTAGCAGTAAAACCTTTCCTGAAGCAATAGAAAAGATAAGTGAGTGAGGTGAAATTTACCCTTCTAACAGCAGAGGGTGATCACAATAATATCCTTCTATAGTTTGCTGTCTGTTAGGGAAGCTCTATCTTTGGATACTGAAGCTTGAGTATAGTGAAAGATGTTAATAATCTTAGCTGTCGCCGAGTCCGAGGTTGGCAGATCTCTTGAGTGCAAGTGTTCTGAGCTGTAATGGTCTATGATGATAAGGTCTATGATGATGCTACTCTTTGGTATTAGGCAACTGGGACCAGGGAATGGGGATGGGGGATGCAAAGTTATTTAATGAAGGACAAACTAGTCTAGGTTAAAAAAATGGAGCAAGTTGAAACTTCCAGGCCAATTAGAGTAGTATAAGATTAGTGAGTACACCTGTATTTCTAACTTACAAGAGATGAGAACAAGTAACAAAAAAAAATCAATAAAAGTCTCTCTGACCTAGGCCAGACGAGTACTTTTTAGATGAAATTGAGTTTTATGCCTAGGTATGAACTCAGCAGTTGCATCTGACACTATAGGTTTGAACTGGTGGCTTAGTTCTAGGATGTTATACAACATATAAGAACAAATAAGGGAATTCCATAACTAGGGTCAGGTAGAGAGATTTGCTGAAGATGGAAGAGAACTTTTTTTAAAAAAAATTGTTTTACAAATCAAATCTTCTGTTGATTCTGAGTCTGCTGTGCTGAGAGTTCAGGAAAAGCTTTATGCAAGAGGTATTTTGATTTATATTTGAAGGATCTGAGAATATAGGATCAAAGATTATTTGTAGGGAATTAGGGGAAATTGGGTCCTTCCTGTTCCCCCCACTCACTTATTATCATAGAAACAAAGGACAGATAACCAAGATAAAGAGGTGGTAACATGTTAATAAATGGCAAAGATTCATCTACATACCATCGTCCCTTTACAATGTAAGAAGAAAATTTCTCTGGAAAGGAAAGGGTGGTTGATATTGGCTTGCCAAAAATTGGAGGCTTTTAAAAAGCTAAGCCCAGGGGTGAGGAACCTGCAGCTTGGAGGTTCACCTGTGGCCTTCTAGGTCCTCAAGTGCAGTCCTTTCACTGAATCCAAACTCCACAGAACAAAATATTGTTTGGACAAAATAAGTTTGGATTTAGTCAAAGGGTCATACTTGACCTAAACGGCCACGTATGTTCTCGAGGCTGCAGATTTCCCACTCCTGGCTAAGCCTGCCAAGCCCTGAACTGAGTGGACTGTATAGACATATCTAAGGCAGGAGAACATCTTTGTGAAGCATAATCCTTGCACATCTACCAGCGAGGAGAGGTGGAAAGTCTTCCTCACCTCCTCTTCATTAGATATAGAATCTTTTTTTTAGTTCACATTTATTTTCTTTATATCCTTTAAACTCAGCCCCACAGAGGAAGAAAGGAGAAAAACAAAACCCTTAACATGCATAGTCAAACAACATAAATCCCCACATTGACCTAATATGTCTATTTCATTCTGCATCTTGAATCCATCACCTCTCTGTCAAGTAATGGAGATAATTCCTAATAGGAAACAAAGACAAAGAGAGTCAGGCGCAAAAATTAATGTAAAGAAGTGTGACCATTTGGCAGCAGTCAGTCAGTCATCAAACATTTACTAAGCACTTCTACTCTATGTCAGGCACTGTGCTAAATCCTGGAGAAGAAGAAAACTATTTATGAATTTAGAGTCCTCACATTAAGAGAAGACTAGCCCTGGTAATTGAGAGATGGAGACCCAGAGTGCTTAGCTGAGCAACTCCCCAGTAGGAATGTTGTGTACAATAGGAGGATCCCAGAAAAGAAAGGTGCTGAAGTCCTCCAGTACTAATGTCTTGAGTTACTTTGGCCACATATATTTCCTATATGTGTGTCTCATTACCAGCATACACTAAGTTTCTGCCTACTCTCCTCATGCATGCTGTGTATATTCATGAGAGAGTGAACCCTCCCGGTTTATGGGAAGGTAAATATTTTGTAACTATAGGCTCTACTATATCACTTTTGCTTTGAAATAATTATGTCTTTGTAAGCTAATTGTGCTGATTATTGAAGGTACAGTCACTGAAATAGGTCCATGAGATAGAGTTATAAAAGAATAGACCCAGAAAATACTTAACCACCTTTTGAATATTGAGGTAGCAGTTGTCTATGAAGGCAATCCAAACTATGAGTAAAAGTTGGGGGAGAGGTAGCTCCCAGTGGGGAAGCTGATACAAAGGTCTTAGATTTAGAGTTTTATGCAATCCCAGAGACCATCTGGCCTAAACACCTCATTTTGCATTTGAGGTATTATTTCACAAGGAGAGTAAGTGACTTATCCATTATCACACAGGTATTACGTTATAGAGTCAGGATTCAAACCCAGGACCTCTGGTAACAAATTCAACATTCTTTTAAATGTATCTTGAGAGAGAAGTTTGGAGAGAGTACATTAGAGACTTAGAAGTTCAACCAATGTGACCCATGGAGATAGGAGATAGAGTGTGGTAGAACAAGAAAACCAGATCTGTAGGGACCCAGAACGTTGGAAACAAAGTGAATATTATGAAGCTGAAAAAAGTCAGCCTAGGTCAGGCTAGGAAGGACTTTACATGTCAAACAGAAGATATTACATTTGGTCTTAAAGATATTAAGGAACCACTCAAGGTTATTCAGTAGAGAAATGACATAGGTGCACATTAGGAAAATCATCTTGGCAACTATGTGGAAGATGGATTGGAATGAGAAGAGACTTGAGTTGGGCTGAACTATTAGAAGATTATTACAAGAGTCTAGAAAAGATATGAGGAGAGCCTGAAATAGACAGGTGACTGTGTGAATGAAAAGAAAGGAATGAATATGAAATATGTTGTAGAATTAGGAGTACTAAGATTTGGAAACTGATTATACATATGGATTGAGAGAGAAGGAGGAATTGAGAATAATGTTAAGGATGACACCCAGGGTGATTAGAAGGATGGTGGTTACTTTGATAGAAAGTAAACCAGACAATTAGTCACTATCAGAGGCAGGATATCTGTATGTAACCTTCCTGATTCAAAATCAAGAGCTATTTTCATTATACTACATTGAATCTCATGGAAGATATGTTGTGCCAAATTAAATAAAAACAAAATAGAATGATTCATTGTTGAAAATGTTCTCCAAATGTTCTTATTTACACTTAACATTTTACTAATGTCATCAAGATCTGGAATTCTGTCAGAGAACTTCAGAACCAAGGGGCATATTCAAACAAGGAAGAGATATCAAAGGCAGATAATTAAAGGAGGCGTTTAAAAAAAATTAATTAAATAAAATCTACTCTGCCCACATGAGACTTCTTAGATATTCTATAGCTCCAATCCTTGTTTTTGATGCTATGTTTGTCAAAATATATCCACATAGTCATAACTAGGAAATCTGGTTCCTGAAGCACACAGTATAGTAACCAGTGGTAGGAAGTGGGTGGAGATCAGGATGGAGTAGGGTTCTAAAACATGACCACTCCTCTGGTTGATCAAGGTAAATTTAGTGTGAAGAAGATGAGGAAATGAGAGTTTGGGGGAGTAGTGGAAAATAAGATTGCGTGGTAAGTATTGAATTAATAGGGAAAATGGAGAGTGATCTGGAAATTTATAGAAGAAAGCAACATGGTGCTGGAGATCATGGAATGAAGTGGCAAAGGAAGTGTCTTAAAGTGGCAATAGGGAGCTTTTGTACTTGTTGTGGCGTACAAGAAAAGCAATGGCTAGCCTTGAGAGGGGTATTAGGCATTGTCTTGAAAAGAAAGCCAACTTTCATTAAGTGCCAAAAAGATGGAAGGAATGTGAGATGAAATAATTTAGGGTAAAGAGAAGTCGAACAACAGGAAAGATTTATCCCCACTCTCCCCATCCTTACTCTCATTGCATCCTGGGCTATCTCCAATCATTCTGATGAATATCTGGTCACTGAATCCAGATAGCTCTGAGGAAGTGAGGCTGGTGACCTGCACAGCCCTCCCTCACTCAAAACAAAGTCAAGTGCAAGTCATGTCATCATTTTTCTAATGTCATGGCATTCTTCAAAAACGCAAGATGAACACAACAACCTCTTCTCATAGATGAGGAAATAGGCACGAAGCACTGCATAGAGTCAGACTTTTTCAATATGTTGGCTTATTCTGATGTGCTTTTTTCTTCATCTTTTCTCTTTTTTATTATAAAAAATTGCAAATGAACTCTTAGGAGAGAGAAGGTGGTATAAGACTGGATATGTGTATGGTAAGTGGGTAACTACATGGTGCAGTGGATAGAGTGCCTGGAGTCAGGAAGACTCATCTTTCTCAGTTCAAATCTTAACCTCAGACACTTAAGGGCTGTGTGATCCTGAACAAGCCAATTGACTCTCTGTTCCTCAGTTTTCTCATCTGTAAAATGAATTGGAGAAGGAATGGCAAAAAACCACTCCAGTATCTTTGCCAAGAAAACCCCAAATGGGGTGACGAAGAGTTGGACATGACTGAAACAATTAAACAAAGATAGAGTAAATTCTCAGCAATTATAAGAGCTTAACCCTAGGTCAGAAGGACTCCATCGAGGCAGAAGGTGGTAGTAGAACAACTGTAGCTACAACAGCTGGGTGACGTAGCAGAAGGGTATCCAGAGTATGATACAGCATTTTCTTGTGATGGATAAGTATAGTGAAGTAGGACCAATGTGATGATTATGGTCCCAGGCCCAGAGGTCACCCAATCTCTCTGAGTCTCTGCCCTTCTCATTTGTAAAATGTACGAGTGGGACTATATAGTCCCTAAATTCCCCCTCTTTTCTAGATCCTCTTTTTTATGGCTTACGGTCCCTATAAGTTACTAAATCCTTAGTATAAATGCATAGAACCTTCCAATTTGATGTGAAGAATGGGGCTTAGAGATCATCTTACAAGTCCATCGGTTTACGGATGAGGAAAACTGAGACCCAGAAAGATAGTGACCTGTCCAAGGTCACAAAAAAAGACATAGAGCAAGTGTTTTGATTCTGAATTCAGTACTCTTTATATGACATCATACTTAGCAGGTCTTTTCCCTCTGACAACATCAAGGGGAAGTATGAAAGCAGTGATGTCAGGGTGAAGGGAGGGCAAGGAAGAGTAGGGAAGGGCACATATATGAGAGGTACAAACTGTCAAAAAACACCTTCTCTTCTTGTCCTTGGCAAAGTTACCCAAAGCTATTTTTAGAGCCCCATTGTTTAAAGGTGTGAAGAGTCCTAAATAATAACTTCCATCTACTCAGTTGTGAAATGTAAACTTGTCATGGGCATTGTCTGAAATTCCACTGAATATGAGAATATTCCCCTGTTTCCATCTCTCTGGATTCTGCTCCTGAGACATCTGGGTTCCTATTGCAATGATCTCCTCTGAGTCTATATTTTCTTAGGCCCAGTATCTAATTTGTTCTCTCTGAATGTCTTTGAGAGACTTCCTTAAATAACATTTCCCATTGAAAGACTGGGGTCTCAATTGAGAAAAAGCCATAAAATTCAGGAATAAGTTAAAAGCCATAAAATCTTAAGTTCTGTGAAAGATGGAAGCCCACACATGGTGATCTGTTAAAAAATCATAATTTAGATACCAAATCATAATTTAGAAACTGAGTCATAACTTAAGATGCAATGATTTATAAAAGCCTTAATAAAAATGTTGTGACACATATGTGAACTGTCCATGATCAATACACAAACTTTTATGTTTGTCCATAACTTTGACTTAATAGCCAACTTCATTACTAAGTAGAAAATCAAAAATATCCCCTCATCAGTAGTGATGAACTCTCTAGCTCCTCCTCCCTTTGTCTCTTTTCTATAATTACCATGGAGACTTTGGGGGTTGTGCTTGCCTTCCCAGACTGAAGATTGCTCCCTGTTTTGTTAATATTCATAATTATTGATTAAACTACTACCTATAATCAGTCTGGAGATACTTGACCTCTTTTTGGTATCAAAAGAATACCCCACAGTTAAGGGGGAGGTACAGGGTTCCCCAGCCAAGGGAATTCCACACCTTACAAAGATCTTGTCTTTATTCAATTCACCACCAACAATGGAAGCATCATTGGATTTAAAGCTAGAAGGGAATTTAGAATTCATCTAATCTGCCCTACGCCCATTTTATGGATAAGAAAACTGAATTCCAGAAGTGGGAAGTAACGAATCCAAGGACTGAGTAATAACCTTCACCATGGCATAACTTCAGCTATGTGTCTGTTAGACCATAATAAACTTCCTTGTGCCCATCACACTATCCAGACATGAAGATGACAACTCAAGTTTTCTGTCATTACATTTCCTGTAATGGAATCATATATTAGTCAGGTTTCAAATAGTTTTGTCTACTGCAAATAGGCCCCTGGAAGGCCAAATAAACGGCCCTAGTCTTTAAAAGCATCTGCCATTATTCTAACTCATCTCAGAGAATTTATCACCATAGGTAAAATTCAATGATTATTTTTAAAAGCCTTCCGGTTAAGATCCTGTATCATGGACACACTAATCCATATGAGCTCAGGACTCTGACACTGGAGATAATTGTTGGTTTCTTTCTCCATTCCTGACTGAGAGCCCTCCCTCACTTAAATCCATTCCACTTGCATGTCATGGCATAGTCCTCTTCAAGAAAGAAGGACAAACAGCAACAACCCTGCTGAGCACAGGGCTTAGACAACCTTCTGTCCTGCGTCACTCCTAATGCCCTTATTGAGGCAAAAGGCAATGGAATGGCTAAAAAGATCAAGGTACAAAGAACAGTCTTGTTTATCTGGCACAGAAGCATTTGAGTTATCAACCTTCAAAACAAAAAAATTATCTCAATTATCTCAAAAGCAGAGTAACTGAGTGTGTGGGTTTGTATACATATATGTGTGTGTACATATCCATATATGTATATGCATAAGGCTATCTGTAGGAATACATACACACATAAATTACTCTAATTTTTAATAAATATATGTGTGTAATAAAGGTATCTGCACATAGGTGTATAATGTTTATATATAATATAAAAATAAATATAATAATATATTTTTATTATAGGATTAATGACATGTTATGACTCAATAAATTTCCTAGTGTTGCTTGGGACACTCAGATATTAAATGACTTGCCTAAAATCACACAGCCAGTATGTATCAGAAACAGGACTTAAACGCAATTTTTTCGGGCTTTAAGGCATGATGTCTCTCCACTGCATCTTTTTAATATTAATATAAATAGAAAAGGGAATCCTTAATTTCAACGTTTTCTCTCTCCTGTCCATAGTGCCCTTAAAAAAACCACAGTCTTCCAAGGTCTCCCCATCCTGCTCCCTTAGTGAACCAGTAAACCTGTTTATAGAGGAAAGGTATAGATAGACAGACAGACAGACAAGCAGATAGACTTTGTGGTTGTTTGCTTTTCAAAGACATCACGGGTGACTTGCTCATGAATTGGATTTAAGTGAGGCAGAGTTACACAAAGTCATCAACCTCACTCTCTCTTCCTGAGTCGTTGAAGTCCAGCGGTAGGACAAACTCAGTGTGACTGGTTATGGCTAGGCATTCAGTAGATAACTTTGGCATCTTTGATGACTGACCACGCTCTAAGCACTCCACAATGCCTACTTAAGCGACCTTCATGGCCTTTGCAACAAATTATTCTCATCGGCCAATTCTTCTGGGGAAAGTCTTCATGTGCTTGGGGTAGACATGCCCCTATTTCACCATCAGATCTGAGGCCTGTTGGTTACCTTCAGATTGGTGTGGCCCATTTGCAGAGATGGTTTACATCTATGCATGTTGCAGCTTCTTGGAGCCACAAGCGAGAGTTGGGAGAATGAAGTGGACAACAAAGGTGGATGAGCAGCCCTGAAAAGGACTTGTTCCACCCTCAAACCAGAGTGCTAGTTCTTGTGAACACCCCATATACCCTGCTGGATAGATAGATAAGACAGACAGACTTGTGTGGGTACACCTATATATAAAAAAAGTGAACATGTATATACACATATATAACAAAAAATGATTTTAAAACTATAATATGATCAGGATACATACACACATAATACATATATATCCACACATTAATGAAAACACATGTTTACATACACAGAAAGTTATTCTGACTGAAAATAAATGCATATATGTAATAAAGATACGCATATCATATATATTATTATACATGGTACATGATATATACATATATATTTATTATATGCACACATTTTATATATTACATTTTATCACATATGTATTTATTAAAATTTTCATTTTTATTGTTCACATGTCATCTAAAAAACCTAGAGTTATTCATAGATGATATATACATATACCTTATATATATACATATACATATATAAAGGAATATATATATACATATACTTTTATTTCACATATATTTTAAATGGAGTAATTTTTTTTGTGTGTATTTATATATACATAGGTTATATACATATATGTGTACATATATGCATGCATACATGTGCTAAATTATATGCATATGCATAAAGTATGTTTATATCTATAAACTTTGATCATATTGCATTAGAGTTTTGAGATCCTTTTTTATTGTATGTATATGTATGTGTGTGTGTATTTATATGTACTCCTATAAATGTGTGTATCTCTCCCTCTTCCTGCCTTCCTTCCTTTCCTTCTTTCTTTCCTTCTTTCTTTCCTTCCTTCCTTCCTTCCTTCCTTCCTTCCTTCCTTCCTTCCTTCCTTCCTTCCTTTCTTTCTTTTTCTTTCTTTCATTCTTTCTTCGTTCCTTTCTCTTTTCTTCTTTCTTTCTTTCTTTCTTTCTTTCTTTCTTTCTTTCTTTCTTTCTTTCTTTCTTTCTTTCTTTTTCTTTCTTTCATTCTTTCTTCATTACTTTCATTCTTTCTTCGTTCCTTTCTTTTTCTTTCTTTCTTTCTTTCTTTCTTTCTTTCTTTCTTTCTTTCTTTCTTTCTTTCTTTCTTTTCTTTCTTTCTTTCCTTCCTTCCTTCCTCCTTCCTTCTTTCTTCTTTCTTTCTTTCTTTCTTTCTTTCTTTCTTTCTTTCTTTCTTTCTTTCTTTTTCTTTCTTTCTTTCTTTCTTTCTTTCTTTCTTTCTTTCTTTCTTTCTTTCTTTCTTTTTTCTCTCTTTCCCCTAAAAACAGTTTTATTGATACATTAAAATAAGAGATGGGATGGAAATCAGCATTTTTTTTTTAAGATGAAGGAATGGCATTATGGACAGGGGAGAGACAACACTGAAATGAAGAATTCTCTTAAATATTAGTTTTACAAAAGATACAGTGTGTTGTAATGGATAGAGATCAGGCCTTGAAGACAGGAAGAATTGAGTTTAAATCCTGTTTTTAATACATACTGTCTGTGTAACCCTGATCAAGTCATTTAATATCCTACTGTTTTAGGCAACAATCTAAAACTTTAAGTTGCTGAGAAAGTGGTGATTTGCATTCTTGACAGAGGGAATTTCCTATACCAATATACAACCTATTCCTATTCCTATCCAACCTATTCCTTCCTGTTTTAAAGTAGATCGGTAGAATAAGTTAGATTGTGAACTTCAAATAACTGGACTAGATAGTAGTCAATAAACCCCCAAACTTAAATTACTTAGGAAAGAACTACCAATTTTACAAGAATAATAGGATAACTATAAATAAATCTGGTAGAAATTAGTGTTAGACGACTATATTATATAATGTCATAATAAATTAAAAATGAATATATGACCTGAGTATTAAAGATCATATCATTAAAGGAGAACAGATACTTTAATAGCCAGGGGCAGGGGACAAATTCTTCATCAAACAACAAGAAGAAATGGTTGTAAAAAATTAAACATATAATTTGGATTGAATGAAATTGAAAAAAACACTTTTGCATAAGCAAAATGATTGGAGAAAAAAACACTCAGCAAATATTTCTGATAAATTTCTGAAATCCAAAATATAGAGACAGATAACTGAATTATATTAAAACTAAAAGGCATTTACCAATAGATAAGTGGTTGGGGAGAGGAAGGATGAATATATAGTTCACAAGAGTATATGAAATTAACAACCAAAGCAAGAATGCTATAATTCACTAATTTTAAGAGACATGTGAATCAAAACAAGCTTGCACACTTACTTCACACTTAAATTGACAAAGATGACAAAATATAGGAATAATAGGATCCAATAATAAAATATTGATGAAACAATGAATTGATATAATTACACTGAAAAACACAATTTGGAATTACAAAAAGAAAGTAAATAAACACTTATTTTCTTTGACCCAGAGATTCTACTGTTAGGCATATATACCCCAAGGAGAGCCAATGATTTAAAAATGATGCCACATATAAAAAAATTTATAGTAACATTTTTTGTGGTAGTAAAGAACCAGAAATAAAATAGATACGAATTGATTTTAGTATGGCTAAATATCTTGTAGTAAGCAAATAAAATAACATACTGTTTTCCTGTAAGAAGCAATGAGCAATGAATATAATGAACATAGAGAAACATAGAAAAATTATATGGAGTCAGGGAAAGTGAAGCAATCAGAACCTTGGAAACAATATACACAGTGACTTAAACAGCATAAATAGGAGAAAAATAAATGGAAATCTATGAAGTTATAATGATCAATGAAACATATCTTCTATTTCTTTGAAGTTGTGGTGAATCATGATTGTGGAGCATGGCATATTAATGTCATATTTTTATGTATTGGTATTTTAATAATGAATGGGTCTTTGGGAGGCTATAGGGAGAAAGATCTGGTGAAATTTAAGGTCATATAAAACATAATAAATATTTAAGGCTCATTTTAAGCATCAGTTTTAGTGTGAGACCTTTTTAATCTTTTCCCCACTACCTGCCTACAGCAGTCAATGCTTCTCCATTCAAGGTTACCTTATATCTGCTTTATATGAGAATGATTAATGGCACTATAGTATTAGGACACCATATTTAACCTTAGGAAGACCTGAGTTCAGATCCAACCTCAGATATTAACTAGCTGTGTGGTGCAGAACAAGTAACTTAAATCTGTTTGCCTCAGTTTCCACAACTGTAAAATCAGGATAATAATTGCACTTACTTCCCAGGGTTGTTATAAAGATCATATGAGACAATATTTATAAAGTGTATAATATAGTGCCTGGCACATAGTAGGTGGCTAGATAGCTATCAGGATGAGGATGATGCTGACAATGATAACCCTTGCCAATTGATGGTAAGATCTCAGTTTTCTAATTTGTAAAATGAAGATGTCAGACTTGATCTCTAAAGCAACTTCCAGCTATAAATCTACAATCCTATAGGTTTTTATATACATAGATATATACAAATTTAGATATACACACATACAGACATACATACACATTTATCTCCACCATTAGAATGCCATCTTCCTGAAAGCACTTAATGTTTTACTTTTGCTTTCCTGTCCCCAACACATAGTACAATGCCTGATATAGTTAGCACTGAATAAACATTTGCTTATGTGATTGAGGGATTGAAAATCCCATTAATATATGTGTAGATCTTTCTCATTAAGATTTTATCAAGGTGAGAAAGTAGGCAAATGTTTCAGTGCTAATCAATGTTCTCTTGATTACTGTTCTAAGGAGAATTTGTGGTGTTAAGATTTTTTCCCTATTTCCATTTTTTTGGCATACAATAATTTTAAAAAGAGCTGGTAATTTATATTTCTTAAATGTATTTTTTAAATTTTTATATACGTTTTCTCATTTGATCCTCACAAAATCTCTGAGGCAGGTACCATAACTATTCTCATTAAATGGATAAAGAAACTGAGGTTTAGAGAGTTTAAATGATCTGTCAATGGTCATGTACCTAGTAAGAGTCTGAGGCGAATTTAATTCTGGTCATCTTTACTCCAAATCACGCAACCTTTCCCTTCCTGGTAAATCTTATAAAATTATTCCTCGATTCTTATAAGGTTGTATTGTTTACAGTTAGGATTTCTTTCATATATATTTGGTCTGATTCAATTACTCTTCATGAGGTCATCTCCCTAAGTGCTATTTCTACTTTCTATAGCACATTAGTCATTCTTCTGCCACCAAATGATGAAATAAATGCAAGTAAATTCTGGAGTATGGCTATTTAGATTTTTCACATAATATGTATTATTCAGAGAGGCAATCATGGCAGAGAAAATACAGAATTGCTCTTGGGTTAAAGTTCTACTAGATATATAATGTCTGTGTGACTGTGGGCAAGCCACTTAGTAAGACTCCAAGTTATAGAACAAACTGTGATCTACACCAGAAGAAGAAATTTACCCGAATTTTGCTACATGGATAAAGTCAGAGAACCTGTTCAACACACACACACACACACACACACACATATTGGACATAAATATACTCATACACATATAAGTGCATGTATGTATATATATATACACATATAAATATTTCTTGTGTAGCACCCTCTTCATGACTCTATCCCCAAATTCCATTTGTATTTGTGGGCCAGGTCCCTAGAGAGAAATTTTTACTTCTATTCAGGATTCCAGGGGTAACATGAAGGGTTTGGTTTCTATTACTGTTGCTCATGTGTCCCCACATTTGTGCTTCCTCTTCCCATCAGTCAGCAGACATCAATTATCTGTTTTAGCAAAGGCATTTACTAAAGTGGTACAGGAAGAACAATTGGACAAAATATGTCCCCAGATTCTTAGATATTCTCTCCAATAATGACTCCCAAGTCCAAAAGAGAGTGAGTGGGTTCTTATTATAGGTTACAGGTAATCAAAGTGTAAACTCTCAACTCCTGGTTACTGGAATGCTTGTGTTGAGTTCATATCTAGCATTCTTCTCTCTTGCAAGAAATAATTCCCTTTGAAAGCTGGTTCCTTTTTTGGGTTGCTATTTTTTGTATCCATCTGTGTCCTTGTTTTGTCATCATTGTGTTTTTCTCAATCCCAGATAGACTTGTTTCTGCTACTTGTCTGACCCCTCCAATAACATGGTGAATGATAGAGAGGAGGGGAAGAGATAAGTTGGAAAGAGGGAGGAAAAGGGTTTTTCTTTTTTCTAAAAGCAGTTCAATTCCCTATCAGGAGCTTGGCTCAAACTGGGATCTTCAACTCCAAAATGGAAACCTTCTCTTGTTGGGCTGGATCTTTATGGACTAAATCAATTGCTGAAGTTGCTTGCCTGTTTAAATCCCCCAGAGTCATGATGCCCTTCTTCACCTAATTAAAGAGGTTCAAATCTTGTAAAGAGATCACTTTATTTATAATGATAGAAATAGCTGTCATGTTTATACATCTAAGTCTTCTTCTTGCGCTTACACTGATTTTATTATTCAACTGAGGTAAGGTTTAGAAAAACTCCATTTTTCACACATACATGCAAATATATACATGTATTTTCACACGTAAAAAGATACATGGAAAGAAGTCAATACAAAATAATAATTATAATGCCATTGTCGTCAGTCGTTATATGTCGTATCTCATTTCATCCTTTACACATCCTTTACACATATAATACTTATACATATAATACTTACTCTTGTCATCAAAGTCCTTACACCTATTTACATATTATCTCATTTGATCCTCACAATAATCCCATGAGGTGGGTGCTATTATCTTCCTATTTAATACATGAAGAAAGTTATACCAAGAGAGATTAAGAATTTGCCCAAGGTATGACATAGTGTGTTAAGTAGGAATATAATTCTGATCATATTCATTCAAAGTCAAAAGCTTTATCCACTGTACCAAACTGTATTTACAAGCAAATTGAAGATCATTTGGAGAAAGTCACTAATAACTGGAAAGATCAGAAAAGTACAAACAAAAGTGGTAGCATTTAGGCTGAATTTTCTATTTATTTATTTATTTTTAGATGTCAACATTCATTTCCACAAAATTTTGAGTTCCAATTTTTCTCCCCATCTCTCCCCTCCCCCCATGCCATACTACCTTGCATTCTGATTACCTTTTGCCTCAATGTGCCCTCCCCTCTATCACACCCTACCCTTCCCTTTTCCCCATCTTCTCTCTTTTCTTGTAGGGCAAGATAGATTTCTATACCCCATTATCTGTATTTCTTATTTCCAAGTTACATGCAATAATAATTCTCAACATTTGTTTCTAATACTTTGAATTCCAACTTCTCTCCCTCCCTCTCTCCCTACCCATTCTTTGAGAAGGCAAGCAATTCAATACAGGCTATATATGTGTTGTTTTCCAAAAGACTTCCATAATAGTCATGTTGTATAAGACTAACTATATTGCATTTCCTCCTACCCTGTCCCCTCACTTTTTTTTCTATTCTCTCATTTGACCTTGTCCCTACCCAAAAGTGTTTACTTCTAGTTACTCCCTTCTCCCATTTGCCTTCCCTTCTATCATCCCCCTCAACCCACTTGTCCCCTTCTCCCCTACTTTCCTGTAGTGTAAGATAGATTTTCATGCCAAATTTAGTGAGCATGTTATTCCCTCCTTAAGCCACAATGTGAAGAGAGTAAGCTTCACTTTTCCCCTCTCACCTTCTCCCTTTTCTCCTCCATTGAACAAGATTTTTCTTATCTCTTTTATGAGTGCTGCTCCATTTCATTTCTCCCTTTGTCCTTCCAATATTTTCCTCTCTTACCCTTTAGTTTTATTTTATTTTTTTATGGATATCATCTCTTCTGATTCAACTCAATCTGTACTCTCTATGTGTGTGTGTGTGTATGTGTGTGTGTGTGTATACAAATACTGAGAAAAGTTTCAAGAGTTATAAATATTATCTTTCTATGTAGGAAAGTAAACAGTTCAGCTTTAGGAAGTCCTTTATGATTTCTCTTTTCTGTTTACCTTTTCATGTTGCTTTTGATTCTTGTGTTTGAAAGTCAAATTTTCTATTCAGCTCTGGTCTTTTCATCATGAATGCTTGAAAGTCATCTATATCATTAAATGACCATTTATTCCCTTGAAGTGTTATATTCAGTTTTGGTGATTCTTGGTAGGTGATTCAGGTAGGTGATTCTTGGTTTTAATCCCAGTTCCTTTGACTTCTGGAATATCCTATTTCAAGCCTTTCGATCCCTTAATGTAGAAGCTGCCAGTTACTGTGTTATCCTGATTGTATTTCCACAATACTAGAATTGTTTCTTTCTAGCTGTTTGAAATATTTTCTCCTTGACCTCGGAACTCTAAAATTTGGCCATAATATTCGTAGGAGTTTCTCTTTTCAGGTTTCTTTCAGAGGGTGAACGGTGGATTCTTTCAATATTTTTTTTACCCCCTGGTTCTAGAATATTCAAGCAGTTTTCTTTGATAATTTCATGAAAGATAATGTCTAGACTCTTTTTTTTATCATGACTTTCAGGTAGTCCCATAATTTTTAATCTCTTGGATTATTTTAGATTTAATTTTAGATCTCCTGGATCTATTTTCTAGGTTCGTTGTTTTTCCAATGAGATGTTTTCACATTATCTTCTAGTTTTTCAATCTTTTGGTTTTGTTTTTAACTTCTTGGTTTATCTCATAGTCATTAGCTTTCCTGAACTCCACTCTCTCTTTTAAAGAACTATCAGCCTTCTTTTCCATTTGGCTAATTCTGCTTTTTATGTCTCCTTCTCCTCATTGGCATTTTAGATCTCCTTTTCCAATTGAGTTAGCCTATTTTTAAAGGTGTTATTTTCCTCAGCATTTATTTGGTTCTCCTTTAGCAAACTTCTGACTTGCTTTTCAAGCTCTTCTATGGCCTGGGCCTATTTCATATTCATTTTGGAGGCACTGGAGGCAGAAGCCTTGACTTCCTCTGATAGTATGCCTTGTTCTTCTTCATCTGAAAGGGTGGAAGGAGACACCTGTTCACCAAGAAAGCAATGTTCTATGGTCTTATTTTTACCCCTTTTGGGGGCATTTTCCCAGCCAGTTACTTAACTTCTGAATCCTTTGTCAAGAGGAGGGTCCTAGTGCTCCTCCTCCCCCTAGTACCATGCTCAAGGCTGAGATTCAGATCAGCTGCTCAATTCCTCCAGAGGCTTTAAGTTGAGCTGCCTGGACAATGGACCCAGGCTCTTTCCACAGTCACCATAGCTGCCCACTGCCCACTACTGCTGCTGCTGTAGCCTCTGCTACCACCTGGGTCCAGTGCTGGGGCCAGTGCCACCACCCTCTCAACCAGGTGGGAAAGCCTTCCCACACTGGCCTTTGGAGCTTTCTTTGTTGCTTATGGGTTGAAGGAATTTTCAAGCTCTTCTATGGCCTGGGCCTAGAATGGCCTAATGGCCTCCCTGCTGGGAATTCTGTCCCAGAGATCTGTTCAGGTTCTGTTCCTTCCAGTGCTACACTGCCAGGGATGGGCTCTGTTCTGCTCAGCATCCCATGAGATGGACTTTTCCTATCAGCCTTCCTTTGGCTGGAAACCTCTTTCACTCTGTTCTGTGACTTCTGCTGCTCTAGAATTTGTTGAGAGTCATTTTTTACAGGTATTTTGTTGGCTGTGGGGAAGTCTAGAGTATATGTGTCTTTCTACTCCACCATCTTGACTCTGCCCCTAGGCTGAGTTTTGAAAGGACCTAGGGCAGAAGTGGGGAAACTGCAGCCTTGAGCGAACTTGAGGACTTAGAGGCCCACATGTGACCTCAAGACCACAGATTCCTCACCTCTAACCTCAGAATTCTGAGAGGTAGATTTGAGGAGAGAATAAATTCTAGATATGGAAGACAGGTTGTGTAAAAGCATGGAGGTGGGCAATAACATATAGCAGGCACATATATAGTGAGATGGAACTTAGACTCATTTTGCTTTCAGGAAGAAGACTAGGAGAAGAAGGAGGAAAAAGAAGAAAATGAAATCTCTTTGGAAAGATAGGTGAGAATGAGACAATGAAGGGCTTTATACGCTAAACTAAGAAGTTTTCATTTTATCCTGAAGGTAATAGAGAGTTATTTAAATTTTTTAAGCAAGGGACTGATAGGGTTGAACAGCTAGGTGGCACAGTAAAGTGCTGGACATAAAGTCAGGAAGACTCATCTCCATGAGTTCAAATTCAGGCTCAGACTTGAGTTCAAATGTGATTTTAGACATTTATTAGCTGTGTAACCTTTGTTTGCCTCAGTATCCCCATCTATAAAATAAGTTGGAGTAGGAAATGGCAAACCACTCCAGGATCTTTGCCAAGATTGAGTGTTTATAACATGAACTCCTGAGTACACTTCCCAAGTTCAGTCTTCAGGGATTGTAACTCTCTAATTGTTCTCACAGGGCTGCCTCTCACTAACAGAGGCGTACCACACTAATAGGATGAGCAACACTGTTGCCTACTGTATGTGCCTAATCTCTCCTTTGTAATTGAATGCATCTTTGGAAAACATGGGGAGTTTTGGATGACAGCCTTTCCGGGTCCCCTTTGGTGGGATAACCAGCTCATTAAATCCTGACAAGAAGGGTATTTTATTATAAAGTGACAGATTCAAAGATTTATTTTTTCCATTTTTCACCTGCCTTCCCCCTCCTGCTTATGCCTTTATATTTGTTAATGGCCTTTCTGTAAGTTATATAATCCTGTCAAGGGTGAAAAAAAAATCACTCCAGGCTGCTCATTTGGCCTAAATCACTCAGCTTTTAGCTGTGACAGGCAGTATGTAGGCACTGCTCAGTGCAGGAGGACAGCTGTCCCACTCCCCAGCCACTGTCACTGTGTGCTAAGGAATTGTACAGTTCTAATAAGATCGTAAAGGAGAATGACATGAACTAGCGTGATAGGTCGTTTCCATTAGCATTCAGAATATCTGGATTCTGTGGGATAATAAATTAAAGATGTTGAGCAGAAATGGACAATGTGATGATTCAATATTTTTTTACTATATCAGCAAATGAAGTCAGATGAAAGCAGTTCTGTTTGCTGGACTCTTCACTATGTGGTTTGGAGACATTCTCTGCCCTATTTTTTGCCATTTTTTGAGAATAGATAGGTGGTACGGGTGGTGTCAAAAAGCCAGACAGCTGTCCACATGTACATTAATGAGAAAGAGGAAGAAACCCTCCTGGATCTTCATGTGCAAGCATGTATTCTAGGAGTTTTTAATGATTTCTGTGGCCTGGGACCCTTTAGTAGCCTGGTGAAGCCTGTGGACTCCTTCTCAGAATAATGTTGTTAAAATGCATAAAACAAAATACAGAGGGTCACACGGGGTATCAATTATATTGAAATGCAATTATTGGAATATAAAAAAATACATGTATCCCAGTTTAAGAATCCTTATAAAGAACGAGATTTCCTTTAAAATAGTCCTCTGAGTATGGTAATTGTCTATTTTATTACCCTCATATGAAGAAAATGAGGCCTAAGAAAGGAGAAAAGATATATGAGCATAGCTTTAGAAGTATAGGAGCTTTAGAAGCTATTTATTCCAATCCACTCATTTTTTACATTTTTAAGGTCATAAAGGTAAGAGGATAGGGATAGAACTTGAACTCAGGTCTTGTGACACCAAATCCAGTCATTAATGTTGGAATATGCACTGGGTGCCGAATCATTTCTTACTCTTACTGAGGGTGACATTCCCAGAAATAAGTGTTATGGGTTAAAATGGTAATGTTGTTTAGTTTCTATTATGTCCCACCCTTTGTGACAAGATTTGGGGTTTTCTTGGCAAAGATCCTAGAGTGTTTTGCCATTTCCTTCTCCAGTTCATTTTAAAGATGAGGAAACTGAGGTAAACAATTAATTGACTTGCCCAGGATCACACAGCTATTAAGTGTCTGAGGCCATATTTGAACTCACAAAGATTAGTCTTTCTGATTCCAAGCCCATTACTCTATCTACTGTGTCCTCTAGATATTAGTAAAATTTTATTTTCTCAAAGAAACAATGATATTAACAGAAGTTATGTTCCTAAAGGGCTGACTCCCACTGCTATGAAAATGAACACAAACACTTTAATCAAATATGAAAAACATTTCAGGCCACTACTTTGAAGGAGACAACACTCATTTATAGGTAAAAGTTTTGAAAGTTCTATTCCAAAAGCTCGACTGCTTCATTTAATCCAGAATAATAAAAGGGCCTTGCATTTATCATCACTATTTTACAGGTGAAGGTCACTGGGCTCAAAGTGTTCAAGAGATTTGCCAGAGGTCAAAAAGTTATAGTAAGGGGTAAAGTCAGGATTTGAATCCAAGTTCTTAGGAGAACTTGGAATTGCATTGATACAGTCCTGTTATACTTTCCCTTATGGCACGTTTCCTCCCAAATTGAAAGAAACTTTTCTCAGGGTCATGGAATCTAAGTCTGGGGGGATTTTTACATCTTGGAGATGTTTAAAGCCTTCCTGAAGTCGACTGAAATTGACTAAACATGAAAAGCAATCACAGAAACTTACATTTAAAAAGATAGAAGATACATCATAGCACACTACAAAGTTATAGTCTTCACTTTTTCTGTCTTTTTGTTGCTGTCATGAAGAATAACTCATATTTCTAGTTCACCTAAGGGATATGATAGTCCTGTTGTACTTTTCCCTGGTCAAACCATGTCTAAAGTAATGTGTACAGGTTCTTTTCCTTTTTCCCTAATCATTTTGGGAAACAGACTTAGTGGGGAATATTGCTGGATCAAAGGGTATAGGCAGTTTTGAGGGGAATAATTCCAGATTGCTCTCCAAAATAGCTGGATCAGTTCATAGTTCCACCCACTAAATTAATGTCCCAATTTTTCCTACATTTGTTGCTTTCCCCTTCAGTTATTTTAGTCAATCTGATAGGTGTAAAATGATATCTAAAGGTTGTTTTCATTTGCATTTCTCTAATCAATAATGATTGTTTTATATGACTATAAATTATTTTGATTTCTTCATTGGAAAACTGCCTGCTCATATCCTTTGACTACTTACTGTCAATTAGGGAATGAGTGGAATAGATTCAGTGAAGACTTCTCAGATTGTAATTCTTCTCCCAGGGGTGAAGGAGACCGAGAGGCTCAGGTTACAATGCCTTGATTGTGGAATAATTCCCATATAAGGATATAGACTATGTAGTCCATTAGTGTCTCAATGACTGGATAAAACTTACATAACTTTTCGATGCCTTCATTTCAAAGGGAATTGGCTAGATTTCGTGTCTAGATTCTCAGCTAATGAGAATAATGGTCAGTGGTGGGAGGAGGAATTTTGGTTAGGGTCTCTCTCTCTCTCTCTCTCTCTCTCTCTCTCTCTCTCTCTCTCTCTCTCTATATATATATATATATATATATATATATATATATATATATATATATATATATATATATATATCTTACTGATTTTCCTTTGTCTTCAGCTTTTCCTGCTCCAGACCACCTGGTGGAGGAGTTGCCCCGCTTCTCGAGAATCGAATAAATAAACTTTCTGTCATCACTTTGAGAGGCCTCTGAGTAATTCATTTAAGTAGGGGATCTTGACATCCCATACAGGAATGACATACATTGTTATACCTTTGACAAAGTTCTTTATATATCTGAGATATGAGACTTTTACTGAGAATCTGTCTATACAGTCTTTCCCAATTATTTGCTTTTTATTTGCTCTTGGCTATATTTGTTTTATCTATTCAAAAACTTTTAAATTTTCACATTGCTCTCTCTTACTTATTCATAAATCGTTCATCTATCCATAAATCTGATGGGTAATATATCTCATGTTCTTCAAATTTTCTTGTAATGTCTCTCTTTATATCTGGGTAATATATCCATTTTGATCTTATCTTGGTAAATGGTGTAAGATGTTGCTTTATGCTCAATTTCTACCAGACTGTTTTCTGGTTTTCCCAACAATTTTTACCAAATAATCAATTCTTATACCTGAAACTTAAGTCTTTATATTTGTCAAATAGAAAGTTATTATATGTTTTAAGTGATGCATTTCAAGGACGCTGATAAGCTGAAGACTATCCATAGGAGCACCAGCAAGATGACAAGGTGACTGTTATAGTATTGTGGACATAGCATTAGATATTGAGGTAAGGAAATCTCCATCTTTAGGGAACTCCATATCTAATACTTCTATGTTATATGAAATTGGATAAATAACTTTGTCTCTTTGAGCCTATGTTACTTTATCCGTAAAATTGGGGTAATAAGCACTTTTAAAACTTAAAGTAATAATTAAATCAGTCCTTATTGCTGTTAGGGCATAGAAAGATCTCTTGAAGATCTAGAAGAGGTACTAACATAGCACCCATCTAGGCTCATTTTGGGTACTTGCACTGGTAAATTAGGTTCCCAGAGGGCAGCTGAGTATCAGCCTCCTCAAGATTCTAGGAGTGTTAGTGTTTCTAGTATGGTTTAATAGTTTCTTGTATGGTTTAAGAGTTTCTATTAAAAGCCCCATCTGAGGTGCCTACCCATTATCAATCAACAAGCAGAATTCAAATATATTTTAGAAAAGAATATTTACAATATGATAAATATTTAGTAAGGGACTTTTATGTGCCAAGCACTGTACTAGGCACTGAAAGTACAAATAAGAAACATTTCCCTGACTTCAAGGGGCTTATAATCTATTTGAGGAAGAAAATACAGAAAAAGAAACTGAAAAGCAGGAAAAAGGTGAGGTGGGAAAGGCACCAGAGGGTGTTCTGCCATGATGGTGGATAAGCATGAAATTAACCCTAAACAGAGTAGATAATGGCAAATGAAGAGAGAGCTGAGATTTTGAGTTCTCTATAAAGGGAGCCTACTGGATGAGTTTTTTGCTCTGCTCTCCAGCCCTCCACTTAGAAGGAAATGAGCAACTGACATTACTGATTTGGTATGATTACCAAAGTTGAAGCAGTCTCCATGATAATGAGTTTCCTGGTGATGAATTTGTTAGAAAAGGGTGAGGTTGATGTTCATGGGGAGCTGAAACCAAGCAGAACAACTGGAGACAAGAATATATATCGGGAAGATATAGCAAGAAAAATGTAATTACAAAACACCTTGGCCCCACAAACCATCCTCTTGTATACACAAAGTTCCTGGGAAGAGTGGATTCAAACTTAAAGTAGAAAGGGACTGAGGCAAAAGTGAAGAGAATATGCATGGCCAAAGGGTACCTTCTTCCCCAACACTGAGAATTCTTTTCTTCATTCATAGAGTACTTAGTTCTCTGTTGGCTCCAAGGATTGGTGGTTTGTAAAGGAACATAGCCAAAGTTTCTGTCTGCAGCAAACTGGAGCTGCCACTGTCCTAAAGATACTACTTCCTCACTACAATCTGCAGGTACTTCCCCTAGCACTGGTCACTACTGCTCTTGTGGAATACTATCAATTCTGTTGTCTGGTTGGACCTCTGATGGTTTTGATGTATCTCCTGGTCTCACGTATTTGTCCTGGTACTCCTGTCTCAGAAGAGTCATTCATCTAAGATCAGCAAACATTAAATGCCAGTGAACAAAGAATCAATGTGTTTAGGGAACCTATGGTGGCTAGATAGAGGGAAATACAGCCAACTTTTCTCTCCTACCTAACATTTCACATCTGTGCTTCTTACTTGAAATCCACCAAGGAAGAGCAAAAGAAGGAAAAGAGATCATTGTCATCCCTTTGCATGTTAAGTCAGTTCTGACTCACTTGAGTAAACAATTCTGACTCAGCACCACTTGAGTCATCAGTCCTTCTAGCTCCTCAGCAAATTAAGAGTGCTTATTTGTCATCATGCAGGATCAGACCAAGTCAGGCATAGCTATGAACAGAATACTCAAAATTCCACAGTTTGGACTAGAATTAGACAAGGGATATCTGTGCCATCTTTGTATAACTCACAAGGAAGGACAAACTTGGTCATTTTTAAGTACTAAGCATTCATTGACCCATTTCCTCATTATACTAGTCTAGTATGAGGTGGCTCCAAAGGGAAGAGTTAAAGTAGAATTAAGAAGTGTAGGTTGCAATGAGGCAGATTTGGGAAAATGAAGAAACTATTACAAATGAAGTAAACCAATAAAACAATATACATGATGACAAGAGCCTTGTAAAAAAAAAAAAGGACAACAGGCATAAAATAATTGGAAATAAATGTGAAATTAGAAAGCATAAGCATGACTCCAAAGAAGTCAAAGAAGAAGGTGCCCCCCCATGCCTTGATGGAGGGGAATCCCCTTAGTAATGTATGGATTTTCAATTTTTCCTATGTTTTAATTGATTTTTCTGATTTCTTTTTCTTCTTTTAAGATTTGTGTTATATAGGATGTCTCTTTTGGCTGGGAGAGGAAAGAATAGAGGGGAAATTGTGTGCAATTTTTAAAAATGTCAATGGAACATACATCATTTATTTATTTATTTGTAAAAAGAGAATAGTAAAAGTGGGAGTACATGTTCAATAGAATAAATTTTCATAGCAAAGTAAGAGACAAAGTTATCACATGTGGGAGGGAGAAGTGGGAAATCTAGAAGGTTTGAAAAGAAAAGAGAAAGTTTGTAATAGTTTCTGTGGGGAATAAAATAGGGGATCACTTAGGAAGAAATAAAAGGACTACCTTAGGATGCATAACACGAATTTCCAATTATATTAGAGAGCTGCAAAATGTAAATAACAGGAAGGACCAGACTGCAAGATGGCAGAATAGGAAAGAAACACCACTGGGATTGTGATGTTGGTGTTCACATGTACTTGTCCTACTTTCCTTGAAGTTGAAAAATAATTTACTACAATTATTTTATGTATGGGCTATTCAGAGAATGGAAATGTGACCTAGAACTCTGCAGGAAATGTAAACTACTTAGAATAAATGTAAACAGCAAAAGAAGCTCCAACTATCCTTGGAAAAACATGTCCCTGACTTTGGGCGGTCCCTAACACTTTGCCTTCTTGGTTTTGTTTCTGTATGATGTCTGGTCTGGCCTGAAGCTGGTGTGGGGTCTACAATGTTACACTGTCCTGCTGCTGCCCAGGATGACTGGCCTCTTCTAAGTAAACTCCCCCAACTAACTTAATTAACCCTAACAAAATCTATTAATAACCAAGCTGATGTGGGTCCCACTTTCTTCACTATCTCAGTATTCTCACAGAAGGCATTCCACCCTACAATTGGCATAAGTAGGGCAGAACAGATCTTCCCCTTTACATCTTGCCAATTTTTCTCATTTTCCTTCTCTTTACTTTTCCTCTTTCAGTCTTTGTTCTTTAATGTCCTTGCTGTGACTTTGCTTATTTGAATCTCTTACTAAACTTTATTTAAACTGTTTTTACCCTCCAATGCCTCTTTCTGCTTTATGAGATAATGGTCCTCCCAGTTGCCAACCATCCTTCTTCATAGATTTTACAAAAGAGTTTATATTCTCAACTTCTGTTGCCTTTGGCATTCATCTTTCTGCTTGGCTAAGAAGTCCAATGTTTGCTTAGGAACTTTCTGGGTTTTGGTCTTTTTATTGTGCACTAGATTTGCTATAGCTAAACTTCTCTATGAAGTTATTGTAATCAGTGTTAATGTCTTTCTCGTTTCCATTTCCCATTTTTCATTGTTAGTTGCCTGTTTAATTAGTTCAGAATGAAATTGTCGCAATTGTATGCCATGTCTCCCCCCTCCTTTATTCTATTTTCCTCATTTTTATTAGTTCTATAAGTGGCCCCACCATTCAAAGAGAGCGATTCACGAATTACACCCACATCAATAATTCTTTCCCTGCCTATTAAAAGATATCTCCTTCATTTTGTGGTGGTGATACTTGCTATTTACTAAGTTCAGTGCCTACCATTTTTTTTCAAAAGAATGTTATTGTTAATAGGCATGAGTCTCTCTGTATGCTCTCTAAGCATCTCTCTCATTCCTTTCTCCTCCCTGAATTGTACATTCTCATAATTTCTTCCCATTCTCATCTTTCTCTGTTTTTTCATTGATGTTGCTGTGTATCAGAATATATATTGATTTAATTTGGAGGGTCTTATCAAGAACTTTATACCACTTCTTTACCTCTTCATACTCAGCTGCTGAAATTGGTTCATAAATTACAATTACTTTCATGGTTTTCTTTTTGAAAGAACTTATCAACATGAATAATGCCTGAAAGAAATGCTTTTGGGGAAACTTTAAAGATCTGCACGCAAGTGACAGGGTGGGAATTGATCATAATGATTAGTTTCCCAATGGCATAAAGGATGCAGGCAATTACTCAGCTGCATTTGAATGAGAGCAGAGTTAGGAAAGAGGCTATTACAAAAGGTCAGAACTTACAGTAGGGTGAAGGCAGTAGAGATGGAAAGAAGGGATGTGAGAGAGAAACAGAAAGGGCTTGATTACAATGAATTTTAATACCTCAAATCTTTAAGGGCCGAGGCTTCTGCTAAATGCTGGGGATGATCAATTAACCACCAAATATTTAAACACCCAGAGAAGCACTAAATGAGGTCTCGAATACAGAACAGAGATAGTCCTTGCTCTCAAGGAGTCTATATTTTACCCAGATTTAGAGAAGATTGAGTCAGTCAGTCAGCAAGCATTTATTAAGCCCTACTTTGTATTTTGCACTGTGCAATTCACTGGAAATACAAATACAAATAAGGTCTACAAATATATATTCCAATGGAGAATAAAACACATAAAAGGAAGGTGAAGGAGGGGGAGGATAAAAGAGTACCTGGGAAGGAGAGGGGGCATCGTGGAAGAGGAAGTCCAGAGTACAGACCAAGCCTTGCCTTTGGCTTTAAAGCATTTTTGTCCAAATATCTGTCGGTAAATGATAACTTAATCTGACTGTCTCTGGATCTGTATCTGCAGCTCAGCACTGATGGTGGGTTGCCCTACTTTGCTCTATGGTCATATTTGAGGAAATTGGACTCTGCTGTGACTAAACTCTATATTGAACCCTCTCTGAATTCTCACCTCAGTTGAGTCCATCAGGTGAAAAGGAATTGCTGGTGCACAAGTAAGTAAAGTAGTAAATTGGAAAGACTTAGTGCAATCCATTCCTCACCCCTGGGTCTCATTTTCTTCCTCTGTAAAGTGAGGTTGAGCTAGATGTTGTCTAGGTTTCCTTCCCATTCCAATTCCTGTAATTCAATTCATATCAGAGAGGTGCAAGACAAAGTACTGGGGAATGCCTGGGAGGGAATGGTAGTTACTAATAAATGGGGCATTAAAGGAGGCTTCTTGAGACTAGTTTTATGACAATAAAAATACTGACTTGACTAAGAAAGAAGCCTCTGGGAGAACCCAGGTCTCCTGGAAATATTTTCTCTCTCAGGTGTTAAGATTCAAACTCAACTGAAGGAAAGAAGGAAAGGAAGGAAGGAAAGAAAGAAGGAAGGAAGGAAGGAAGGAAGGAAGGAAGGAAGGAAGGAAGGAAGGAAGGAAGGAAGGAAGGAAGGAAGGAAGGAAGGAAGGAAGGAAGGAAGACCAGTAGCCCAGTTAGAGAGGCACCCAAATTAGTTACAGCACACTTAAGGAATCCTACTTGGGCAGTGAAGTATACAAGACAATAAAACCAGTTTTTGGGGGGACAATTAAGTATTGGAACAGATGCTAGGAACGTGATATGTTCCCTATGATATAGTGTGTGTTCATTCTTCATTGCCGAAGAAGACCATGCCATCAGAGAAATAATGACATGACTTGCACTTGACTTTGAGTGAGGGAAGACTATGCAGTTCACCAGCCTCACTTCTCCTCCACAGCCATCTGAATCCAGTGACCAGATGTTTATCAGAATGACTGGAGATGACCCCAAGGCGAGGCAGTTGGGGTTAAGTGACTTGCCCAAGGTCAGACAGCTATAAAGTGTCAAGTGTCTGAGGTGAGATTGGAACTCAGGTCCTCCTGACTCCTGTACTGGTGCTTTATCCACTGCAACACCTAGCTGCCCCTATGATATAGTAGTAAGGAAAAGACAGGGGTGGTTGAGATTCCTCCTAATAGATGACTACCATGTGATATGTGTTTTATCTTTTGCCTCTTAATATTTTGGGGAGTCTTTGGTGTCAAGACCTAGGTTCAAATCCTGGCTCTGGTGCTAATTAGCTCAGTGACTTTGGAAAAGTGACGTAGCTTCTCTTAATGACTCATGTAAAATGAAGAGGGTAGAGTAAATGAGAACTGGATTTAGAACAGAATGGACCTTAGAGATTATCTAGTTTGAGTCTCTCATCCTCCTCCCCCTCTTTTTTTCCAGATGAGGAAATTCAGGTCTCTAAACCAGTGAGGTTAACCTCAAATAGAAATGGAGGACATTAAATTGTACATAAGGATCCCTGCAGGTTTTTTATTGACTTAGAAAACCACATTATCTGGCCACATCAGGAACACATATGTGACACCACTTCTCTAAACTTTTGTAATTCTCTGTTGACACTTATTTCAGGGACTGGATTTGTATTGCCTGAAGGTGGATCTGCACAGAAACAGCCATACAGGGTCATCAGGCCCTTTCACAAAGGATAAAGCTCCTCAGTCTATTGCTGCTCATCCATTCAGTCATATTGTCCTCTTCATGACCCCATGGGCCATACCATCCATGGGATTTTCTTGGTTTTCTAGTCTATAAGACCCCTGAAATTTCCCTCTTACTTGCTTTGGATCTCCCATTGCCCTTAAAGGTTCACTTAGAGCAGAAAAAACCTTAACTGACAATGTTGCTAATTCAGTTATAAAAAATGGAGTAGAGAGGGTATAATGAATAGAGAGTTACCCTCAGAGCCAGGAATAGATGCATGTGTTCAAGTCTTGCCTCTGATACATACTAACTGTGGAGCCCTGTGCAAGTCACTTTACTGTTTAGTACTCTTGGCATCTAGCTTAAATGTGAGTGGCAAAGAATGTTCTGACCTGCATTGGTAGAGTTTCCTCACCTACATGGACTCAATCACATACCTCATCCTTATCCCCATAAAAACTGGAGTGGAGAAGGTAAAGTGTCTTGCTGTTAGGACTTTCTAAACCAGGGGTGGGGAGTCTATGGCCTCAAGGCTGAATAT
Source organism: Bettongia penicillata ogilbyi (assembly GCA_023548195.1). Taxonomy (NCBI): domain Eukaryota; kingdom Metazoa; phylum Chordata; class Mammalia; order Diprotodontia; family Potoroidae; genus Bettongia; species Bettongia penicillata. Next base: position 2,272,841 of record JAJHZJ010000171.1, on the reverse strand, counting down.
TGCTCTCTAGGTTCTCAAGTGTGGCCACATATGGCCTCAAGACCCCAGGGTCCTCACCTCTGTTCTAAACCCACATCAAAACAGAAAATTGAAAATTAACACTAACTATTTTATCTAAAGGGTAAAAGAGGTTTTAAAGCCTGTAATCAGGGAATTAGATCCCATGCCAGAGCAAAGAAATGGCCCTTTCCCTCCCCTGAGCAGCGATGGTTGGAAACCTGGCTCCTGAGGGCTATTATTGCCATTATCTCTTCTTCCATGAGGCCTCCTGGCCACTGCCTGACTGTTCTCTCCTGGCATTGGAGATTGCTTATTGAATGGCCTCACCATGTTCTATTCTGCTCTGACTCAGTACCTCCCCTACTGGGTGACAAAAAGCCTCCCTGTGCAGTACAACTTTCCTTTCAACAGCTGGCAGTTACAAATTAACTTTTTGACTTCATTAGGCTAATCTGTTGAATTGTTCCTCATTTGAAACACCTGAAAATTCCCCTCCTGCCTTCCTCTCCTCCTCCAGCTACCTTCCCTCATCAATCAGAAACTGAGTAGCTGGGAAATAGCATATGGAGACCTGGGCAGGCATGGTCACAGTCAGAGTCTGTTTATTTTGTTTTTCTATCTTCTCTAAAGCACTCAATAGCATAGATGGCATGAATAAGCTCATGCTTATCTGTGGTGGAAAGAGAGCTGATGTGTACATAAATGTCACTGCGGTTAGCAAAGGAGACCAAGTTTGTTGAGTAACTTACTGAGTAATCCATCAAGTAACCAATCATCAAATGTTTTAAGGGCCTACTATGTGCCAACCACCCCGTGCTTAGTGCCAGGGATACAAAAGGAGGCAGAAGACAGCCTCCCCTCAAGGAGCTTGCAATCTAACCGAAGCAACCAAGTATAATTTCAAGCTTTCATGTAATCCATAGGAGGAGAATTTCCATAGTAAAGTACTCTAGGAAGAGTAGTCTGCATTTTCACCTTTCCTTTTCCTCATCTATACATCATGGGAATAAGAGTTTTTAGAGGAATGATCCTAGAAGAGTGTCTCAAAGGTGAGCACCTCAAAGTTCTCCCATATTTGAATGAGTCCCCTCTATCACAGTCTTCACAAGCCATCATTCAGAATCCAATCAACCTCCAGGGAAGATGAGCACACTAAACCATTCCTTTGGGGAGCTCTTCTTGCTAAACAATATTCTGCCTTAGTTCACATGGACAGACATCAGTCTCTCTATGATCTCCACCAAATTCTTCTTGTTCTGCCTCTGAGTGACAAAAAGACCAAGTGAAATGTCATGTCCTTGGGAGACATCTAATTCCAGAATGCAAAAAATAAATCTATCCTAAATCTTTTCCTCTTGTCTTTTTTTTTCTTTTGGGTTTTTCCATCCGAAAAAATTTTAAATACATAGATTTATTAAGAACAAAGATTATAAACATGTCTCCCAATACCTTCAGTGCACACTCCCCCATACTTCATCAATAAGCATGTATTAAGTGCCTACTAAGTGTCAGAAGAAAGGCCCCAAAGAAAGAAACAAAACAGTTTCTGTTTTTATGGAGCTCACCATTTAATGGGGAGATACCATGTAAATAGCTGTGTAGAAAAAAGGCATGATGAATTGGAGATCATTGCAGAGCAAAGGAACTAGCATTAATAGTGATAGAAAAGGCTTCTTATCACAAGGGAGGAGTTCAGCTGAGGCTTGAAGGAAGCCAGGAGTTGCACACCACCTCCATCTCGTGAGGAGTAAGACTAAACCTAGCCCAGCTTCTACAAAGTACTGGTCCTACTCAATTGGCAAAGGGAGCATCCCTGCTGAATGAGTCCTCTTATCTTTTGTTGGCAAGGCTCCAGAAGTTTGCTTCTGAATGCCATTCCTTGCTCCTCAACGCATAGGCTGCCTACAATAAATATCTGGTTCTTATTCTGACTACCAGATTGCTGTTTTCACATATTCTTTTTATAACATAATCTCCAGTCCCTTTCCCATCATGGCCATCCTCCTCTGAATGTGCTCTAAATTCTGTGGGACAGCAATCCCTTCCCAGAGGGAAAGTAATATTTCAGTTTGACAAATCAAACAACTATGGAAAGGGGTTCTACTTTTAATCCCCCAAATTGCATCCACTAAGGAGGGGCTCTCCCACCAAACACTTTCAGATGACTTTCCTTTCAACTCCAAAGCAGTTCAGTCAAATCTGTTAAGTCAAACTAAGATCTTCCAACTAACCTGTCAGGCACAAGTGCCAATTTTCTTCCCAGTTTTCCCTAGAGAATCCTATTGGAAAACTAGCACAAACACACAACTCTTAAAATTTCTTTCATATCCATGATGCACTGCACCCTGTAGGTTTTAAAAGATAAAACTCTTTTCATCATAAGATTCTCCAAAACCCTCCCTGTCCTAAAATCCCAGTCTAGAGGATGAGGCTGGGGACACCGGAAAGGCAGATAAACAAGATTTGCTGGAACCAAACAGTCCAAACATCTCAGACTTATATCTTAATACAGGAGTTACACTGTATAAAAGCAATTCTGATACACTTTGTACATGTAGTGCCTGTGGAAGTAGTTTCTTGAAGCTGGAGCTGGAGTGTGGCAGGTGAACATTGCCTTTAGAACCTTAACTTGTATATTGCCGGATTATTTTTTAGCTATTTGTTTGAGTTCTGGGGATGATGGCATATGCCTTTGTTTTTTAGAGTTTACAAATTATTAACTCCCTTCCTCTATCTTCACATGCTTGTAGAACCTTGAACCTTAAAATAAGACAAGCTTTTAGAAAGCATGAAATCTCAGATCTTGAGAGTTGAAAGCACCTCTGTGACCATATAATCCAATTCCAGCATTAAAAAAAATTCTCCTCTACAGTACACCTGACTACAGGTGTTACAACTATAGGCGCCTAAGTGCCACAGTGAATAGATTGCTGAGGAAGACCTGAGTTCAGATTTGACTGGTTTCATATCCTTACTACCTGTGTGAACCTCAGAAGTCACTTCGCTTCTGTCTGACTTAGCTTGTTCAACTGTAAATGGTAATAATAGCAGCTACTTCTAATTGTGAAAATAAAATTAGATTATAGTTCTGAAGCTTTGCACACATATAAGTGTTATATAATTGCTAGGTGTTGGCTTGAAAATTTCTAGCAAGGAGACAAATCCCTCTTGAGGCAGCCCATTTCACTCTTGGTGAGCTTTAATTATTAAGAACTTTCCCTAACTCAAGACTAAATCTGTGTCTTCTCATTTTACCCCCATTGGACTTCATTCTGCTTTCTGGAGCCAAGCAGCAGAAGTCTAACAACACCTCTTCCACATGTGATCTTCTTAAGTCTTTTCACTTGGTAGATTAGGAACTTCAGAATGAGAAGATGGGGAATGACTTGTTTCAAATCCCACAGAGAATGACTGACAAAAGCATGAGTAAACCCAGCTCTCCTGATTCCCAGCTCTTTCCTCAAAAAACTCCACTAATTTCTTCTCATTTTCCCAACCTCACAATGATAAATCATAATATCAAAGGATTAAGAATGAGAGATCACTGAATCCAGTACCCACATTTTATAGACATAGAAACTGACTCTCCTGGGTTACCCAGTCTTCCTTTAAGAATCAAATATCAACTCAAATCCCACTTTCTGCAAAATCTTTTCTTTCCTCTTCTAGTGCCCGTGCTCTGAGATCACCTCCCATTTATACTACATATATCTTGTTTGTACATAGTTATTTAGATATTGCCTTAGTTAGATGTGAGAGCCTTGAAGGCAATATCTAAATAACAGGAGAGTCAGTTCCTATGTCACATCCATTAAAATGCAAGCTTCTTGAGAACGGAGACTTTATTTGGGTCTCCAATTTTTAGCCCAATGCCTGGTATGTAGAAGATTTATATATGTTCATTGATTGACTAAGGATCTGAATATAATGTCTCAATTATCCTAGGACTTCCCATCCTAGGACTTCCTGCTAGGAAACATTTCCTAACCTCTCCACCCCCCCAAAAAAATGCCTGCCTAATATGTTGCTGTTGAGTCATGTTCAACCCCTTATGATCATACTCGGGGTTTTCTTGGTGGAGATACTTGAGTGGTTTGCATTTGGGATGAGGAAACTGAGATAAACAGGGTTAAATGACTTGTCCAGGGTCACACAGATAATAAGTGTCTGAGGCTAGATTTGAACTCAGGAAGAGTCTTCCTAACTTCAGGCACTCTATTCAATGTACCACTTAGCTGCCTAACAACTAGAGATCTCCAGAAATGGAATGTGCTTCTTTGGGAGCTGACAGTTTCCTCTCTCATTAGAGGTCTTTAGGGAGAGGGTGAATGATTATTGTTACTTGGGAATTGCTTCTGGGCATGAACTGCATGAGATGGCCAATCCAGATCTCAAATATTACTCTTTTTAGCAATTGATCTCTTCCCCTCATCTGATCAGATGTGTTCTTAGCAGTTTGCATGTTGCATCTCCCAGTAAAATGTAAGCTTTTTGAGGGGAAAGTATGTTTTTTGTTTTGTCTTTGGATTCCCATTGCCCATAGGACCTAATATATCTTTGTTGGATTAAACTTGAAATGGATACAACAAATACAACATGTAAGATTCAGACAAATTTCCTGCATATCTTCTTTCATGTATTTTTACACATTTGTGAAGCATAGAAATTATAAAGCCACAGTAGAGTTATTGTTCTCTGCAAAGAAGGGATTTGGGGATTTTCAATCAGTGGGTGCATAAAGTCCTGCTGTGATGAAACTGTATCATGAGATGTAACTCACACAATGTGATTTGGCTTTTCACATCTGCAGTTAGGGATCCTGTTGGCAGCCTCAGTCTACTTTTCTTTCCCCTCCATTAGGCTAAATGCAAATTAAAAACCAATCAATACAAATAAAGCAAATCAACAATTTTTACAAGTCAGCAATGGGTTTCCCTTTTAGCAGCCATTTCATTTTAATGTGTCAAGATTAATTTTTCACATGTACCAGCTCATTAAAAAAATAACCCTGAAATATGGTGTCATATGGAGGTTTTTTCTTCCTTTCTTTTTATAAGATTGCTGACAATTATGCAGCTATAAAGAACATCCCCACTAATTATCTTGGAGTGCACCCATTGTGCTGACCATTTTGTCATCTTGCTGGGGCTGGCAGTATTAGGTGAGCCTTTCAATCCTGTCTCAAGCATGCCTGGCTCCATTTGCACCCATGTCCATTTTATCTTGCGTAAGTGAAGTTAATATGTATGCAAAACTGCTAATGAGACTAGCGAAGGTTATTCAGAGGTACAGGGGAGTGGGGGATGATGAGAGCTCTTGCAACCAGGGAGGCTGACCTCAGGCTGTTTGAAATTGAAATTAAGGGGCTAAATTAATAACTCAACCTGAGACCATGTGGTTAAAAAGTCTATCAGCTCCAGGGTAGAAACGATAGCTTTTGACATAAGCAGATCCCTACCTGTGGAGGAGGAAGGAAAAAATAAACCTAGGGGGAGATGATCAAAGCCTAAAGGCTATTTTTTAAAACTTCCCTAGCACTGCCAGCCGTGAGTGGGTTTGGCAGTGGTCATGGTGGGAAGCCCCATTATCCAAGATGCATTTTGAATGTGTTTCCTAACTCTTCCTTTAGAACCCATGAAGCTCAGCACATTGGCACATAAAAGGATGTATATTTAGTGATCCAAAATCTTGACTCTGTGTGTGTGTTTGTGTGTGCGTTACAACAATTATACCATTTATTTAGCACTTTAAGGCTGACAAAGTACGACGCATATGATACCTGGACATTATAACAATCCTGAGAGGAACTAGAGATTTTCTTATTTCCATTTTGATGATGATGGAACAGGGCTTAGGAGATTAATTGATTAGCCAGGGTCACATAGTTATTGTGTCTTAGGTAGGATACAAACCCATGTCTCTACTGACCTCAAGTCCAGTGTTCTATCATACCACACTGTGTCTGTGTGCACATGCATGCATTCATGTGCATGTACATGTGCATGTTGAATGAAACAAGATCATTCTTCTCCTGATCCTGTGAGGATCAGTATTATTTAGTTACTCAGCAAAGCCCATGAAGGAGAGAAGGTGTAATGACTCAGTATTTGATCAAGTCTAGATGTTTCCTGTGCATTTACTGCTTCTAGTTCTGGAAGCAGCACAAGCCTCCTAATAGACATGGAGTGATGGATGCATTATCAATGTGTGATAGTTCAGGGGGGTAAATTTAATGGAAGAGATCTCTTTCTTTACCATCCAAGCACTGACTCTCATCTCTGCTCACATGAACTTTTGAATGGATTTCATATTGGTCTTCCTTATTATTTTTCCTCTTTTAGGCTAGTCATTTATACTTCTATCAATTGATCCCGCTGATCATGTCCTCCAGTCCTCTTAACATTTGCTCATTCTCTTCTGAACATACTCTACTGCTTTTTTTTTTTTTACTTCTAACTATTATAGTATTGACTTTGTTGACCATCTACTGATGCATACTGACAATCCACTAAATCTCTCTGGCCTTTTTCATAGAAATTATTATCTCCCATCTCCTTTGCATTGCCTAAATCAAGCAGTAAACCATGGTAGAAAGCCAGAGTAATCTAGTAGAGCTAATGTTGGGCTTGGACTTCAGAAAACCTAGGTTAATATTCCACCCAATGCTTGTTAATTTTGTGACCCTTGGGATACTGCTCCATCTCTCTAAACCTATGCTTCTTCATCTGCAAAACTGGGATCTCGACCTGTAATATCTGCCTCATAAAGGCTATTAGAATAATCAAATGAGATTTAAAAGTCCTCTATGAATGATGTGAAATGTTATTGTCAAGTCCTGGCATCTGAGTTCAGATTCCATTCTCGGCTAGTTGCCTAAATGTGTGAAACTGGGCAAATCATCTAACCTCATGAGGCCTCATTTGCCTCATATTTTAAATGAGAGGGTGGGACTAGATAATTTCTGATGACCCTTCCAATTCTAGAACTCTAGACTAAACCTATGCTTATTATTAGTGGTAAAAATGGGTAGTAGAACTTGGATTGAACCACAGATTCTCTGCAAATCCAATGTTCTTTCCCAGTAGGGGTGGGGAAACTGCAAGGCCATATGTGGTCCTCTAGGTGCTCAAGTGTAGCCCTTTGACTGAATCCAAACTTCATAGAACAAATTCCCTTACTAAAAGGATTTGTTCTGTAAAACCTGGACTCAGTTGAAATGCTGCACCCAAGACCATAATAGGTTCCTCTGCTGCCAGTGACTAGACTATACTATCTTCTCTCTCTCTCTCTCTCTCTCCCTCTCTCTCTCTCTCTCTCTCTCTCTCTCTCTCTCTCTCTCTCTCTCTCTCTCTCTCTCTCTCTCTCTCTGTCTCGCTTTGTCTCTGTCACACCTACACACATATACACACACACATTCACGGCCCCCCTCTCTGTCTGGCTTCACCTTTCTATACAGGACTTACATATGGGTTAATTCCCCCTCCCCTGCTACAAGTGGATTTAGAAAAGGTTTATATTGAAATTTTTTTGGGGGGGGGGGATTTTTCACAAGCTTTGATATTGGAATGGAGAAATATAATCATCTGCTTCCAAAGCAAGTCTCTTATTGCCACTGCAAAAAAAAAAATAGAAAAGATAACATAGAAACCTGAGCAGTAGCAGTCTGGGCAAGGGGCAATATAACTTGGTGATGCAATTTTTATATTTGTAAGTTTTGTTACAGAGGAGGGAGGCTGCGATGGGATAAAGTCTTTAGCAGACTTGTACTTAATAACTCTACATGTCCCTATAATGGGCAATGTTCATAAAAAATAACCATTTCAGGATTGTACCTCATTTTTTTTCTTGTGAGAAAGATCTAGGACTTGTCATACTCAAAAACTGAATCTTGGAGCTCCAGGGAGCATACACTGGGTTATGCTATCTAATCTTTAATTCCGAAACACATAGTAAGAGAAATCTTCTGGGAAATCTTTTATGTATCTGTAGGTCTTGACTTGCAGATTTATAGTGTGGGATGCCTACTGAGTCTTTTTTAAAAGAATGTCTCAAAATATAGAGGTGCTATAATGAAATTGTCATCCATTACTCTCATGGGAAGAAAGAAGAATCATTATGAAACTGTGATAGTATACCTCAATATACAATTGATCTGCAATCTCATTAGTATGAGCATTTCTTCCAATGAGGCAGTTCACAACCTACCCAAGCCTTCCCCTCCTATGTCATGCCTCTTCATGGCCCTCATAGGTTTTCCACAGGCATTTCTGTTTTTCTAAGATAATGACACTATCTCCTGACCTATGTATGCCTGAGATTCTCTTTCTGTAAAATGGAGATAATACTGTTGTGGTGATGGTTAAATGAGATATCTATAAAAAACTTTCCAAACTTTAACAGATTATGTTAAATACTGTTATTATTCATATTATTATAGCCTTCAGAGTGCTTATTGATTAGTTTTTGAGCTGTCTGTTCTCTCTCCCTGATGGGATGTTTATTTAAGGACTGCCTTGTTTGTGATGTGCTAAGACCTGCTTGTACCCATTATAAACCTCTGTTTTCCTTTGTGCGATCTTCCACCTCAACTCCTTGAATACTGAAGTATTCTGTGATCCAGCCAAGAAACATCAGCAGAAGAATATTGGTATTAAAAGTATATATATTTTATATATTTATATATGGGTATTAAAAATTGTTTCATGGAAAAAAGTATGGGGTTAGTAAGAAAGACTGTCTTTGTGCCAAAGACAATGCAGACAAGTCTCTTTCTCCTATTCAGTTTTAAGTCCAATTGTAGGACTCATTGTCCACAAAACTCTGTATTTAGCAATAGAATACCCATGTCATCAAAATCCTTTTTATTGTTTATTTTCATATAAAGATCAATTACCTTGTGTATTTAACTTCTTTAACTCAACAGGCAAATTCTCATTAAAAGTAAGGCAAGAACAGGAGGAATCTAGTAAAGGTTATACATTTATTGTTGTTCTTATTTATAGAGGAGAAAGTAGGGTAGTAGTAATGGTGGAAGATTTCTGTTTCTCAGACCAACCCTAAAGCTAGAGGCACCAGGAGATTAAGTGGCACAGTGGATAGAGCAGAGGTCCTGGAGTCAGGAAGACCTGAGTTCAAATCCAACTTCAGCCGCTAACTAGCTATGTGACCTGGGCGAGTCACTTAACCTTGTTTGCCTCAGTTTCCTCATCTGTAAAATGAGTTTGAGAAGGAAATGGCAAACTGTTTTAGTATCTTTGCCAAGAAGACCCCAAATACTGACATGAAGAGTCAAACATGCCTGAAGAGTAACCACATACCTCTCAGTTTCCTGACCCTTTTAGTCAATTTCCCTTCCAATAACAAGATTAATTTTAAAAAATGGCCATGTTCCCTACCTCTTCATGCCCAAGAAAAAAGTGCAAATGCACTGCCCTCCTCAGCCCTAATGGCAACATCTCTAGCTTACCCCTCAGCTGGCCATCAAAGTATGCACAATTCCCTAAAACACCATGTGGCTTCAATGGCACAGCATGTTGTGCATCTCATTCCCTTGGCCATTATTCTCTTAGACTTTAATGGTTTTCTGAAGTTGTTTAGGATTAATGAAGCAAATGTCCTCAATCAAGAAGCAATTTAAGAACACACTGCTAATTTCAATGAGTTCTGTAAATGAACTAATTTAATACCAGTTGACCTTTTTATTTGGAAGAATGATCTGTTGCTATATTTTTCCTGATTTGTGTCCTTAAGCTTTGACAATTAGAATGAGCATTATGAGCCTGGGGGAGAACGCTAATCATGTTACAAGGGCAGTGAGCATGTACATTGAACATGGAACATTCCCCTGTGGTACACATTTGTCCACTGCCCTCAGACAGCAGTGGTGTACTTGAATCAATCCTGGACTGAAAGTTAGGAAAACTGCCTTATTGTGAGTTTTGGGGCAGATCACTTCTCCCTCTGGACCTCAATCTCCTCTTCTGTAAAATAAAGAGATTGTACTAGTTGACTTCCAAGGATGAAGGAAAGAAACAGACATATATTAAGTACCTATAATGTGCCCAACTTTTTACAAATATCATCTCATTTAATCCTCATGACAATTCTTGGAGGTAGGTGTTATTATTATTTCCATTTTACAGTTGAGGACACTGAAGCAAACAGAGATTGAGTGACTTGCCCAGGGTCATCCAGCTAGTAAGAGTCTGGATTTGAACTCAGGTCTTCCTGACTCTGTGTGCATCTTTCCTTCCATTGGGCTAAGTGTATGTCTATATCACATAGCTTATTATATTTTAGACTCCTATGAGAGTATGGGGATCTCATCTTATCTATTTTCAATAGTACCTGACTCTCTGTGATCCCATTTGGGATTTTCTTGGACGAGTTTGGCACTTCCTTCCCTAGTTCATTTTACAGATTAGGAAACTGAGACAAAGACGGGTAAGTAACTTGCCCAGAGGCATCTAGCTAGTAAGTGTCTGAGGCTGGATTTGAACTCAGGAAGATGAACCTTCCTGACTTTAGGTCCAACACTCTATACACTGTACCACTTAGCTGCCTTATATCTTATCTACATATTTCTTAATAATGTTTACTCTCAGCTCACAACAGGCATCTATGATGGTTTTTGTTTATTTGCCAGGTGTATAGTGGGGCTAACCAGTGTTTATCAGTTTAAAACTGATTGAGCAAAACATTGAGAACCTCTTTGTGATAAGGAAAAGGAAAAAAATGCCAGCAGAAGATTTTTCCTTTAATGGTTCACTACTTTTCTTTTGCTGATTTATCTTTCCTGGAGTTTGATGAATGATGGGGGAGTGGAAAGGGAAAGGGGGGGGGGGGGGAACAATAGCAGTTAAAACCACTAGAGCTGAAATTAGATCAATTATTTGTACAATCAGAGGTAATGGAAAGATTCTTTGGTTCTCTAATTACCCTGAATGATGCAGGGATGGGGAACCTGCAGCCTTGAGGCTCCATGTGGCCCTCTAGGTCCTCAGCTGTGGCCCTTTGATTGAATCTAAACTTCACCAAACAAATCCCCTTAATAAAAGGATTTGTTCTGTCAAACTTGGACTCAGTCAAATGGCTGCACTTGAGGACTTAGAGTCACGTGTGGCCATGAGGCTACTAGTTCCCCACTTTTGGACAAATACTGACTCCAACAATTGCCACTTGTTTAAAGGTGGGTAGTATGTGCCTCTGAGCTTCCTCTTTTGTGAAATTCAGATAATGATACATGCCACAGACTTCTTACAGTTCCTCCATCTCTTAACTCCATAACTTTGTGCTGCCAATCATCTATACTTAGAATAAACTCCTACTTCACCTCTACCCTCTCAAAATCCCTCATTTCCTTCACAACTCTATTAAAGTGGTGCCTTCTACATGAGGCTTTTCTTTATCCACTCCACCCATCAGCAACTACTAACTGAGTTCTTCCCCGCAAAATTACGTTGTGTTTATTTTACATATATTTATGAATTCACATGTTGTTTCCCCTTAGAATATATACTCTTTGAATACAAGGAGTATTTTATTTCATTTTATTTTTTATTTCTTGGTATGGGCAGCACATTAAGCACAGCACTTGGAACATGGTGGACACTTAATAAATGATTTTTCTTTCATTAGAGTGTACAAAAAAAATGAGATTAAATCCTGAGTGATACTGTAACATTTTTTGGAAGGTAACAATGGGAGCTATTACATCTCATCTTACTGCTTGTAAAGCTATCACCAAAGGGTGTTACCATTATGGAGATATGGTTTACAGTCCCCACCACTACCATCACCAATTGCTATAATCAGAGTAGACAAGCCAGTGTAGCTAAAGCAGTAGGATATGTAGAGGGATAGACAGGAGTAAAATGTGCAGGTCAGCTCAAAACACTGCCCCTACCTTGACCTCTACTTCTTTTCAGACCCTAATAGAGGTGATCCAGAACACAGAGCTCAAGAGGATTATAAACAGCATTGTACTTTCTGTGGTCTCAAAGATACTCTCCCTTCTCCACAATGGACATCTTCTCAAAGTGAAGAATATGCTTTGTGGAGAGGTGGCCTTGTCTCTGTCTTCATCAGCCCTAATTGCTTACCCATTGCCACCAATGGACAAGGAACTCCTGGATCACTGGGTTGTTTTTGCTGCCCTGATGCCTGAGCCTGGACAGGCAAACAGCCCCTCTGTACTTTCTATTTGGCAGCCCCTGCCTTTGTAGCAGTTCCAGCTACTGACACTAGGAAAATAAAGTACTTGGCAAAAAAAAAAAAAAGTCCTTGGCATCATCAAAAGATCCATCATCAAAAACAAATATGATTTTATCAATGGAAATCACATTAAAGAAGAGGCATTATCATCTGCCTTGCTTAAGTTTTCTAAGGAGCTGGGGACCCTTCCATTTTACTTTCAGTTGAAACTTCTGTTAGGTATTGTCGACTCTATTAGGATGTAAGCATCTTCTTTTTCTTTTTCTAGTTTTTAAATTATTTTAAAGATAAGATTTAAACATAAGAAAAAGTATCACCATGTACACAGCAGAACATGGGAGAATTCAACATAAAGCAATATATTTTCATTTTAAGAAATTCTATATGAATACTACACAGTATTTTCAAAACTGTCTTTTTTTGCTACCTTATGTGTTTTCATTTGCCCTATGTCGTGCACTTTCTTACTCTATTTTTCTCCTCCCCCAAGAAGGCTGCAATTAAGTATACACATACAAACATATACATAGATATCCATAAACATATATATATATATACATATACACATATACATAAGAGTATATTATGCTTGTTTCCACTTGTCATTCATCTTTCTGTAGGTAGACGGCATCTTCCTTCATAAGTCCAAGTCTTTCCATATTTTTCAAAATCAACCCACTTATCATTTTGTACACCACAGCAATGTTCTGACCCAATCACATTCTATCTGGAAGATTATCTATAAGAGCCCCCACCCCACACACAATTTTCTGCATTCCATCTCTTCTTGGCTATGTAGGTTTTAGCTATACAGGGAAATTTTAATTTAAAATAGTCAAAATTAACCATTTTATACTTCAAAACTGCTCTAACCTAATAATATGGTTTAAAGTCTGATACTATTAAATTTACCTTCTTCCTGTTTTCCTCACTATCTTTCTCACACCATTCCTATCCCTCCTCACTCCTCTACTCTATCTTCTGTCTTGCCCTCTGATTCCTTAACCCACTCCCTCCAAGAATCTCTCCTTTATTCTCTCCCCCCATCCCCTTCCCCTCCTATTTCTTTCTGAATTTAGACTTTTCCAAATAAGAGTAGCATTCCAGAACTACTCGTCCTCCTTCCCCTTGTAATTCCTCTGTATCAGTTCTTCTCACACCTCATTTATATGAGATAATTACACTTTTTACCTTTTCCTACATCATTTTGCTTTTTAGAATCACATCATGCTCAGCTCTACCCTACTCTTTCTTTTGAACTATCCAATTGCTAATGTTATTCTTAGACATACAGTTTACATTTCCACGTATAAAAAGTAAACAATTTGTCTTTATTGAGTGCCTCGTAATTAGTCTTTGATGTTTACCTTATATTTCTCTTGGATCTTACATGTCAAATTTTCTATTAAGTTGTGGCTTTTTTGCAATAACATCCTGAAAGTATGTCAAATCATTGACTGTCCATTTATTTTTGTTCAGCATTATACTTAACTTTGCTGGGTATGATATTTTCATTTGCAACCTCAGTTCTTTTGCTCTTTGATATATAGTGTCCCAAGATCCTAGCCTGTGCTAGGTTTTATGCAATTCTAATTGTGGCACCACCACATTTGAATTTTTTTCTTCTTGCCCATAATATTTTTCTCCTTAATCTGTGGTTTTCAGAATTTGGCTATGATATTCCTTACATATATATGAATTTTTCTATTTCTACTTCCCCACTTGTGCTAACACTTCAGGAAACTTTCTTTAATTATTTCTTATATTATTGTATCAAATTTTTTTTGATTATAGCTTTCAAGTAGTCTGATTATTCTTATGTTTTCATGATGTGTTCTCCAGATGAGTTGTTTTATTTGCTTATTTATTTTTGGTTTTCAACATTCACTTCCATAAGATTTTGAATTCAAATTTTCTCCCATTCCGTACAAGTCATTCCCCAATTGATAAATGATCAAAGGATATGAACAGGCAATTTTCAGAGAAAGAAATTAAAGATATCTATAGTCATATGAAAAAATGTTTTAAATCACTATTGATTAGAGAGATGCAAATCAAAACAACCTGAGGTAACATATCACACCTATCAGATTGGCTAACATGACAAAACAGGAAGATGATAAATGTTGGAGAAGATGGGGGAGAGTTGGAACACTAATTTATTGTTGTTGGAATTGTGAGCTGATCCAACCATCCTGGAGAGCAATTTGGAAGTATACCTAAAGGGCTACAAAAATGTGCATACCCTTTGACCCAAGGGGACAGCTAGGTAGTGCAGTGGATAGAGCATCAGTGCAGGTGTCAGGAGGACCTGAGTTCAAATCTTACCTCAGACCCTTATCACTCACTAGCTATGTGACCTTGACAAGTCACTCAACCCCAGTTGCCTCATCCTGGGTCATCTCTGGTCATCCTGATGAATATCTCATCACTGGATTCAGATGGCCTTGGAGGAGAAGTGAGGCCGGTGACCTGCATGGTCCTCCCTCACTCAAAACAAAGCCAAGTGCAATTCATGCCATTATTTCTCTAATGGCATGATCTTTGGCAATGAAGGATGAACACACAACACACCTTTCGACCTAGAAATATTGCTTCTAGGACTATATCCCAAAGACATCATAAGAATGGGAAAGGGTCCCACATGTACAAAAGTATTTATAGCAGCTCTCTTTCTGGAGACCAAGAACTGGGAGTCTAGGGGATACCCATCATTTGGGGAATGGCTGAACAAGTTGTGGTATATCAATACAATGGAATACTATTGTGCTATAAGAAATGATGAACAGAACTTCAGAGAGGCTTGGAAGGACTTATACATATTGATGTAGAACTAGGAGAAAATTGTATCAGTATCAGTCACAGTATGTGAGTACTGTCTCTGGTAGATCTAGACCTTCACAGCAATGCAAGGACTTAAAACATTCCCAAAGGATTCTTGAGCCAAAATGCCATCCACATCCAGAGAAAGAACTGTGGAATTGGAACACAGAATGAAACAGAATTTTTTTTCGTGTATTATGTTTTATTTTGGTTTGTTTTTTCTCATGGTTACTCCCATTCATTTTAATTCTTCTATGTAACTTATTATGTGTATTATGTTTTATTTTGGTTTGTTTTTTCTCATGGTTACTCCCATTCATTTTAATTCTTCTATATAACATTACTAATGTGAAAATGTGTTTAATAAGAATGTATGCACAAAATCCATATAAGACTGCATGCCATCTCAGGAAGAGAGGAGGAAGAGAAGGCAAGAAAATCTATGATTTATGGAAGTGATTGTAGAAAACTGAAAGCAAATTAATTTTTAAAAAAGAAATAAAAAAATTTCCTCCCATTCCTTCCCCTTTCTCCACCAAAGATGGCATGTAATTTGATATATGCTCTACATATACATTCATATTAAACCTATTTTCATATTAGTCATGTTGCAAAGAAGAATTAGAACCAATGGGAGAAACCATGAGAAAGAAGAAACAAAGCAGAAAAAAAGAGCAAATAATATATTCTGATCTACATTCAGATTCCATAGTTCTTTTTTTGGATGTGGACAGCATTTTCCATCATGAATCTTTTGGAGTTGTCTAGATCCTTGCATTGCTAAGAAGAGATGTCTTTCAAAGTTAGTCGTTGCACAATATCACTGCTGTTACTGTGTACAATGTTCTCCTGGTTTTGCTCACTTCACTAGCATAAGTTCATTTAAGTCTTTCCAGGTTTTTCTGATGTCTGCCTACTCATCATTCCGTATAGCACAATAGTATTCCATTACATTCATATACAACAGTTTATTCAGCCACCTCCCAACTGATGGGTGTCCCCTCAATGTCCAAATCTTTGCCACCACAAAAAGAGCTGCTATACAATTTTTGTACATGTGAGTCCTTTTCCCATTTGTATGACCTCTTTGGAATATAGAAGTGGTAGTGCTAGGTCAAAGCCCATTTTTATAGCCCTTTGGTTATAGTCTTAAATTGCTGTCCAGAATGATTGAATCAGTTCACAACTCCATCAACAACGAATGTGTTCCAATTTTCCCACATCTTCTCCAGTATTTATCATTTTCCTGTTTTGTTATGTTAGTCAATCTGATAGGTGTGATGTGGTACCTCAGAGTTTTGATTTGTATTTCTCTAATCAATAGTGATACAGAACATTTTTTCATATGCCTATTGATAGCTTTACTTTCTTCTTCCGAAAGCTTCCCGTTCATATCCTTTGACCATTTATCAACTAGAGAATGACTTATATTCTTATAAATTTGACTCAGTTCTCTATATATTTGAGAAATGAGGCCTTTATCAGACCCTAGTTTTAAAAAAAATTTTTCCCAGTTTTCTGTTTCCCTTCCAATCTTGGTTGCATTGGCTTTGTTTGTGCAAAACCTTTTCAATTTAATGTAATCAAAGTTATCAATTTTGCATTTCATGATATTCTCTTATCTCTTGTTTGGTAGTTATTTTTCTTATGAGATATTTCACGTTCTCTCCTATTTTGTTCATTCTTTTTTTATTATTATTATTTCTTAGTCTCATAACTTTGCTGTCTTTCCCTTACACAATTCTAATTTTGAAGGAATAATTTTTTCCTTAGGATTGTTGGTTTCCTTTTCCAGTTGGTTAAATTTCTTTTCATAATCTTTTTGTTTTTCTTGGATTATTCTTACTTTTTTAAAAAATCTGCAGTCTCTCTTATTTGATTTTTGAAGTCTTTTTACTTTTTGGAGTTCTTCTATGAATACTTTTTTTGTTCAGGTAACAATTTGTCATTAGTCTTTGGGGTAGGAAAGGCTTTTTTCACTTCAGTATCCTTTTCTGAAGATGAACCCTGGTCTTCTGTATTCCCAGAATAACTGTCTATGTTTAGTTCTTTTTCTTTTGCCTGTGCATTAAAAAAAAAAGTAGCAGCTTATTATTATAAACACTCTGATCCTGTAGCATGAGGGATGATGCCTCTGACCTCAGGTCCTTCTTTTTTTTTTTTTTGGAGTTTTGTCCCAGGCCCAACCTCTACACTCCTTTCCCCCTCTAAACCACAGCTGAACTCCCACCGCCACCTCCAACCACCACTATGTTGCAAATGCTCTTGCTCCTAGAGGACCCTCCAGAGTCTAACACAGTTCTCTCCTCTGACCAAGAACTAACACCAAGAACTCTGCTCTCTTGGAGGTGCCTACAGTCAGCAGATTCCCTGGCTCTCAATTTCTACACTCACTAGACACGTACTGGTTCCTTCTCACCCAGGACCAAGACTCAGCTCAGCAGTACTGCTAGGACTGGCATCCTCTGTCAGCAAAAGCTCCCTCAATCTTCCACTTTCTCAGATGCCCAACTCTCCATACTCCCTAAGTGGTGAAAATTCCTGTGGCTAAGGGCAAGCCTACCTCCCAACCCAGTTACCCCCAGGGCTTACTGGTTGTCGTTTCAGTGCAGCTAGCCTGGAGGTATTTATACTTCACTCTGGTCAGAACTTTGAATTCTCTAACCTACTCCACCATCTTCCCAGAATCCTCTCTCAGGATATGAGCATCTTAAGAGCAGGCATTGTCTTTTTTTTCTGTTTATATTGCCAATGCCTAGCACACTGTACAGTATACACTTAAAAAACAATTTTTCTTTCATTCATTATTATCAAAGAACCTGGAACTAAATACTAGGTAAAAACTGTGCTGTTTTAAAAATAATACCTTACCCAACTTTGCCATTTTTACTCTCTTCTCATCAGTTTAAAACACTAAATGAGAAATATACTTTTGTAGATTTTTATCTAAAATAGTTCGGAGAACTATTATTTCTGTTAACTAGAAGAAATATGAAATGATGATATGGTGAAAGAAGATTACACTTTTATTTTGAAAGTTTAGGCTTGAGTTGATCTCTGCCACCCTGGGCAATTCATTTTATATCTCTCAGGCTCACCTTCCTCATCTACAAAATGAATTGTCTGGGTTAGATGGTTATGTGATTCTTTTAATTTTCTGGGACAAGGGGTTTCTGGGACACCTAAGAACAATGGACATTTATATACCATTTTATAAGAGCATAGATTTATAGCTGGAAAGAATCTTGCAGAAGATTATTCAGCCATTCTCCAACTGAATGGGTGTCCCCTCAATTTCCAATTCTTTGCCACCACAAATGGCTTCAAAGTCTTTCTAACTTGACCTATATCTGACCAAGAGTACCCTATACAACTTGCCTGACAAGTGGCCACCCAGTCTTCGTTTGAAAACATCTAGTGAGAGGAATCATGCATTACTTTCCAAGGCAGTCCATTCCATTTTGGCATAGCTCTAATTATAAGGAAGTTTTTCCTTCTATGTAACAAATCTACCTATCTGCAACTTTTACCCTTTGCTCCTAGGTTTACTCTCTGGGGACAAATAGTATATGTCTACTCCCTCTTCCACGCGACAGTCTAATAGTCATTCAAATACTTGAAGGCAGTTTTCATGTCATCTTTTGTTTTTCTTTTTTCAGGCTAAACCTATCATGTCCTTCAACTGATCATTGTATGCCATTCTTAAAATGTGAAATGTAGAACCAGATAGATTATTCCGCATATGGTCTGATCAAGACAGAGAAAAATGAATGGATCATCTTCAATTCTGTGATGTGAAATTAGGCTTGATGAATTCCCATTGAGCTCCAGTGTCCTATGTAAAATTACTTCTTGTTCTCTACTGCTTTCAAGATCCAATATAAACTTCTCTGTTTAGCTTTGAAAGGTCTTTACACACTGGTGCCAACAGATTTTTCCTCTCTTACTATGTATTACTCCCCTTCCTGCACTTTGAGCACCCTCCCAGCCAGAACTCAAAGAACTCCTTTGCCAAGTTTTTCTCATGCCTAGAATGTACTTTTTCTAGGCCTCTGTCTCGCAGAATCTCTTCCTTTATAATGCAGCTCAAGTACCACCTTCTACCATGAAGTTTGCTAGCATCCTTCCTCCCTAACTACTTTAGATTTATTCTCTTTATTTTGTTCTGTATGTAGTTATATTGGTTGCTTGTTCCAATTAAAGGTAATTTCTTGGAGAACAGAGATCACTTTATTTGGTTTTTCTCCTCAGTGCTTAGCAGAGTGTCTAGATCTTAGTGGGTCCCAAATTAATACTTGTCAATTAACTCAAAGTTCTGTGATTTCACCAGTGTGCTCACTCCTCCCACCAATGAAGATGGAAACCATCTGAACATCTTGGAAAAAGAGTCTATGACATCTTCCCCTACTCCTTTGTAGAGGCAGAGAGTTCACAAGTGTAGAAGATTGCATATACGTTCTGCTTTTTTTAATGTATTAATTGGCTGTGCTGACTTTTCCTTCTTTTTTTTTCCTTTTAAAAAACTTCTTTGCTAAATGGGATGTTTCTCGAATGATAAAGGAGGACATTTAGGTAATATAAAAAATCTATCTTAAAAAAAACAGCAATAATTAAAGTACTGTGGTCAAATTAATGCATAATTAATGAATCATTAATTCATCAAGTAAGTCTTCTGGTCAGGAGCATTTCAATGCTCAGTAAGGATGAGCATTTCCTGTTTTTCTGGCCCTAAAAGAGCTGGTTCCTGGCTGGCATTACCTATAAGATATCACGGGTATCTTTCTGTTACAATGAGCCATTAAGGTGGGACTTTAGTGGAAGGAGAGACCTTACATATTTTTCTCTCCGTATATTTTCACTGAAAGGAAGCCATTGGATTAGAAACTAGAATTCATTATAGTTCAAGCATTGACAGTGGTTTATCATGTAACTTTGTCCAGGATGCTGAATGTTGTGGAGCCTTAGTTTCCTCATGTATTGGATAAAGGTGCTGCATTAGATGACCTTTAAGGTCCCTTCCAACTCTATGATCCTATAATTCTATGAATCTAAGAGGCTATTAATTTTGCTACTGAATGAGTTTACTATTTCCTGGTACTTGTTCTTTTAAAACCTCATTTTCAAATATGATTGAGTTTGCCAGGAGTCTGTAAACTGCTGATTCAGCCCAAACACAGAAAATATTTAACAGACATGGAGGGAATTTCTCCAAGGGCATTGAATGGATGATGGCAGACTCCAGCTATGACAAGGCTCTCTTTGGGACCTGTCAAAACTGGGAACTTAGTGAAGAACTATCCCTAATCCCTCAGAGAGAAATGTTTGGACTTTGGGCTTGCTCTGCCTACTAACTGACAGACTACTTTCCCAAGTGGGGTATCTAACAGGAAAACATATTAGCACATCTGCACCAGGGAGCATCAGATATAAGGATATGATTCTTGAGAAATTTAAGACCATATTTTGAAGGAATTGCTGAATCTTCGAAATATTGTATATAGAAGACCTTGGTTCAACCACTGTACTTGCAGTATCTCTGTAAATCTTGGGAAAACTTACTCCTCTTCTATGGATCTCAGTTTCCTTATTAGATTTTTTTTAAGGATTTGATGAGAGAATTTCACATGTAACCCATAAGATGTGCTAGAACCAACCTATTTCTCTTTCTCCTCTCCACCATCCGTGCTTCCTCACAACCCCTCTCTAGTCCTCAGTTTTCTAATATCTGAAACTGGTGGGTTGGATTGGATTATTTTTGAGGTCCTTTTTAGATGGGATGTGCAAAACCTTAGTCATTAAGGATAATTAAAATACCTACTACGTACAAAGTATTGTGCTGGGACTAAAACTGATTTAGTCCCTGTCCTCAAAGATTTCACACTGATGGGAGGTGCTAGGGGCAAGGAGAAAATGATCACAATAAAAAGGACAATGAAAATAGCTAACATTTATATGATACTTTAAGGTTTGTGAAGCACATGAAATATATGATCTGATTTTATCCTCACAACATTCCTGTGAGAATTAGATGCTATTATTTTCTCCATTTTACAAATGAGGAAATTGAGGTTGAGAGATATTAAATGACTTGTTCAGGGTTACACAACTATTAAAAGTCCGAGGTTAAAATCAAACTAAAGTCTTCCTGATTCCAAGTCCAGTGCTTTATCTATTATGACACTAAATTGCCTCAAAACATAGAAATAAAAAATGTTCTCCAAGGAAAAGTGTGCCAAAGTCATGTGAGAAGTGCTGTAACAATTATGAGTAATGTAAGGATGCTTCTAACTGATGAGATTAAGGGAAATTTCATGGAAAAGATGGCATTTGAGGCTGTAAAGGAAGAGAAAATTTTCAACTGGATACAAGTAGGAGAGAGTGAATCCCAAGTAGGAAAGAGGGTATGGAGGCTCAAAATGGCAAAATTAGATTAGCTAACACAAACTAGTCTGGTTTGGTTGGAATATAGACAACCCCTGGCCTTAAGAGGCTTATACCCTAATAATAGCAATACCTACACTCTCTACCTCAAAGAGTTGTTAGGTGGATCACATGAAATAACATGAGATGACCATCTCTGGAAGTTTTCAATTATAACATGAACTCAGAACCTGGATAACTGTTTATAAAGGGTTTATTGCTTATCAAAAAAAGATCCTCTTTTTTTTTCAACTGGGAAATTATATCAGTTGATACATGAGTTGAATCACAAAACTCAGATTCTATGATTCTAATCGAAGATGTTGAAAGTGCTTTAAAGATCATAACATCATTAATAATTTTTCTGTTATTTAGCTGTTTTTAGTCCTGCCTCTGTGACCCCATTAGCAAAGATACTGGAGTGGTTTGCCATTTCCTTTTTCACCTTTTCTAGTTCATTTTACAGATGAGGAAACTGAGGCAAACAGGGTTAAGTGATTTTCCAGGCTCACATAGCTACTAAGTGTCTGAGGCCAGATTTGAACTCAGTAAGTTGAGTCTTCCTGGAGTCTGGCCCAATATTCTATATTCTGTGCCACCTACCTGCCCCACTAATAATTAGAAATATATAAATATGATCAACTGAGATTCTGTCTCAAACTCATCAGACTGGTAAATACAATAGAAAAATAAAATGTAAAACTACAAGAAGGGATACAAGAAAAGAGGCATGCACTGTTGGTGATCTATGAACTAGTCTAATCCTTGTGCATGGCAATTTGGAACTATGCCCCCCAAATCACTACTGTGTGCCTATCCTGTGATCTAGTAGGTGCCCTCACTACTAAATGTATAATCCAAGGAAATCAAAGAAAGAGGAAAGGGATCCATGTGTACAAGAGTATTTATAACCACTCTTTTTGTTATAGCAAAAAACTAGATATTAAGAGAAGGGGCATCAAAATTGAAGAATTCTATATGTTGTAGAATATAAACATAAAGAAACATTATTATAAGAAATCAGAAGCGGGTAATTTCAGAATAACCCTAGAAGGCTTGTATAAATTGATGTGAAGTGAAGGATGAAAAAAGAGAGAAATTTATATAATAACAGCAACATTGTAAAAGAAAACAAATTTAAAAGATTTAAGAATTCTGTCCAATGCAGTGACCAACCATAATTCCAGAGGACAGATGAGGAAGCATGCTACTCATCCCCTGATAGACATATTAGCAAACAAACAACTCAGGGTATTCATTGAAACATACATTTTTGGACCTAACATAAAAAAAAAGTTTTATTTCACTTTATCTATATTTATTTTTTACTGGGTGAAAGGAAGTTGGGAAAAGCGAGGGCTAGCAACAGATTCCTCCATCATCCTTCCACAGTTTCTGCCAAAAAGAAAAAAAGAGCCATGAAAACATCATTTTAATGCACAAAACAGACAAGGTGCTACAAAGTAACAGAGAAGCCAAACTGTTTTTGCAACTATAGGTTGGCAGTATCGTGTACTTTAAAGAAAAAAGAAGCTGCATATAATAAGGACTTAAACTTTTATGTATAATTCTCTTTTCCTGTTTTACTTTGTACATGGAAATAGTTGATTTGGTGTTCAGTAAGTTCTGAATTAAAGGAAATACTTTTTTTTTAAAGGAGAATTATGTTTAAGTTTTTATTATTGTTCATAAAGCAACCGCTGTGGTAGCAGTGGTCCCAGTGATGCTAGTAATAAGTAATAACAGCAAAATAGTTGTAGTTATGACCTTATTATTAGTGGTGGTGGTATTACTGTAATAGTAGGATCATGCATGATGAAAGAAGTTCTTGTATGAGATAGAGAGGTGGTAGGATCCGTGGGACTATTTCAGGACTAGTTGAATTACTAATACTAGTGTCAGTGAGCCATAGGAGGTAATGAATTGCATTGATGGAAATGTTTCTTCATTATCCATGGAGACTACAAGTGACAAACTAAAGTCATATCCACTACTACTGCTATCAGGAATGCTACCTACTGGGATAAAACAAACCAGGGATCTCTGCAAGTATTAAAGACCCTACACTCTGCCCAAGAGGGTAAAAGGGAAAGCTTATCTAAACGTAACCTGCAACTTTTTGAAAGTTGAAAGACAAATTTCAAAATCACATGATTCCTATACTTTAAGTACCATTGTAGTGTCAGTTTCAGCTTCTGCCTTTTAGGTACTCCTTCCATCTAAACAATTCAGCCATTCTTAGCGTGACACTCATATCTGCCATGCTAAAAGCACTAACCATTGTCAAATGACAGCCAGCCAATAATGCAGTCATTTTAACCCTGTGATGAGACTACAAAGAGGATCTTAGGGAAGCATACCATGTTCTTATCGAGAAATGCACATTAAATGGATTTTCTCTGAGGATGCTTTTTGCAAAAATTTGCTTCTTGAGTTGCGCAATGGAAATCTTTCTCCAGAACTTTTCCCAGTCACTTTTGTGTTAATACATTTCTGTTATTCATTTTAAATTTGAGCAGCTACAGTGACAAGAAATATCTAAGTTACAAATGTTCCGCAAACAAGAAATAAGAGTGTTACAGATTCACACATCAATAGAGCAACATCTCAAGAACAAAGGGATAAAGGAGGCAACAGAAGTGTAAGAAGCAAAGATGTCAGGTATATTTCCTTTGTTAGTCATTTTCTTTGTTGCTGCTTTCCCTTCCATCCTCTTTCTCCATTTGGGATATAAGATTAATTCCTTTTTTTTTTTGAAAGACAATTGAAGAAAATGGAATTCAAAAGCCAGACTGGTAGACTTCATTTTCACAGTTTTTAACTCAATGTCATCAAGGCACTAGGATTAAGAAGACTGAATTAACTCTATCTCTGACTTCTTCAGTTATAGCAGATTAATTTCTTAGAATTCACAGACACATAATCATAGACATTTGGGGCTGAATTATCAAGTCTAACCCCCTTTATTTTACAGATGAAAAAGTTGGGACAAAATATTGGAAAAGTGACTCTCCCAAGGTCTTATTACTAATTAATGGCTAAGTCAGCGTTCATGCACAGATCTCCTGTCTCCTAATTTAATGAACTTTCTACTCTAGGAGCATAGGTTCATAGGCTTATAGGTAGTAGGAAATTGAAAGGTCATCTATACCAAGTGACCTGTTTTATAGATGAAGTAATGGAAGGAAAGAGGTTAAATGACTATTCGATGTCATACAAGTAGTGTCAACAGAGTCTTCTTGACCCCGATCTAACCACTATTCACTACACTATGATCCCTCTATATTATACTTGTCATCATAATTATCCTTTTTATCATTGTAGAGAAAACAAAAATGAGGCAATGCCTATAATCTTTTATACATGCACACATAAATAATTGTTCATATATTCATTGTATCCAACTCTTTGTGACTCCATGGACTGCAGCACACCAAACCCTTTTATCCTCCACTATCTTCTGAAGTCTTCCCAAGGTTGTGTTCAGAGCTTTCAGGACACTACCTATCCATCTGTTATTCCCTTCTCCTTCTGCCTTCAATCTTTCCCCAAACAGGGTCTTTTCCAATGAGTCCTATTTTTTCATTATGTAGTCAAAGTATTTAAGTTTCAGGGTCAAGATTTGACCTTCTACTGAATGGCCGGAATTAGTTTCTTTCACTATTGATTGATTAGATCTCCTTTCTGTTCAAGGCACTCTCAAAAGTCTTCTTCAGCTCAACAGTTTAAAAGCACTGATTCTGCAGCACTCCTTATAGTTTAACTCTCACAGCCGTACATTACTACTGAAAAAAACTGTACCTTTGACTGTATAGATCTTTGCTGTTTTTTTTTTTAATTTCATGACCGCTGTCACAACCTGTAGTGATCTTTGAGCCCAAAAAACTAAAATTTTACACGTTATCCATTTCTTCTTGCTCTTTTTGCCAGCAAGTGATGGGACTAGTCAGGATCTTAGATTTTTTTTTTATTCATTTGGTTTTGTTTACTTTTAAGACAGCTTTACACTCTGCTAACCCTCATCAAGAGGCTGCTTAATTTTTCTTCACTTTCTACTATCACAGTGTTATCATATGCGTATTTGAGATAGTTGCTATTTCTCCCAGCAAACTTTATTCCAGCTTTTGATGCCTCTACCCTGGCATTTCACATGATGCACTCTGAATGTAAGTTAAATAATTAAGATGACAATACATACTTTTGTCTTACTCTTTTCCCAACCTAAACCAATCATTGTTTCATGTTTGCTTCTAACTGTTGCTCCTTGACCCTCCTATGGGTTCCTCAGAAGATGAGTAAAATAATCTGGTACTTCCAGCTCTTTGAAGACTTGCCACATTTTGTTGTAATTCATACAGTCAAAGGTTCAGTGTGCTCCATGTAGCAGTAGTGGAGCTTTTCAGGAACTCCCTTGCTTGTGTATGTATACATGTACATATACATGTACATATGCATATATGTACACACACACACACTATATATATATATATATATATATACACATAGGTATATGTCTATCTTGGATAGTTTGGATATTATCTATCTATATTTATAGTTACATCTATCTATCTATATCTACCTACATAATTGTCTATGGCCATACACTATAAGTAAATCATGAGCCGAGGACTCACTTAGGAAATTGAATAGTTCTTTTAACAACTCCAAGCTTCCTATTAAAACAAATATCCACCATGTTTTTAATATCAATATTCTTCCAGTGATATATAGCTACTAGTTATTGTAATACTACAGTCTTAAAAGGGAGTGAATTGGATGATCTCAAAATGGGCAATGGAGTAACAATGGTAGACATGAGAAGGGCAGAATGCATTTCATATAAGCTTTTACATAGAGAGGGCTTAGGGTATGTTCAGTAAGGACTGGCATCTCTGGGGTGAGGACTGCCGAGTCCTTTTCAGGGCTGCTTTCTACCTTTGGTACTCTCCTGATCTGCTTAACTCTCACCTGTGTGTCCAAGAAACTGTAACATGCACAGTGACTACGCTCTGGTAAACTGTTTCAGCAGATAGGTCAAACCAAGTTGAGGGGTCTCAGACCTGTCAGTGAGGTAGGGAGGTGTCTACCCTAAGAATGTGAAGACTTCCCCTAGTGGAATGAGTGGATGAGAACAATTTGTTCCAAATGAAGGCAATTGAAGTAAGTGCTGTGGAACCCTTAGAGCTTGGTTAGACTTTGAAGACACTAGGATCATCCACTGCATCTTGAACCATCACCAGTAGCCTTGACTCTGTCTTGCCATTAAACTGTAATGACTCTGGAAGAGAGAGTGAGCCTGATGACTGTGCAACTCTGCCTTGCTTTAATCCAATTTATGAACAAATAAAAAGACTTCACCCATACCATTTTGTCATTTTTACCTATTTCAAAGTCCTGTGGTGATGGGCAAGTGACAAAGCAACAGGTGTGGATACACTGGTTGCTGTAGTCACAACCCTGAACACAGATGGCCCTGGACATAGAGTTGTCTTCTCACTGGAAGCAGCAGTGGAATTTGCCAGCCCTCTGGATGTCTAGCCAGCTTTTTAAGGATCATACTATTCATGTCCTGGTATGAGGAAGGGGCTGGAAAAGGTGCCCTAAAACTTGTCTGCTTACCCAACCCTGACCTGATCAGAGATCCCACCTTGCAATGAAAACACAAAATAAAAATATACAAAAACTTCTGCAAAGAGAATTCCATTAACCTTAAAGATTAACAGTCTTTTTGTGAGAGAACTCAGCATGTGTGGCCAAAGGTAGCTCAGTGTTTAGGAAGGAAACTGGGAGAGAGAAGAGGTATTAGAATGACTACCAAACTGAAGGTCTACAGAGTCATTGTGCTGACCTCATTGCTGTATGCCTATGAAATCTGGACAGTATTTGAAACATGGTGCCTTTCCAGGAAATTAATTCACTTCCATTTGAATTGTCTCAGGAAGATTCTGAAGATCTCTTTGCAGGATAAGATACCAGATACTGAGGTCCTTTCTCAAGCTAAACTGCCAAGTATTCAAACTACTGCAGACAGCACAACTCTGATGGGCTGGCCACATTGTTTAAATGCCAACATATGCTTGCCAAAAGACTATTTTATAGGGAACTCACACAGGTTAAGCATTCACATAGTGGTCAAAGGAAAGGATACAAGGAAATTCTCAAGGTCTCTCCTAAAAAACTTTGGAATTGATATGTGACATGGGAGATGCTTGGACAGGACCACCCAGCATGACATGCCCTCATCAAAGAGGGTTCTGCGAGGGAAGCAGAATTGAAGTAGCTCAAAAGAAATGTGAGATGTGCAATTTTAGAGGATCCATCTCAAATGTTTACATGGATCATTTGTGCCCAGCCTGTGGCAGAGCACTCCAAGCTTGTATTCGGTTGGATCAGCCACAGTCAAAAGAGCACTCTAAATTGACTCTAATGTAGTGATGTCATTTTGGTCCTCTTCAAGAACAAAGGACAACAACCACTCAACCAACCAACCAGCTATGTAGGGGAAGTTGTGTAAAAATGCAATTAAAAATGCATGACTGAAAAAAGATGCTCTAATCACATGGACCAAATGCATGATAATTTGGACAGCTTATGTGAATTATTATCGTTCATATGATGCCAAAAGAAGTGGGGAGAGGACATTCATCACATTGTATTGGATACAATTGGATACATAATTGGATAATTATGGGAGGCCATGGATAAGAATCATATAGAATGACTAGGCATGAATGGATTGGGATTTAGTTTATTGGAAGAAACACTCTTATCTGTGGCATAAGAGATCTAGTGGAATATTGGAAGATTTATACAGGGCTTTAATATTTGTAAAATGTCTTCCTCCCCAAAATTATTTAAGATAGATAATACAAGTATTGTATTATTATCCCGTTTCACAGATGAAGAGCATAAGACTCCAAAAGGTTAAGTAATTTAAAATAATTACACAGTTAATGAGTACATGAGACAACGTAATAGAACAATTTGGAACTGACCTGAAAATGAAGCAATGATATACTGTAGTATACAGCAAATATTTAGAAAAGACATAGTACATGCCCTCTAGAATCTCACCACAAAGGAGGGATATGATATCAAATTATACGCACCACACAGCTGCCAACATGAAATCTTCTTCTACAGGCTAGAAATGCCAGGTATAGAGAGGACACAGGACAAGGTTTATCCAAAAGGGGAGTAGTAAGAAGTGGAATAGTAGGAGAAAATGCTGAAACACTAAGGTAAAGTCAGATTACAAAAGACCATGAATGTCAGATTAGGATGCTTGAAATTTTATTTGGCAGTTAGCGGGTAAACATTTAAGGAATTTGAGCAAAGATTGACCAAATCTAAATAAAAGACCAGCAGTGGTATAGACAATGAAATGAAGGATGAGTGTGGAGGTGGGAAGATCTATCTATTTATCTATCTATATCTCTATCTATCTGTCTATCTGTCTGTCTATCCATATGACTAACTTATTTTATCCTCCCTCAATTTCATGTTTAAACAATTTTTTAACATTTGCATTTTTTTAAGTTTTTAGTTCCAAATTTTATCCCTCCCTTCCTCCCTTTCCCTCCCCTCTCTCTGAGATGGCAAGCAATCAGACATGGGTTATAAATGTACAATCATGCAAAACATTTCCACATTAGTCATTTTGCACAAGAAGACTAGCATAAAAGAAAAAGAATGAAAGAAAGTGAAAAATAGCATGCCCTAGTCTGTATTTAAACAGCAGCAATTTTTTTCTCTGGAGGTGGATAGCATGCTTCATCATTAGTCCTTTGGAATTTTCTTAGATCATTGTATTGCTGAGAACAGCTAAGTCATTCACAGTTCTTCATTGTACGGTATTGCTGTTGCTGTGTACAGTGTTCTCCTGGTTCTGTTCACTTCACTTTGCATCAATTCATGTAAGTATTTCTAGGTTTATTTTTTTTCCTGAAATCATCCCACTTGTCATTTCTTAGACCACAATAATATTACATCACAATCATATACCACAACTTCTTTAGGTGTTTCTACATTGATGGGCATCCCTTCAATTTCCAAATTCTTTGCCACCACAAAAAGAGCTGCTGTAAATATTTTTGTACAGATAAGTCCTTTTCCGTTTTTTTTAATGGATGTCTTTGGAATATAGACCTAGAGGTAGTATTGCTGGATCAAAGGGTATGTGCAGTTTTATAGCCCTTTGGGCATAGCTCCAAATTGCTTTCCAGAATAATTGGATCAGCTGACAACTCCATCAGCAGTGTATTAGTGCCCCAATTTTCCCACATCCCCTTCAATATCCACCATTTTCCTTTTTTTTAATATTATCTACGCTGTTACATATGAAGTGGTACCTCAGAGTTGTTTTAAATTTTATTTCCCTAATAATGAAAATCTATTTAGATAGGAATCTTTTGCAATGTGTGAGGTATATAATGATTGGAACTTCTTACTAATTGATAGTAGAAGGCATACAAAATATTTTAGAAGTACAATTGACAAGACCTGGTAACTGGCCAAATGTAAGCAGTACTGATTAGGGAAGAGTCAAAGATAACATCAAAGAAATTGGGAGAATAGTGATACCACCAACAAATAGTCATCCAAAAGAAGATCTGGCTTGGGGAAAAGATAACAAAATCATTCCATCCTCCTGGATTTTCTCTCTTCCCTGATATTTCCTAGTTTCTATGGCTATTTCTTCTTGATCTCCTTTGCTGGATCATTGCTCATACCCCAGCCTCATAACCAGGAGCGATCCCTGAAGTTCTCTTGCGTACTCCCTTTTCCTTCCAAGATTTCTCTTTCATTGATGGTTTAAGATTATAATCTACAAGCAAATGGCTCCTAAATCTATATATCTAACCCTAGTTTATCTATCAAATTCCTGTCTCCTATCATGAGCTACCTATTGCACATTTCCAAATAAATTTCACATAAGCATCTCAAACTCGGCACATCCCCAAAACAAATCCAATTATTATTTTTCCTAAAACCCACAAAGCATTTCCTAGTCCCACTAACTGCTAATACCTATCTAATACCCCTCCTCACAAACTATCTTGTATTTAAATTAATTTATAGTATATACTTTACTTGTATTTATACTATATACTTTATATTATTTATATGTTTGGATTTAATTTTATATTTATCCTGTATATATTTTTCCATATATTTGTCTGACCTGTTAAAATATAAGCTCCTTATGAAGTGACAGTTTCATTCTCTGTACTTGATCCTGTACTTGATATTTAGCTCAGTGCCTGGTATATAGTAGATACTTAATAAATACCTTTTGATCAATTGGTTTATGGTAAAATGCATTTATTAAGCACTTACTACATGCCAAGAACTATACTAATCATTGGGATAACTGATAGAAAATGAGGGGACTGGTTGCACTCTTAAAGAGCTCATATTTTAATTAGGCAAGACACCATATAAATAAGGGCTCGTGTCCAATTCAAAGCAGATGGGAAGACCAAACAGCGCTGGTTCTGGTAAGTAAAATAACAGTGTAGAGGAAAAGGTCCCAAGGACCTTGGGGACAAAGACAGGACACATCATTGGTGACCAAGAGGACAATGAGTACAAGGTTTAGAGGGAACTGGGGCTTGGGATACCAGTAGCAAAAGTAGGTATGAATGACAGCATCCAGCTAACAACGAACATTCTGTGCCTAGTAAAAATTGGGAAATGAGACATTGAGGACTGAAGTGGTGAAGGGCCAGTAACTTGTTTCTCCTCAGTGGTGGCAGGTGTCTGGGGTCTGTTTTCTGGCTGCTTGTTGGTGGACTTGGGAGGGGGCGGAGCAGAGCTTTCCAGCATGTACTGATTGTTGAATGTTCAATGTGAGCGTTTATACTTTGGAAATTATATACTCCACAAATCAGGGCTTGATAATTATTTTGCTGATTGTCTAGACTTAAGAAAGGGATGGGGAAAATGTTAATAAGGCAGATTAAACTTAAAAAATATGTAATGCATTTCATTTGTTAAATTTATCCCAGCAGCCCCTGGGAAGGGGAGGATAAGATTCCCAGATCCCCATAGATCCTATGGGCAATGTTGGCTGGTCCAGATGGAATACACTTGAGTGGGCTGGGGTGGTCCTGGTCTTTAAAAACTTTTCTTTTGAGAAAATGTTATGTTGTAATGTTCAAAATGGAATTTTCCTCTTGACTTAGACTTGAACTGTAATTAGACTTTTGAAATCAACTTGATTAGCTACAGATCTTAGGTCTACAGCTTACATGTAGCTATGTTGCACAAGGAAATAATATTTGTTTTCATGTCTTTGGTGGGCTGTCTAGTGGAAACTATGTTGGCCCTGGACTCAGGAGGCAGTGCTAGTAACTATGGGTGAAAGTTGTAGAGATGCTGATCTAGGATTAATATAAGAAAAAAAAAAAAGTAGAAGACATACCCTACTAGTTAAATCTGTCCAGTAGTGGAATGGGATGCTTTAGGGGAGAATACAATTTCCTTTATTCAAGACCTTGAGGCAGAATCTTCGTAATTTTAAATCAAGCATGGCACAGAAGGGATTGATGCTTGGGTATATGATATTGCCTCTCCCACTTCTAAGGGTAGCTAGTTGACACAGTGCATTGAACCCTTGGCCTGGATCAAATTTGTCCTTACTAGCTTTGTGACCTTGGGCAAGTCCCTTACTTAACTTCTGTTTGCTTCAGGGTCCCTCAGTTGTAAAATGAGCATGATCATTAATAATGACAATCTGTCTTGGTGGTTGTGA
Organism: Bettongia penicillata ogilbyi; assembly: GCA_023548195.1. NCBI lineage: Eukaryota > Metazoa > Chordata > Mammalia > Diprotodontia > Potoroidae > Bettongia > Bettongia penicillata. Next base: position 2,240,629 of record JAJHZJ010000171.1, on the reverse strand, counting down.
GAATCAAATGACATCATATGTGTAAGCTCTTAGCACAGTGCCTGTTTGGCACCGAGGAGGCAGTGTATAAATATTGTTATTATTACCGTCATTACTCTTACACAAGCCATCCCCCTTGCCTATCATATGGAAAACTATTAGAAACAGGGTCCAAATTGTAACAATCATTTACATTGGCTTTGGTACTAATATTTTTTAGTACTAACATTTGCATAATTAGATATCCAATATTTTGAAAGTTGAAAGAATTTTAGACATGAATTGAAATTATACTCTGGAGACCTGATAAATCAACCAACTTCCCTGCTTTGTTTCCACATTCAGCTCTTTCCCTGATCCTTAGTCTATGCTGTTTGGACTCTGCCACTTCTTAGATCAAAAAACTGCTTCTTCCTAATCCAAAATAAACAAACAAAAAACTCTTTATTTTTCTGAAATTACTAGAGGATTATTTTCACCATGTGAGTTTATTTGTATGGTATCTTAAAACTCCTGATAATTCAAAGGTGATCTCTATCTTGGTTATATAAACAAAAGGTCATCACAGCTAAGAATCACAGGTAAGGAACTGTAGATATTTAGAGTTGGAATCCATTAAACCCAAAGTCCTTATTTTCTAGAGCAGGAAACTTAGACCTTGAAAGTTATTTGTCAAAGAATACACAATTGGTCAGTGGAAGATCTGGATCTAAAAGAAAAAAAATAGCTCTTTTCACTATCACTCACTATCTCCAGAGATATTATTTTTTAGAAGTTTAAATTCCGGGTGCTTCTCTGGTAGTTGTTCTACATTCATTCAAGGTCCAATATAGGAAATTTGGAAGTGCAAAAAATATTACTACAGAAACATCAAGGCCCTCATTGTAGCTGGGGAATGGGAGGTATAGTGGAGGAATAAACAAAAATATAATAGAGCATAGAGAACGTTAACGTGTTTGTTTGCTTCTTTTCCCTAAGTTAATATGCAGGCTTCAGGAATCCTTATGTATGGGTTAGTGGCCCTCTTCCAATTTAAGTCTGACACTGTTCTACTGCCTCTTGAAGATTAGATTTCTCAAAGGCTACACCAACACCATGCCAGGTCCTGCCATCTTTGATAGGCCTCCAGCACAGACCGAATGATGGATGACGTGTCTCTTGTCAGAGAACCAGCCTGGCTAAGTGGGAAGAGTTTTATTACCTTTGCAGTGGTCACCAGGTGTTGATTTTTCTTTTTATTGTTTGCCATACCAGCACACAAAGACCATTTACTCACTAAAGCATGGAGTGATTGTGATCTACATCGGAAAAGAAATTACTCACACCGATGAAATTTTAGATACTTGGAGGAATTAAACATTGTAGGAGACATAAGTGTTTTGACCTGTGACCTTGTGGAACAATCATGGCAAGGAAACAAGAAATAGACATACATTAACAAAATTATAATTCAGGAGATGTAAGCTGAATATGTTATTTTTGATTATGTTGTTTGAAGTTAAAAGAAAATAGACTCATTTACCCCTCCCATCTCTTATCATTTGTTTATAAGCCCAAGGGGACTCAAGATGGGCTTTTCAGCAGAAATGACTTGAAATTCAAATGGACTTGAAATTAACATTGCTCTTTGGGTTCCTGGCTCTCCCTCTCTCAGTGTAATGGATGGTGTTGTCAATGATTCACTCAGTTTTATGAAATAAGTTCTGTCACTTAAGGTGTTCTCTCATGTTTCAGGCTCATGAATACTGAGTGGATTATAGGTTGCCTATTTGTAAAGGAGTGAAACTTGGGACAACTTTCTTTCATTCTCCGATCTGACAGAGACTTTATAGTTTACCTTGAGCAGGACATTTCTATGTGAGGTAAATGGGTATAGAACAGATATGCCTTACCTGGAAGATAGATTGTGTACTTTCTGGAGATTTCATGAAAACTTGAAGTGCCTTAGCACATCAAGGATTAATTTGAGGTTAATAAAGTTAATAGTACAATCAAAGATTAACATTGTATTGGGAGAATCCCAGTCACATGATCTCAGTTTTTGTAGGGGTCTCCTAGTTTCATTTATTCACAGAATTCTTGAGTTGGAAGAAAATTGAAAGATCATTAAATCAACCAGCAGTTAAGGAAGATTTCTTCATACAACATCCTCAATGGTGGTAATTCATTCTCTATTTAAACCCTTTCAATGATCAAAATTGATGTCTTTTTGGCAATCCATTCCATCTTTGGATGAGTTTAATTACAATATTAGGAAGCCTTTGAGCTGAAATCTGCTTCTTAAACCTCTATCCTTTACTTTTGCCTTGTGGGACCAAACAGTACAAAGCTTATCTCTATTCCACATGACTGTCCCTCAAATACTTGAAGATATCTCTTGTATTGCCCTTTGATATGGTCTAGTCTAGGCTAAACAATACTTCAACCTATTCTCTTATGATGACATCTCTAGCCCACTTACCACCCTGATCTCCCTTGGGATGCATTCCAGTTTGTCAACAACCTCCCTAAAGTTGTTTAGACCAGGACTAAACTCTAGCTGTGGTCTGGCTAAGGCAGAACACTACAGCACCATCACTTCCCTGGTTATGAACACATTACTGCTATTAATGCAACTGAAAATCATAGTAGTCTTTTAGAATGCCAAGCAATAGTACTGAGTCATGATCAGATGTTTACAACATTCTTTGAGACTCTAATGGCTGGTACTAGTAGAAGTTCAGAATACTTCAATAAAAAATGTCTTGCTTTCAGGTCTTGCTCCGATGTCAGGAAGTATAATTCATTAGTAGTTTAGGAAGAACTTTGAGCTGATGGTAGAAATGTGAGCTGGTATTCTTAATAATGAAAAAGTGCTGATAAATGGTTATTTTCCCCAGAAAACAGGCATCAAGATTGAGTTATGTGATGCCAAAACAACTGAATAGAAAGTGAAAAAACACAGTCTTCTGGAAGATTCATCTATACACCCACCCGATAATGTACTTGGACAAGTCATTTCTCTACTTTGGCCCTCAGTTTCATCTTCTGTAAAACAGGGGAAGGAGAGCTGTGTGAAAGATGATCTCTAAGGTCCTTCCTACTTCTTTAATATTTTACAATGGTTTTTCTTCCCAATGAACTAGAAAAATTCTCCATTTATCTAAAAATCTGGAGGCTGGTTCCTCTGTGAACTGAGTCTGACCTGAAAATCAGAGACTAGAGTCTCTTTTATTAGCCAACTGTACCTTATTCTCACCACAGCACACTGATTTTCAGTTTCCAGTTATCCTTCCCCACCCATCCTCCACCTAACCCTTTATGACCCAAGAGTTTCTTTCTAATCTGGGAAGGATTCTCTATTTATCTCCCTTTGCATTGTAATTAAGATGAACTTGTATAAAGAAACAGTAATGGATAGTTGAGGATTTTTTCAGGTTCCTCAGAAGATGAAGTAGATTATTGCTTTGTTCAAATTTAGTTTCTTTTTCTTCCCCTACAATAATGTTGGACTGAGAATTAATGAGCATAATTAGAGCTTTTTTGATATGGTAAACCTTTGAAACTATTCATTATTCTGTTAAGGGAAAGTTGCTAATTTTCTTCTAAATTAATGTATTCCTGTTGTGATGTAGATTGTGTTTTACAATGCAATTGAAGCGGCTTTCACTCGGCCTCCTTTGTTCATTGATTTCAATCTTCTTTGTTCATAATGTCATTCAGGTGAGTAATAAATGGTAGTAACATTTGTTCATATTTCAGAAGAAGAATTGCACTTTCTCCCACTGATAACCATTTATCATTACATTGTCCATTTAAAGTATTACCAAAAGGCCAGGATGGAGGAGAGAGGAATTATAATTCTGATAATAACACTGGGAAAAAAAATGCTCCTATTAAGTCCTCTTTTCAATGGCATTGAAACTCCTAAACTCCTTCCTCCTGTTGGTTAGTCAATAAATTACGCTTAATGTCATCTGTCAGGGCTCTTAAAACAATTCATATTTTGTAATTACTTTGTAAAGGCAATGTAAACTGCCAACAAAACCACAGAATATGAACAATCGAGTCTCCAGACATATATTATGTTGATGCTTTATGACCTCAATAGCAAATAATTCTACATGGGGAATGGAGAGAAGCAAAGGTTAAGTGTTTGACTTTCAATAAATTCTAACTCTGAGTAGACCTTGCTGGATCTTAATGCAAAAGGAAGGCTGCCTCATGCAAACTCACAGACATTTGGGCTTCCAGGGGAAAAAAAGTCTGATTATTTCTGATTGACTCATATTAATTTCATAAATACTTCAACCAGCTAGAAGAACAGGCAGCCCACTTCAGATAGCCCTCTTGGTGGCAGAGACAGAACTTCTAATCAATAAGACTGAAATTTAGAGTTGAAGTGAAGCCAAAAAATGAGCAGCTATTCCAGCTGATTTTCTATGGGGGAAAGAAATAAAGTTGGGAGGAAAGTAATTTCCCACAAAGTATAGGAACATACTTCCTTAGCACTTGGCCTCGTCTCCTGGTCTCCCTCTCTCTCCTCTCTCTCTCTCTCTCTCTCTCTCTCTCTCTCTCTCTCTCTCTCTCTCTCTCTCTCTCTCTCTCTCTCTCTTTCTCTCTCTCTCTCTGTCTCTTTCTCTCTCCCCCTCTCCCTCTCTCTCTCCCCTCTCCCCATTCCCTCTGTTTCTTTCTCTTTGTCTTTCATTCTGTTTTCCCTCTTCTCTTTTCTTTTTTTCTTCCCTCTTGTTCCCTTCCTCTATTTCTCTCCCTCCCTCTCCCCTTCCCTCCTTCCATGAGTCTCTTTCCCTCCCTCCCTCTCTCCACTTCTGTCTTTCTGTCTTTTTCTCTCTCTGTGTCTCATTCTCTCCCTTCCTTCCTTCCCCCCTTCTCTTCTCTCCCTCCCTGTCGGTTTGTCTGTCTCTTTTCTCTCTCTTCTCCTCTCTCTCCCTCATCAGTTGTGCTCTATGAATGAGTTCAAAGGAATGAAAGGTGTCAAAGTTCATGTTTGGAGCAATCCTTACTGCAGTTTCCTATGTGGGTTTCTAAACTAACCTGGAAAAAGATCACTGAACTTGAAATCTGTGCGGCCATGAGCAAGTCACAACACTGCAAAACAAGATCAAAGTATTAGGCTAAATGATTTCTAAGTTCCATTCCATCTCTAACATACTTTAGTTCTTTGGTGGCACATGAGTGTGTGTGCACGTGTGTGCATGAGCTGGACTTTTTTTCAGGCAGCTTTAATGACTTGAAATCTCTGTAGTGTAATCAAATTTAAATTCAGTAGAATAGAAAACCCCACCAAGGATTAAGATTCATGCATTGTAATAGCTACACTAAGCTTTTGTCAGAGCAGAGTTTACAAATGTGACTCTCAATGGGGTCCCAGGAAATTACATTTCCAGCCTTCTTAGAATAATTCCTTGTGGTCCTTTAAACTTTTCCTTTTTCCTGTTCATTACCAAAGATGCTTTATAAATGCCAAAGATGCTCTGAATGCCAAGTGAGAAGGAAAGGGACATAGTGTCAAGAGAGGGAATTTTGAAGGTTGATGTCCTGAATTCTGTCGCTTCAAGAGACTGAGAGTAAAAACTAAATTTAACTGACTTGTGTTTTAAAAAAAGTGGATATAGGCTCCCCAGTAAAATGTCAAACTCAGGTAAAAGCTCTAAGCCCAATAATTTGACATAAATGTAATCAAGTTTTTCCCAACAAGTGTGGCAGACTTTAGCTTATTTCCCTTGGTGCAATACAGAAATTAATGGTGTATGTATGGAATTCATGAAGCTATTAGGCAAACTATGGAACTCAGTACACATTTTTATACAAAAAATTATGGTGTGTAATTGTTTGCATAAGCATTTGTGTTTCATTTTGTACTTTTGACTTGTCCTTCTGGAGCCCCATTTTGCAACAGGTCTCATTATACTCATTTGACAGAAGAGCAAATTGAGTCATAGAAGATACACAGAGAATTGGTGGTACCATCAGGTACAATATTCATATTCCCATTGTACAGATAAGGAAAGTAAAAGAAGCTAAGTTCCTTACAAATATTCATACATTGCTAGAACAACAATATAAATCTTCATACATGTTATTTTTATCTAAATTGTAATGAGGTAAATGGTTTATAAATTTCTAAGAATTAGTTGAACTCTCCATCTTGGAAATTAAATTTACCTTTAGAGTTGGATCAGGGAATTTAAACCAGGAAGGATTCTTAAAGATCCCTTTATTTTACAATTGAGAAAAATTAAGTGACCTGACCAAGTTTATGGAGGTAGTAAATGTCAAAAGTAGAATTTGAACCCAAATCTGCTGACTCCAAATACCAAACTCTCTATCTTAAATTGGACTGCTCCTCTTAATAAAATCATGCCACAGCTGTATTACAAAGTTACTGTATCTCAGAACAGCAAAAGATCTCAAAGGTCATGCAGTCCATTCTGTACTGAAGCACGAATCCCTTCTAACATGTTGTCCATCTAGCCTCTGGAATAGTCCTTTTAGTAAGGTGATAGAATATAAACTAGGTATTATGAGAATCCAGATGGATGGCATGAATTTCTAATGGATCCAGTTGGCATAATTATAGATGTCATAGAATCTCAAAATTGGAAGGGACCTAACAAGCCATGTCTTCCAATATATACCTCCACAAGAATTTTTTTCTGCAGTATATTGTGAGAAATGATTCATTTGGACCCCTACTGTATTCCCATAAATATTAATCAGTTTGATATTTTGCATAGGGATAATTAGATAAGATAGATCCTTATAGCAGGCCTTTATCATAGACCTCAAGCATTAATCCAACATTCACCACTTGTTTACTAGTTATGTAACTTACTTGTACAACCACAAGAATGCTAACAAATGTATCTTCATCCTGTTTTGCTGAAATTCCACATCCAGGCCTAGCATGATTGGGAGATTTTGGTGTAATATGGAAAGTTCCCAAGTTTTTTGTTTTGTTTTGTTTTACCTCTGGGCCACCCTTTCTTGTCCAACATGAGCAATGACAATCTTATTACCCTTAAGTCAGCAGATATGTCCCTTGCCTTGCCAATCTTATGTCCACCTGTGTTGACACATCACTTCTAGCTCTCCTAGAAAGTCAAAAATCAAGGTCTGTCAATCAATGAATTTCTGTATTTTACCTTGCATCTTTTGCATGTTTGGGTATCAAACCCTATAAAAGTGAAGCAATGAAAGGAAGACCCAGTAGAAGTGATGGATTGACAAGTTTAAAAGTATGAAGAAGAACAGATGAAAAAAAAGGAAATTATTATTAGAAAATGAAATTGCAGAGTTTGAACTCATGGAGGCAGTTGTGGGTGTTGTTGAGATAATAGCTTATGACTATCCCTATGAGTTGCTGACATAGGCTCAAAACATAGGTCTTGGGAGTTAAACAACCGATATGTCAAACTGTTTGAAGTGATAGAAATATGCTTATTGAAGTTCCCAAGTAAAAGAATGAGAGTTAACATGGAAAGAAAGACAATGAGCTAGTAAGTACTGGATTCTTTGAGAAAGAAATGAAAAATAATTAGATAAATGCATAAAGCAATTCTGAGGTGCCATTTCACACTTATTAGAATGACAAAGATGACAAGAAAGGACTAATGCTGAAGGGGCTTTCAGAAAAACAGGCACTGTTGGAGCTATGAATTGGTGGAAAGTAATTTGGAAATATGCCCTCAAAAATCACTGAACCAGGCCTACTTCTTATCCCAGCAATGCCTTTAATAGATCTATATTTTAAAAAGGTCAGAAGAAGAGAATAAATGACCCTGACCCATATTCACAAAAAGTATTTACAGCAATTGTTTTTGGTGGTGGTGAAGAAATAGAAACTAAGGAGCACCCATTGACTGGGAATAGCTGAAGGAATTATGATGTATGAATGTAGTGGAATAATGTAGTGCTATGAGATGAGCAAAGTGTTGAGTTCTGAGAAAACCTGGAAGACTTCTATGACTTGGTAGAGGATAAAGTGAACAGATACCAACAACAAACCACACACATGTATATCTGTATATATTATACAGATATGTGTATATCTATGTATGTAAACATACACACGTATACAAATGTATATAGCAAAAACAATATTCTTGTGACAGGCAATTTCCACCTTTGAAAGATCTAAGATCTCTTATTAGTGCAATGATCAACAATGATTCCAAAGAATCATTAAGAGTGAGAACTAATTGATGATCTATATTACCTACTTCCTGAAAGAGAGGTGTTATATTCAAAATGCAGATGAATTATACATTTTTCAGACAATATTTTATTTTATTATTTATTTTCTTTTCTTTCATTTCTCTATATCATGACCCAGATCCTTACCTATTGCTCTTTCATTTTGGGGGTCATGTGATAATCAATTTACCAAGTGTTGCCACTCGCTCATCTCAGTGGTTTAGACATTCATAAATTCTTCGTGTTCCTCCATGAATCAGGAACTGTCGCTACTTAGATACGTGGTTTCCCTCTCAAAATTTGTCATTTCTTTCACAGAGAGGTTATGGCCCTGCTTCTTTATGGGTAACTCAAAGAACTTTGAGTCTAGTAATTCTGTCCTGGAACCACGTGAGTGAGAACATGTGTGACTGAGATAGTTATTCACCAAGGCAGCTCTAGGGATCCTTGGAGTAGAAGCTGTGTGAAGGCACAGACTTTTTCCTACCTCCAGGCTCCAGGTTCAATCTTAGCAATACCTTCCTCTGGCCTATACTCAACGCTTTCAAGATATCTCACAAAATGGCCTGACTCTTCAACTGAGTTGCTTACATGCTAAGCTTCTGAGGTCCAACACAAAGGGTGGTTCCAATCCACAATAGCCCAAGCCAATCAATTCATTCCCAAATGATGAAGATATATGGCCTTACCCTCAAAGGGGTGGTGAAGAACATGCACAGTGGATGTCCCCCAATCCTCTCAGGAGGTTGTCTTTGGGCATAGTTGTACCTTCCATAGGATGATACATAATAAAACTCCCAAACAAAGGATTGTTTCCTATAAGGTCAGCAAGATGATTAGGGAATTATTCTGGGGGATATATGTCTTTGTGTTATATGCATATGTTGTTCTATCATTGTAGTCCTATCTGACTGTGACCCTATTTAGGGTTTTCTCGTCACACATTCTAGAGTGCTTTGCTATTTCATTCCCCAGTTCATTTTACAGATGACAAAACTGAGGCAAACAGGGTTTAGTGATTTGCCCCGATTCACATAGCAAGTAAGTGTCTGAGGTCAGATTTGAACTTAGAAAGGCGAGTCTTCCTGGCTGCATGCAGGCCCAGATCCCTTTCCCACTGCAGCCTTGCTGCCTCTATATGTATATACACATATGCATTTATGTGTGCATATATATGTTTAGGGATAATAGCACCTACCCCAGAGTTGTTGGGGGATCAAATGAAATAATATTTACAAAGTGTTGAGCATAGTGCCTGGCACATAGTAGATACTACATAAATGTAAGCAAAGATGATGATGATGTGCATGTGTGTTTATGAATATGGGCATGTATAATGATATGTACACATACATGTATGTCTACATGTTTACATAAACACAAGTATCTATCTACTTATGAATAGATCAACTCTACCAGAAAAAATCTATGTTCATCTGACAGGCTAAAAAACAGTGTTTCTTGTGCAGATAGAAAGCCATGCATAAATTCTTTGGATCTCTGACCTCCAAGAATAATGTGAACACCTTGAGATAGCCTAAGATAAAGATATTAACATGGGAACTTCCTTTTACTACCAAACTTGTATCCTGTTCATTTTTTTTCCTTTTCTGATCAGTCCTGATTATATTAAACTTATATTGGGCAGTTTAAACCAATTCCAAATTCCCCAAGTAGATAAATTTATTTATTTGTACATGTTAAAGAAAAAAAATAGGATGAATAATCAACTAATCAAGTGTTAAATATTTGTTAAGCCCCTACTATGTGCCAGGAGCTATGCTAAGTGCCAGGGATACAAAAAGAAGCAAAGAACAGTTCCTATCCTCAAGGAGCTTATAATCTAATGGGCAAGAAAACAGGTAAGCAAATACACACACATTATCTATCTATCTGTCTGTCTGTCTATCTGACAAATAGAAAATAATTAAAGAAGAAAAATACTAGAATTAAGAGTAGTTAGAGCAGCCTTCCTGTAAAAGGTGGGATTTTGGAACAGAGGTACCTGGAATGCTCTCCTTCCTCTGCTCCAATTACTGCCCTCCTCAGATTCCTTTAAGTCTCAACTAAAATCTCACCTTTTACAGAAGGCTGCTTTAACTACTCTTAATTCTAGTGTTTTCTGTCTTTTAATGGAGTGTCTTGTTCATAGCAAAAACCAGGAGGCCAGTGTCACTGAAATGAAGAGCACATTTTGGGGAATAAAGTGTAAGAAGACCTGAAAGGTAGGAGGGGCTAGATTGTGATGGCTTTGAATGCCCAACAGCCTGGAGGCAATAGGTAGGCAATGGAGTTTATTGAGTGGAGGGATGACATTTTTCTAGAAGCACCAACTACTAGCATTCTCACTTCATCTCAACAGTCCCTATGTTTTATGCCCTTGACCCCCAATCCCTCATGTTAAACAGACAAATAAAAACTTTTTCTTTTGGATTAGGGAGGTATTTAAGCTAGTGTCTGTCCTAATGGGGGAATAAGATGCAAGGAAAATCACAGGGTGAGCTCCATGTCTACACTCTAAGAACACAATCTAAGAAAGCTAGATACATTTATTGGGAGATATGGTTTGACTCTAATGTGACTGTGACTCTGGTTTATTATTCTTTTTATAGCTACATATGTGTATAAATCTGCATGTCTACAACCCCATAAGATGATTTTGTTTCTCGAAGAATTATCTTACTGAGTGGACTTTCTGTGGCTTTGCTTTTAATTATACATACTGTTTGTTATGAAACCATATCATGTTGTCACAAGTGGCCTCCATCTTGAACTTTGTCTTGTCAAAATAGTTTTATCATTCATAAATATTTCAGTGAGAACCAAAGGCTGCTTATGAATGATTGATTCTTTATAGTTCATTGACCTTTCCTGTAAAGTCTTTTATTAAAATTCCAGTATCCCATCCTAAATCTGACCATTAATTGTTAATAATGTGGTTATTGAAACCCCAAGTCCTCCAAGAAATGAGAAAGTAAATCGGTAGTTATAATAGTATATCAGTGTATAACCAAAGGAGATCATCATAGTTCAAATCAATTCATTCTTAATCATGGTACCTCAGTAAAGTGTATTTGGGCATCCAAATTAAATCAGGCAAGTTTTGTGCCTAGAAGGCAATTATAATGTCACAGAATCCTAAGAAATAACTGGGTGAAGAACCAGTTGGAAATTGAGGGGTTGCCCTCTTACATAGTCATAACCTGGAATTTTAGGAAGTAGGTCAAATTCTGTTAGGATGGGAAAGGACTACTGGCCTACTGGGGATACTAGTGAGTGCTACCAGTGTTCCCAGGCTTCCTACATGGTATGAATCCCTAACCCTAGTGATATAATTCAGGCATCCTGACTTGGTGTAGTTATGCACCAATGCTCTTAGTGAACCAAGAACAAAAGTCCAGTCAACAAATGAATCCTTGGATTGAAAATGACCTGGGGCCGGGTAAAGGAGTTTAGCCAGAGAACCACTTCAAGGAGGAACTATGAACTGGTCAGTCCAATCTAGTCACAGTTCTGACTATATGTATTTTTTTTCTAATTTTTAAGTTTAAAGCATGACCTCTGGGCTAGTCACAAGGCTTTCATTGGAGCTTTAATGGTCAAACAACAGCTAGCCACTAGGCTAGAAAGCCTTGAATGAATCATCTTCATTAGCTAGTTGGGCAGATCTTTGATTGACATCCAGGACTAGCAGATGTCCTTGGACTTGTTATTTTTACTGTGTTAAAACTATCTAAGGGTTTGTGGAAGACCCTTCCACCAGAGGTCTTACTTAAATTGAAGATTTTGTTGGATTAAATTTATTACTGTCAAAGTCCAGCCTCCCTTGGATATATTTATGAATACCAGATGGAGTTTTTGTGAATGACAGCACAGTAAAATAATGGCTGCCCATTAAGGTCATTAAGGGAAGACAGTGTAGAATTTATGATCAGTGCATTCCCATTTATGAAACCAAATAGGATCTATAAACTACAAGATAATCTGACATTGATTTGATTTCTAATCTGAGTGACTGCATAGCTTGGCATAGGAATCATTGTAATAGTATACTTCCAGAGATTTCTGGGCAATTTGCTAATGCTATCCATTTTTTTCTTTCTATTGATTATCATTTTCACCATGTTTTTAGGAGATAAAATGAATTACTAATTGCTAGGATTCCTGATTTCAGTGAGTTAATGGTATAAATCTGTTTACTGCCTGCCAGATGGTTTCACGGTTCTTTGGGATGGGGCAGTTATCTACCAAGCAGTGGCTTCTCATTTTCTTCTGTGATAACCTAAGCTTCCAAAAAACAGTTGTGGAGGGTCCACATACTGAGGTATGAAGCTGAAAAAGAACATTGAAGTAGGAGGGGGAGGAGAAAGAAGGGACAGAGGAAATATAAAGAGGGGGAATATAAAGACAAAAGAGAAGCATCTCAAATAGTTGTAGGCAATTTCTTTAAAGAAACACTAACAAAAATAGGGAATAGCAAGGTATATACAAATTGATAGATTTCTGCAAAAGTCCTATTCTTTATTCCTTAGACAGTGTGCTGTTATGGAAACAATGTTGAATTTGGAGTCAGTGGCCCTGGGTTCAAATCTCAACTAGGCTGCTTTGTGACATTTAACAAGTCCCTAAATGACTTTAGGGTTGTTTCCACATCTACAGATTGAGGAGATGGAATTCAATACCTCTTAGGATCATGAGAGTTCTAAATCTATTATCCCTGTGAGTTTTTAATGCATTTTTATTACCCTGGCCCTTCCTGTATTCCCTCCCTTCCCCAACATGCTTGTTTTGGCAAAGACTAGAGGGAAAGGGGGAGGATTAGCTAGAAAACAGGGAACTTGGGAAGTGACAGAAACAACCAGATGTTTTTGGAGAATCTGTCACAAAATTTTATCTATGCTCATCATTGATTTCTTGCAGGCACTTTTCTTACATCACCTATGTGGGACCACACTGCTATCCATGCTGTCTCTAATGCTCACCTAAGGCAAGAGTTCATGGTCTATTACTACATGTTGTCATATTGACTGATACTCAGGTAAATTTATGACCAGGAAAGTACGACCTCTTCCTGCAGACACAATGTGTCCCGAGTACACTAAGCCCCTCTGATCAAATAGTAGACTGCCTTTGAGTTGTGGCATTGGCAACAGCAGAAGGCTCAAGAATCTTTCAGTATCCTCATTGAGATGTGGTCATGTGTGAGTATGGAGAAGATGGTGTAACAGGGGGTCAGTATGCTAGTGACCTTGAGCAATGACAAAAAGTCATTTTGGTCTTGACCCTATCCAGCCGAAGAATTCCACCTTGCAGGGAAGATGGATACAAAAAGATTAGGACAGGAGACCAAGATCTGAGAACCTGAAGAACCAGAGGACCCACTTCCTGACCACAGTGAAATAAGGAAAGAGGAGGCATTGGATTGACAGTAGGGGTACTATCACTATAATCTCCTACCCTCTCTATTTTATCAAGGGTCTGGGACCTTTCATTCTATGGTTGGGCTTCCCAAAGGAAGTTGAGGATGAGACAACTGAGGATAAGACCATCTACAGACAATAGAGTTTTGGCTTTATGGTTGTGTCCCCCAAAATGTACTCCCTTCTTTCGTAAGTAATCCGCCTAGACATAACTGAACAACACACTGCACACTTGATCATGTAGATAGGATGAACATTGTAAGTGCCACTTCCTCCTTCTATCATCATTTTGGTGGAATGTCCAAGCTCTTTTCCTCATATCTTGGGTTTCGTGTGAGCAGAAAGGAATGATAGTGATGGAAAGAGGTGTGGGTACATGGAAAAAACATGGTATTTTTCCTTCTTCTCATGCCTATCATTCTAGCTTAAATAGCATTATAATACAAAGAACAGACAAATACAAAATGAATCTGGGATGTTATGAGTTGGGAGTTCCCTTCTATGATAATAGTATAGTATTCATGGGTTCCTGCAAATTCATCACAGAAGGTCCACTCATACTCTAGATCTTCTTCCCTTCCTCGTGATATCATAGGGTATCAGTCATCATCTCTCACTTCAGCCATGTGACTGGCCCAACTTTCTCTTTCTTTGATGATGTGCTTTAATCCTGTCCTTTTCTAGATAACTTCATTGATTATATGCTGTGTATGTATATGTATCACATTCTCTATACGTCTTTCCACCATTGCCCTCTCTGTGCTTAATTTTTCAGAGGCACTGATGTTCCAGATCTCAATGTCATATGATAACACTAGTAAAATTTTTATATGGAAAAAGGTGGACCTTTGCTATCATGAGAAGTTTGAGAACCACAAAATGTTTATTAGTTTCCCCAAGTAGTTCATCCTGTTTTCTCTTCCTTTCCAACTTCAGACCCAGCTCATTATCAATCTGTATTGTCTGTCTCAAACAGGAGTATTGGTGATCAGGTTCTAAAGTAGATGTGTTAACCTCAAGTTTTCCCCACCCAAGCCAGTTGGCTACAAAACTCTTAAGTATGGCTCAAACCAGATCAAAATATAATTAGAAAATGTTTAAGAAAATCAAAATGCAATCTAATATAGATAATGCTGATTTATGGTTTTCTAAGTCAATATGTGTTTGCAGGAATATATTTCTATTTGCTTTAAAGGATGCTCATTCCAATGCATGTTGAATTCTAAGCAATAGACATTTTTACTCCATTTGTAGTTGGATGGCTAAATCTAACTCTTTTTCAGTGAATACAGATAAATTCCAAGTGGCTTGTTCTCCTCCATTACTGGTGAATACATTGGGTGGATATATGTCTCCCAAGTTTATGCCTCCCTTGATCCTTATCATCAGAGGGTTATTCAACAGGGTTATTTCTGTGGTTATATTTTTCTATTTTTGTTCAGTCATTCTTGTCTTCCTGATGCTTTGTGATCCCATTTGAGATTTTCTTGGTAAAATACTGGAGTAATTTGTCATTTCCTTCTCCAGCTCATTTTACAAATGAGGAAACTGAGGTAAACAGGGTTAAATGATTTGCTCAGGGTTCAACTGATAATGAATGTGTGAAGCAAAATTTGAATTTAGGGAAAGGAACCTTCCTGACTCCAAGTTCAGAATTCTGTCCACTATGCCACCTAGCTGCTTCTCATTTCCCAAGTAATAGTGAATAATATTGACGTGTGAATAGGAGATAACTTATTACCAAAATTGGTAGTAGTTACTGAAGACTACTTTTTTAATACTATTTGCCTAAACACCATTTATAACATTGTTTCTATGCCATAGCTATGGCTATAACATGGTCATAGCTATAGCTATCCCCTGTGATGTTATTTAATTTAATATTATATTTTCATGGACACAATATTAGTTGTGATACCTTACACTTCTGAGTTTCTGCTAGCTGTATGATGATGAAGCCAGGGATTGTTTATAGAATCACAGATTTAGAATTGGCAGGAACCCACTAATTTATATGTCATCTAATTCAAACATATAATTGCATAATTGAGGAAACTGAGGAGAAGAGAAGTTAAATGATTTGGCCAACATCATATAAGCAGTAGTCAGCAGAAATGAGATCAGTTTCATGAAACTCATAAATTGAACCAGATATGGAAATGATCATATCATTCTCTGTCTCTTCTCAAGCGAAAAGAAGTTGGAGAATCAACAGGTTCAAATGAAATTTTGTTGAGATCTTAGAAACATCAGAAAAAAAGACAATGAGCTTGAAACACTCTCTCTTTGGATAAGCCTATATGCCATTTGGATCTGAGACCCTCATATTTAATATTATTTATTTAAATATGAAAATATCTTGAAACATTTTATATACTTTTTGAATATTAGTCTTCCTTTACTGATTCTCTCACAATGCAAGGCATTTCCCATAAAAGTTAGTATTTTGTGTTAGACACAAAATAACCTCTCTTAAAATTCAAAAACATATTGAAAATTAAGAAGAGCACCAAAATGTATTTCTAGTTTTAGAAACTAAAACTATATCTAAATCTATTCATCTAAAACTATCACTCACATTAGGTTACTGAGTTTGTTTCAATCAACGTTCTGAGGAAGTGGGATCCAATAGAAGTAGGCTTTATTTATTCTGATTATAATTCTTATTACTATTACTATTTTTGGTTGAACTTGTGTTCATTCAGAATGAATATAATAAATATCAGCTTTTCTTTTTTCTGCTGAAGACTGTCTTTTGACTTTTTTTGTAATTTCACTTGCTGATCTCCTTAACAAAATCAATGGAGACATTAGTATCATTTTGTCATCTATTTTGCAATTAGAAATAATTCCTGGAGTTTGATTAAGTGAACGTTTTCATTGACCTTGAATTCTTAAGCTTTTCCCTTTTCAGATTTGATTAGCTCTTTCATTTCATCTCTCTCTTTTAAGAAAAAAATATAATCTAGACTTAGGGATATGGGATTCTGTTCATTTTGGTCTTAATGATTTCCTACCTTGATTGGCAATACATTGTTGTGAAACAGAACTGTAGGTACTATTGACAAAAAACAGTATGAATCCCTTGCCTTTCACTGGTGATATCTGTTTCTAATTTTGTTATGATAGGACAACTTCCTAGTGACATATTCATGTCTTTGGTCCAAATCATGTGCCCTCATGATTTCCCTGTTTTGAACGTCAGTGTACAGTCTGCACAGATTTCCAGCAGGTAGAGTATTGGTATTTCTGTTTGTTCATTTGAATCTTGCCTTTTTGCTATACCAAAGTCTGAAGGAGGGCCACTAACTCCAGTATCCTCTTTGTGTAAAGCTCAACATCTTGATGGTTTTTCAAAGGGCCATCTTACAACACTTAATCGCCCTATCTATTTCTTTGACTCCTGAGTGGTTGTAGCACACTAGTCAAGTGGAAACTCACCAAGTGGCATCAATAGGTCCATTTTTTCAACATTTTACTGCTCCTGGTAGACCATAGCAATGACCTTGTGCTTTCTCTACATCACCTTTCCTATTCCCCTATTTGGCTGTTACCCCATAACCTTCACAGCATGGAAGATGAGTTGGACTTTGAGAGGTTGTTGTTTTGCTTGCTGCTGAGTAGGAATGGCTATTAGTACTACTACTGACATACAGCCTTTAAGGTTTTTCAAATCATAAATAAAAACAAACACAAACATATGCAATCTCAGTTGATCCTCCTAACTACCACGAGAAACAGGCTCCACAATGATTATTTCCCCCCATTTTACATATGAGAAAACTAACATTCAAGGAGATTGATACGTTTGTAATTGTTTAGCTAGAAGGTATCAGACATGTTTATTCAGATACAGGTCTTTCTCTAAAACTTAGCAGTCTGTTCATGAGTCAAAATAGATCAGAACAGGACACACACGTAGTTCTCCAACAGTGAGTTCTTAACACCTATGAACGTCAAGAAAGCACAGGACTTGTAAAATTACTACTAGTTGTATTAATAATATATAAAGGGTGGGAAGACTTGATCAGGAGAACCCTAATTAACTGAGTTCCTCCTAGACCTGTTGAGAAATTACAGAAGACAAAAGATAGTTAAAAGAGTTCTTAAGGTGTTAGAGTTTTAAACGAGATGAAAAAGAAAAAAGTCTATGCTTTGCTGCTTCTTTATGATGCTTCAGGAAATTCTTCAGTAAAGTCTGATGGAATTAGAGAAAGGTTAACTAATGACTGGTCAAAGAGTAGGTCATATCCTTGGGAACCCATCAAAAAGTAAGAGTGTGAATCAAGACAAGAGAGAGCTCTGAGGTCTGTGACCTCCAAGAGCAAAGAACAAAGACACTCGGAAAAATACCCAAGCTCTAGAGAGTGAATTGCCTTTCATCTTTTTCACCTAGTGTCTTTTACAGGCAGCAGGGAAGGAAGAAGAGGTTTTTTTTTCTCTTCTCAATCTCTCCCAAACCTAATTTGCTATGACATCTTGTAGTAGAATTACTGACTCAGAAGGAACTATCACATTCAGAAGAAAGGAGGATTAAAGAGTATCCAGAAATTGGAGAGTTAACCTTGGAAGTTGGAAATTGAACTGCAAAGAAGAAGTAGGTACAGACATTGTATCCAAAAAAGTGTGAGAACACCATGAGGAGACCTAGAACCTCAGAGCTTTATAACGCTGGAGGCATGAGTTGGCTTGGCTCCACATGTTTCCTAAGTGTGTGCTTCTCTCCTAGTATGCTTTATATGCTCACTGAGGCTATTTTGTATTTATGGGAAAGAGTGCTCCAGGATTACAAGGAAATGTTTTGCAATTACTATTTTTGTTTTTTGTTTTGTTTTACTTTACCATCTTGTTAAATACCTTTGATTTGAGTCAATTATGCTAACTCTCTGGTATTGAAGATAAACATACTGGTGTGGGTTCCCTCTTAGGGGTCCAGTTCTGAGGAGTACCTTCAAATTAGAATGGCATCCCATTAGAGACTTAACCTTCAAGTGTCAGTTGGGGGAAAGATAGCATGGAAGGGATGCTATAGTAATTTACATTCATTTGGTGCTTTACAGTTTTATAAAGCTTTCATCTCACCACATCTTTCATTCACAACTATGTGACATAAATAGTATAAGAATTATCATCTCAGAGATGTGAAATTGCTTACCTACACTCATTAGAGGTGGGATCTTCTGAAGTAACAGATGGATCAAAGGTCAAAGAAAGACAAATTTCATCTGCTTCACCAATTTGCCTGGCTCCAGCCTTGGCAAGGACTCTTTTCTTTATGTTATGTGTGCTTTGCCCCATTACTGGTAAAGTGTAGATGTGTCAATGAATACTGATGAATGACAATGAGGAATGTACCAAGATGCTTTGGAATCTCTAGAGAGACTCAGAACATCTTTTTATCACATTAGCAAATGAAATGCCCCTTCACAAAACCACTTTGGAGTTACCTTATAGTTTAAATATATAGTATTTACGTAGAACCTAAGTAATATTTTTGTACTTTTAATTTGATTAGTTCCATCACCTCAGGAAAATAATAACAGTCAGAAAAAGGCTTTGTCCTTAAGCTATTAACTAAAGGCTGCTGCTGATAGGTGTAATTTATAAATCCTTGACTCCGCTTCATACCACTGTTCAACTTGGTCCTAGAAATCCATCTATATTCTAAGGACTGATTGTGGAGCATTTAACTTCATCAATACCAGCCCTGCAGTTTAAGAAGAAGGTTAAGTTAGATGTTGCTTTGCGTTTGTCAATCTGACACCTGTAAACACAGTAGAATACAAAGGAAATAACAACATGTATTTATTTATTTTCTTTTTTTGATGACAGGTTATAGCTTTTTTTTTTTACCCTGGACTAGAATACTTTCTTTCTGATGAATAAATAATTAGGGCTAGTTTCTCTCTCTGAATTATTCATATGTATGTTTTGTTTTGTTTTGTTTTTTTGAGGGGAAATACCAGACTTTTGAGACACATGCCAAGGGCTTTTATGATGAGGAGATAGACACTGGAAAAACCTTATTAAGCTAAGGTTTTGTTTTTGCTATTGTGATTGTCAATGGATTTTAAATTTTTATTTTTAAAAATCACATAGATATATAGATATAGTTATAGTATGGTATGATAGAAAAAGAGCTAGCCTTGGAGTCAGGAAAAACTGGGTTCAAGTCTTGCCTCCAATACATATTGGTCATAAGACCCTGGACTGGACAAGTAATTTAGCTACTCAGTGCCCAGGCAAATTTAAGACAATCAGTCACAGAGCAGATGCTGATTTGCATAGGTATAAGAAGTTTCCTCATTGAACTATACCTTTAATATTTAAAATGCCAGTGTAGTCTAAATTTTTTTTTATATTGTGTAACAGATAGCATAATGATATGTGGCATTATTTAGCAGATAATGTAAAAATAATACCTGCCCTAAAGAAGCCTATATTCTAATATATTAATTTATAGAGTACTCTGAGGCTGGCAACGTGCTTCCCTCATAATAACACTGAGAACAGAGCTGTGTCAAGGAATTTTGGCACCAGGGGCACATTCAGTAGAGCTAGGAAAGTAGGATGTCTGGCTGAGAGAAGTTAAAGACAGAGGTCATTGTAGTTGAAGAGACAGAAAGAATAGTGTGTCCTGAGAGGGTAGTGGTTAGTGTGGAGAAGATTATGATCCAAGTACTCACCTTATTCCAGAGAAAGCTGAGTGACCTAGATGTCCATGGATAATGGAAGCATGAATCTGAAATGGATGGAATGAACTTAAGGTAGGAGAGGTTGTGGCAAAGGGAGAGTGTGAATGTAGCAAGCAGTGGAAAGCAGAATCAAGGAATAGATCAACTCTTCCTCCTAGCTTGATGAGTCATGAAATGTGAAAAAAAGGAAGGATTTATTATAGAGAATAATAATTTATTAGAAGAAGTGGGATGTCTTCAGGAGAAAGTTATATTTCAGCCTGGATGTGAAGGTGGAAGGCATGGAAGAAGAGAACCTTGATCACTGCCTATGCTTGTACCTCGGGCAATGCCCCAGTCATACTATACAAGCTCTGGCCCTAAGGGTGAGGTAGGAAACTAGTACAAGTATTATTATCACTACTTTACAAATGGGAAAGTGGAGGCCTATAGAGGTGAGGCTATTTGCCTGTGGTTATTCATCTAAATAAGCAATTAGAGCCAGAATTTGAAACCAGGTCTTTATCTTGTCTTGCCTTCAAATTAGTGCACTCCTGACAGGTCAGGGGGTCACACAACGAAATAAAACTTATCGGTTTGTGTGTTTAATTGTGAACATATGTCCCTAACCTCAAAATACTAGGAACGATCTAAGAAGCAACATACGAACGTTGAATCTTTTTTATAACATTTATTATTCAAGTTTCTAGAGTTATACAAAGTTTACAAAGTCCAGAAAAGTGCTTTCTGTAGGGGTTCATCGAGTCAGTATGGTGCATGGGGTATTCAGGGAGGATGGGCACCTCAGGTGTGAGTACTTGTTGAGCCCTAGTCAGGACTGCTGCTGCCAATTAATGTGAACAGACTTTTACCAAGCCAGTCTCTAACTTGGGAATGACAAAATGGAGCAGGCCAGAAACAAGGTGCCACTAATCAAGCTCTTAAACCCTAGAAATGGTTGTTTTGTAACCCACCTTTCCTCCTTTTCCACTTGTGATTTATGTATATAGTCTCTGCCTTCACTGCAGCAAGGGGAAATTCTGATCAGGACAATACACACACACATATACATATATAGATCGATAAAGAGAGACAGAGAAAGAGAAAAAGAGAATAGATTGAAGGTAATCTGAGAGCGAAAGGCACTGGCAGTTGGGGATTGACCTAAAACTTGAAAAAAGTCAGGAAACAAACAGATTTTCGTAGAATAATTGTTCTTTTCAAAAGAATTTAAAATTTACATATATACAAAGAATTTAAAAAGGCTGAGATCAAAACCAATAGAACCCTGGGCTCCTAGTGAGCAAAATCTGAATTGAAATTTGACCTGAGACACTTGCTAGCTATGTAACCCTGAGTAGGTCATGTGTCTTATCTGCCTCAGTTTCCTCAACTGTAAATTTAGGATGATCATAGCACCTACTGTTGTCAGGAATTGGTAATAATTGAATAAGATGATAGTTTTACAAAGTGCTTAACACAGTGCCTGGCACATAGTAGGCACTATGTAAATTTATAAATTCTTACTCCAACCCAACAGATTTTTCATCAATGAAAATATTGTTCTCTGTTCAAGACAACTAGGCATTGGATACAAAGTAAAAGTGAAAAACAGTCCTTGTCTCAGGATTTTGTACTGGAGCTATATAACAGGTAAACATATATACACATGTATATATATGTACATATATATACACACACATATACATATATATGTATATATGTATATACACCTGATAATTTGGGTTATGAGACAGTACTAACAAGCAAAGACAGCAGGAAAGGCTTCTAGTAAGAGCTGAATCCTGAAGCTATAAATTCTAAGAGGCAGAGGAGAAGGGAGAATGCATTCCAAGCATGAGGGATGAACTGAGTAAAGGCAAGTAGCTCAAGCATCCTCATTCTTTTAGAAGAGGGAATTTATACATACCTAGTAAGTAGCAGGTCAAGATTTGAATCCAGGCTGTCTGATTGTGAAGCCAGTGTTCTATTACGTCATGTTCTCTGTATCAAGGAGATTTTGGGGGGAAGGGGCAGGAAGGGAGGATGATTTGTTTGTTTCCCAAGATCTTTTATTTAAATGAGGGAAGTGAAATGTGTGAGAGAAAAACCAAATGGGGTGTCTTCTACATAGGGGGAAAGCTGCTATTTCAACGTTCAGCTTAGCGTGGAGTTGCTGCTCTTGGACAAAGAGGAGTAAAGCAATGAACTCCTTTCCAATATTGCAATTAATTCCACTGAATGAACTCCAAAGGTATGTTAAGTGGTAATGTTGTGGATCATTAAGTTTAACAATGGCACCATGTTCTCACTATTACATTTACCCTAATTAGCATACAGATTATGTAATAGCAGTGATGCATGGACTGCCAGACATGGTCTTGGCAGCTGAATCAATAGTGAAAGCACTTTTATCCACTGTCAGTCCAACGACAACTTTGCCTCTAGATCACTCCTTTCTTGGAGAGGTTGATTTACATGGCACCCAAACAGGATGAGCTGAGAATTATGGAAATCCAGAACAGGAAGGGACCTCAGCTATCATCTAGCCCAATTCCATAATGAAAAGAAAGCCTCTCAATGGCATCCTATGAGCCAAGGCTCATCCAAATGAGACTTGGAGATCTCCAAGACAGGGAGTGAATATATCTGTAAGATGGTTAATTACTAACTCCTACACTTTTTTAAAGGTACTAGTTGCCATCTTGAGACCTAAAAGAAGTCCAATAGCCCTGGAGAGGAAAGGGGTAATGCTTAGCAACCTTAAGGAGACCAATAAGTAACACTGATGAAAATGAATGATAATATGATAGTTAACATTTAGGGGCAGCCAGGTAGTACAGTGGATAAAGCACTGGGCATGGAGTTAGGAAGACAAGAGTTCAAATCTGACTTCAGATACGTCACTTACCCTGTTTGCCTCAGTTTCCTCAACTGTAAAATGAGTTGGAGAAGGAAATGGCAGACTACTTCAGTATTTTTGCCAAGAAAATCCCAAATGGGGTCACAAAGAGTCAGATAGGACTGAAGAACCTAAACAACAAAGCTACCATTTTTCTGTCATTGTGTATTTTTCAAAGCCTTTATATTCATTATCTCAATTGATCCTCAGAACAATCCTGTGAAATAGGAACTATTTATTGTTAGCCACATATTACAAATGTGGATTCTGAAGCTCAGAGAGATTAAGTGACTTTCCTAGCATAACATAGCTAGTAAATGTCTGTGACAGATTTCAAAAACATATATGTTTGACTCTAAATCTAGCCCTGTATACACACACACACACACACACACACACACACACACACACACACACATATATATATATATACTGACAAGTTAAATTCTGGCTTCTATTGAGAATTTGGGATAATAATAATAGCTAATCTTCACATAGTATTTTAAAGTTTACAAAGCAAATTATAAATATTATTCTTTTTATCCTCATGACAACCCTAGACAATAAGTGATGTTATTCTCTACATTTTATAGTCGAGTAAACTGAGGTAGACAGAAGCAAGCAATGTGACTTGCACAGTGTTACACAAATAAAAATCTGGGGTGTGATTTAAACTCAAGATTTCCTAATACCTGGTCCAGAGCTCTGTCTACTTTGTGCCACTTAGCTGGATAATAAGGAGAGAGACAAAGGGAAGGCGTCCTGTGAAAAAGAAGAAGTAATTCTAGCAGCAGTAGCAAAAAAAGAACCACTGTAATTCACAGCTGCTTTGAAGTTTATTCTGCTTTCCACCAGTGAAAAAAGATGTACTTTTCGGATTAAGTCCTAGTTCTACAATTTAGACCCTAGTCATCTATAGCTGCTAATACGGTGTGGTTTAAAAAGTACCAGGCTGAACTGATTCCCCTAAATATCAGCCCCAACATGTCATCCATCTTTATGGTTTTGATTCCAGAATCCAAGGGGAATATTCTAAAATCCCCATTGAAATGCAAATCATATGGGGTATATTATGGCTTGTTCATTAGTATTTGACTTGTCAGTGTTATAGGAATAGGATATGAGATAGACTTCTCCAAGTATATGTACTGAATATTCCAGGACAGAGGATACCAAATGTAAATTTCATCTACCACATAATTTTCCTTGGTCATAATATCCCATTAAAGTCTATTAAGTGATCCATTAAGGAAAGTGCTAGAGATTTTCATTCATGTTGAACCTTTAGTTAGCACAATAATAATTTTATGATATTTTCCTCACGATAATTCTCTGAGCTAAATAGTATAAGTAGTTTGCAAATAATAGGTACTTAATAAATGCTTGTTGATTATACATAATCCTATTTTACAGAAAATAGAAATGGTTACACAGCTCTCAAGTTTCAAAGTTGGAATTAAAATCTGATGTTTTGTATGTGTCCAACCATTTTTCCATGGCACCAGGTTGTCTCCATGTAGGATCTGTCTTTGGCCAGATCCTGTTCTGTTTTATATACTTCTACTTTCGATTTGTGAGCATATTTAGGGGATCCTCTTGACCAGGGTGGTTGGTAACATATCTATACTTTCTAATTTTGTTCAAGACTTCCCTACATCCTTCCATCAATCCTCAAGAAAGAAACTATGCTATTCAAGGACTTTTTTTTAACCTTCCACAGGTATGAATATGCCACTCGCACTGTCCCTCTGTGATCCCTTGCTCTCATTACTAAATTGACCCAGTCTGATTTCTATCCAAGTGATAAACATGCATGGTCTTAGTGATGTATTTTGTGATGCTTTTCTTTTACAAGTCATCATTTCAGATACAGACTCCTTAAACTCACTGTTCTGTCCCCATAACTCTTAAAACTGAAAATTCTGTATGTTTGTATTTTCTTTTTGATTGGGATTAGTGATCATTTACCCGGTGACTAAAACTCCCCTGAGTCATTAGATCTGCTCTTTTCCAGAAACTATAGTGTTAGATAGTTGTTTGGAATACTTAGAGGTTAGTGACTTGCCCAGGGTCACAGGGACAGTAAGTATCAACTAACAAAAGCTTTGATTCTTGGAAAACATCTCTCTGAAGACAGCATCATCACCAGGTTAGAGATTTTCCCTAGGCCAGTCAGTAGAAGTAAAGTGAGAGGTCTGGGGCCACTGCCATTGGGTTACAGAATCCTTTTCCTTAGCTTTAGAGGAGCTAGGGGAAAAAAGCCAAGAAGCAAATGCTATTATCTTGTTACAGATCACATCTGCCATGAGAACACAGCCCTGCCACATAGTCATTAAGTGCTGGGATTTGAGGCACGATTCATATATCCTGCAAAATGTCTTAGCTCAGTCATTCTGTGAATCAACACATTCCCCTAAGACCCCCTGCCTAAGAACTGCTGCCAGAGAAAGTGAGCTGTTCACTGCCGCGTATGCCCACAGCCTTCCTGGTAATCTAGTCAACAGTGCAAGGGTAACAAATTGCATTTGCGTATTTCTGCTGTTGTCTGGGTGGTGAGAGGAGATATCATTTAACTTGAATAGACCTCTATTACTCAACTGTGAGCCCTTTCTGTGAGCTAGTCTGATCAAGTTCATAGTGGTGATGGAAGGGTTTTGGGTGCTATAAAATCCATCAACACCAACGGAGGAAGAACCAGAGCACACTGGAGCCTACTGGCAGCAGGCAAAGCTTTGTTTCAGAATCTTCATTTTGGGAATAAAATCTTACTCAAAAGATTAAGGTTTTGTTTTTTGTTGTTTTTTCAAAATCTTAAGTTGTTTTTTGTTGTTTTTTCAAAATCTTAAGTTATCAAACTTTAAACCGACCCCTTGTTCCTTAGAAATTCAGCCTCTTTTGCTTCTCAGTCACCCCCCTACCCCACCAGGGATAATTGGGTGGGGGTGAGGTGGTACATAGAAAGAAGGTGAAGAATTTTTATTTTGTTTGGCTTTTTAATTTCTTTCAACATCGGAGAAGTATCTGAAGAAAGAGGACCAGGGGTAAAATTGTAAGAATTTCACAGAACCAGGGAGGGATGCATAATCCTATTTGTAAAGGTGGGATGTTTAAGGAAGCTGAAAAGGGGTGATTAACAGACATCTGGGTGACACAGTGAATAAGAGCAACTACCCTTGAATCAGGAGGACTTGGAATTCAAATCCAGCCTCAGATACTTGACACTTACTAGCTGTGTGATCTTGGGCAAGTCACTTAACCCCAACTGCCTTGCCTTCCCCCCCTCCAAAAACCAGAGGAAAAAAAAAGGTGATTCAGAGACTGGTTGAAATGCCCTCATGATCAATTCAATAGTATTAGCCAAAAATGCAGTAAGTAATTACTCTGCTTACTGTTTAGACCTTGGAAATAAACAGATAAAAGAAAACAATGTCTACTTTCAAATAGCCACTAATAAAAAGGAGAGGATAATATTACAAGATACTCACAAGCAATAATAATAGGCAGATTGTGATAAGTGCAAAGGAGAGTATGTTATTTGGGAAAGGACACTAGAACTCAGAAGACCTAGGTTAAATGCTGACCCTAGTTCTTATTAGCTTACTAGGCTTTAGGCAAGTCAATGGAACCTTTGAAGGATTTCAGTTCCATTAAAATCTTCCCTAGGTCTTTTATAATTAACATTGAAAAGAAAATGTTTAATAATGTTTATTAAAAGAAAATGTTTATTAGTACCTTCAGAACTAGAAGAGGCCTTGGAAGATGTTTGCCTCAGTTATTTGAGGAGTCATCACCATGGAAAGAAACTCAGAGCTCTTGTTCTACTAGGGCATTCAACTCCATTGCTCTTTGCCTAATGGCCTCTGCAAATCCAGTCACCTGTCCCTTGGGGTGAAATATACATGAACATTCACACCATCTCAATGAGCAAAAAATCATTAAGTATAATCCTTCTGTTGAAGTGGAGGACCTTACTATCAGTCCTGATTTTATGCCCAAACCCTTGGATCTTCCAATGTATTGGGCTTTCTCATGTGTCCTACAACTGATCCTTTCATAGATACATATTATATATATATATATATATATATATATATATATATATGTGTGTGTGTGTGTGTGTGTGTATATAATATGATATATATAATATGTGTGTATACATATGTATGTATGCATGTGTCTTTCCTAATTCAAACAAAAGTTCCTTGATTATAGTATAGTTTCCCTTTTTCATTTGCATCTCAGGCATTTAATACAATCATTTGTGCCTAGTAAGTGCTTAATAATCGTTTTTTCATTCATCTATCCATTCATGGTGCAGATCAGAACCAATCCACACCATCTCATCCTCTGTGTTGGGAGATGTGTGAATTACGAGAACCTTAGAGTTGGTTTAATTTGCATTTTTCTTATCATTAGTGATTGGGAATTTTTTTTTTCACATGACTATGGGTAGCTTGAATTTCTTGCTTGGAAAACTGCCTGGTTATATATCCTTTGACCATTTAACAGTTAAGGAATGACTTTTATAGTGATGGATATATCTTGGACATCCTAAACTTCTTCACTAGACAATATAGAGATGTTAAATACATTTAATTTTATCTTTTTAATCATTCAGTACAGATCATGCTGGTGAATAAAAAGAGAGTTTTGTAATAAGACCATTTCTGTCTCCAATCAAGTAAAATTGGCCTCCCAATGAAAGTTTCATCTTTGTATTAGTACCTTCATCTCAGGATGACATAAAAATTTACAGAATAATCTGGGTCTATAAGAAGTGGATTTTCAGTTTGAAGATATGTGTTCAAATTCCAGATGTGCCACTTACCACCTGCATGAAATTGATTAAATCATAACCTCTCTGGGCTTCAGATTTTACACCTAGAAAATGAATGGATTAAACTAAGAGACCTCTAAATTTCCTTTGATCTCTAAATCTAAGATTCCTCTAAAGAAGGGTGGTTCTGGTCTGAGATTTCTCCTGTCTACTGTGCCATAGGTACTCAACAATTTAATAGTGGATTTCATTCATATAGTGCTTTCCAGTTAGGAAAGTGCTTTCCTTACTACATCCCTGTGGAGGAGGTAGTATAAGTATTATTCTCATCATTTTACAGATGAGGAAACTCAGACCCATAAATGGTAAGTGACTCCACCTCTCCAACTACATTACTAATAATAGCTAGTCCATTGCAGCTGCATTTGAGGATATTGCAGAATGGTATTAAAAGCAATAGATCTTTCTTTGGTGTTTTTTAATCCACAAGGATTGAGTGGCAAAACCTATGCCATTGGGTGAGAACTGAGGGAGGATATATTGCATCAAGTTAAGAGATAAGAAATAAGAATCACCTGAATTTCTAGAGGAGTAGGACATGTCAAACACTAAGCCAGTAGGAGAGGGTAGATCTTAGATGAGATGATCTTGAGACCAGGAGAAAGAAGGGGATCAATAATCATGGGATATACTCTCTCTAGAAATAACATGGACTATTTTGAGATTTTTTTTTTTACTTCTTCTTAGTTCAGTGAGGAAACATCTAGCTTATCTCATGTAAAAGAGCTGATCTTGGATTCAGAAAAGAGTCAGTTGGCCCATAAGGAGGAGTAAAGACTTTCTGCTATAAGTTTCTTTGGTTTCTAGCTTCTGATATCACAGGACAATAGATGCCAAATAGCAAGAAGAAGATATACATATCTATATCTATATCTACATCTACATATCTAACTGTATACATGTATATATGTGGGTGTGCATACACATAAATATATATACATCTACATAGATATATGTAACTATATATACATATATGAATGTATGTATGTATACACACAAATGGGTTGGTTATCATTAAGAAATTGAGCATAGTGTCTGTTTAAAAAAAAGAGCTAAGTTTCAAAAAAACAAATCAAAATCAAATTTCGAGTATGGGGAACTATCCAAGATCAATATCTACCAGAATTCCCTTATCTTCCCCCCCCCCCCCGCCCCATTAACATCCCTTTTTCCTCTGTATCTGAAACATGGTAGCATGGGTTAGACTAGTTTTTCCTCTAAAAGACAGCAAAGTTGTCTCCAATATTTGATTGGTCTATATGGAATCAAGATTCAAGTTGCATCTTAGTTCTTCCAGTTTTCTGAAGGCTTCCTGGCCATATAAGGACACACAAAAATCCAACCACATGGAGTCAGAGCCTTTCAAATTTTGTGAATGTCCTGATGCCACATGAATCATATGTGATTAGATGCATTTCTTTAAGGAAATGTGGTAGTGGTATTGGGGAAATAATTCTACATATGTTATGACTTTTGTTAACTGATCCATGAACTATGAGCATATCATTCTGTCCTGACATTGAAGGTGAATTAATAGAGTTAGGCAATCTTTTAATATCATCAATGGAAAGGACATTATTTGGGAAGTCAGAGGACCTGGGCTCAAATTCTACATATTATGTCTGCTTCTTTTGTGACCCTTGGTGAGTTACTTGATTTCTCTAAATTTCAGTTGCCTTACCTGGAAAATGAGGAAATTGGACCAGATGACCTCTGACTTCCCTTCTAATCCAAGAACTATGATCAGATGATCTAATCAATCAATAAACTCTTCTCTAGGCTCGCTTATGCTGAATGTACCATGGTAGGCACTGGGGATACAAAGGAAAAATGAAATTGTCCTTATTCCTCTAGGAACTTAAATTCTATCATAAGAAACCATACCTGCTATATGGATATAGATGTCACAGAAAGGGAGGACCTAATAGCTGGCACCAGAAGACTTCTTAGAAGCCAAATCTCTCCTTCAAAGTCTAGCTCTCTTTTTCACTATGTGATGTGGCCTCTTAAATGTTGGTTTTTAACTGCAGAAGAATAGTACACATCCAAGGTCATCAACCAATTCAACAAGAAATATATCCAAGTAAGTAAATACATGCCTGCGTGTTCCAGGTGCCCTAAATTTGTCTGGCTTAGGAGATCCTAAGGTTGTATCTAGTCAAAGTTTTTGTAATATGAATTTCTCTAGATGTAAATATGTTAGAGCACTTGCTTATGATTGGTTTAACTTTTATAAGATGATAGCCTAATAGTCACATTGCTAGGAAACAGAGTCTGCAAGTGCTTGACTGACTTTGTTACTTTTTGACTTTAAGGTCAGTATGATGTTCTGGAAGGTCCACTGGATTTTGCACCAGAAGTTCTAAGATTGGGTTCAAAACATGACTTTGTTTCTCACTAGTTAGTGTCACCTTAGATAATCAAACAAGGGCAAAAGCAGTCGGCTGTAGTCAAACCACATCCGAAATATTTTAGGAAGGATCCTGAAAAATTGTAGCACCTCCAGATGAAGACAAGAAGGACGTCAAAGAGTTGATATGCAAGATGATGTGCAAGGACCAGGTGAACAAACTAGCAGAGCTGAACGTGGAAAAGAATAAAGAAGACCTCACTTTATTCCAACATTTGAAGAACTGTTAAGTAAAAGAGGAACTGAACTTGTTCCAAATGGTCCAAGAAAGACAGAACTTATGAGCAATCAGTGAAAGTGACATGGAGACAGATAGCTATGTGGGGGGAGGGGGATCTTCCTAAGAATTACAACTATCCATAAACGAGACAACTTCTTCAAGGAGAAATGAATCCCTTTCCGTAGGATCATATATTTAAAATTAGAAGGGACTATAGAAGTCATGAACGTCAACACTTTCATTTCATGAGGAAACTGAGGCTGAGAGATGGTAAGTTGTTTGCCCAAATATTTGCCCACCTATTATCAGGTAGCAGAGCTGGTAGCTAGGTTTAGTGTCTAAAAATCCAACGCCCTTTCCACTATATCAGGCTGCCTGAGAAATCGTTCAAGATTAGATAGAATAACCACTTATCAGGGATTGATGATCAGGAAATTCCTTCTCAGGTAGGGGTTGAGCTACGTAGTCATTCAAGTCCATTCCAAACCCTAGTCTAGGATTCTACCCCTCCTATTTTGTAAAACAAGGGCCACCAAACCTAGAATATCTCTCACAGAGTTGTTGGCAGGATTAAATGAGAATATGAATGTGAAAATGCTTCATAAACTGGAAAGGCCTCTAGAAATATGAGCTATTATTTGACTTGCAAAGTTCTTTCATTGCTATTATCTCCCTTTATTCTCACAAATTCTCCTTGCTAGGTTTAGCAAGCTTAGAAAGCACAAGTGAGTTATTGGTCTAGCAGAGGCCTAGAAAACACACAGTGCACCACTACTTCTCCACATTAAAAAAAATGCTATTCAGCAATTTTGCAGAATAAAGAATGGCCCTTTTTATTCCTTCTTTAGATTCTCGAATTAGATGATTTTTTAAAAGTGCACAAAGGGAATATAGTTAATGTTACCTGAACAAAGACACCTAAGAATGTTTTTATGTTAACTTATAACTTCAAGGACTGAGGCAGAATAGTTGAGGTAACCAGATTTGTAAATTCTTTCAGTCTGGGAATGATTGGGGTGCTAGCATTTATACAGCTCCAGCTATGTGTTAGGTAGTGTGCTAAGTGTTATACAAGTCTTATCTCATTGATCCTCCCAGCAACTATGGGGGGAGGTAGATCCTCACAACCACTATGGGGCTTATTATAAATTCTACTTCTATTGGGCTATTATGAGGATCAAGTAAGATTGCTTTAAAGAGCATGTAAAGCTCTTTATTGTGGGCGATATAAGCCTTAGTCATTATCCTGCAGAAAAAGAGATCTGTTCTTCCCTTAAAATATCATGGGACAGAAACCCATTTTCTAACCAGGAAATACTGTTTTAAAGAGAGAGGCAATTTGGTTGATAGACACACCTGTTAATCCCAGGTATGTTTGCAAGATGAAAGTCAAACACATTGTAGATAGGAACAGTTGGATCAGATAAATCCAGTGTGTGGAAAGCAAGGAAGAATCTCTGCATTTACTTATGGGTATACTTAGTGTCATAGATTTAGTACCATAGATTTAGAGGTAATTCAACTTCTCCATTTGGTAGATGAAGAAACTGAGGTACAGGGAGCCCACATGTTTTTTCCTGAAGTAAAAGAATGAATATTTGAGGCAAAATTTGAACACAGGTCATGGAACTCTAGATTCAATGCTCTCTCCTCTAAACCACATTGAAGTTGCATATGCATGGAAGCTTCTGTCTCATTCATTTGGCGTTCCCACATCCCCAGCATTAATAGCAGGTTCCAGTCAATTCCTACTTTAGTGCCTCTTATTGGTGAGGAGGTAACCTTAGATTCTCAAAGGCAACGCCATAGTAACACAAGATCTGGAAGGCACAATGAGTGGTGGTGGGTCCTTGCAAATATCTAACAATTGGCTCTCCCAAAAAATATATGCAAAGTGTAATGTGCATTATTAAAATTTTCTGCATCACTTTCTTAAGTTCAGCCAATCAAGAAAACAATAAATCAAGCCCTGATTGCTAAAATTTTCTAATTTCCCAAGGTGTAAATGCCCACACAGAAAATTTAACAATCAGTCATCTTGAGTAGTGAGCACACTGCTGGTCCAACCAAGGTGGAAGGGGTAGGTTCTATTTCTGTTGTCCAAGAGTTAGATCTGTTAAGTGCTTAGAGATTCATAACTGTCTGGTAATCAAGTGATGATTCTACTTAGCATTTACATATTTCTTAAGTTTCTTGGTTGGGAACGACAAGTTTTATAGTGAGAAAATCCCTTTAAAGTGAACCTGGGTCCTTGGCAATGCAAGAGAGGTTCTATCAAAGGTGTAAAAAAATTATTACAGAATGGTATATGGTAAAGTGTTACATTTTGTGGTAAAGACAATTAAAGAATGTCAATATATAATGTAATGTGGATTACACAGGAATGAAAATGAATAAAAAGGTAATGAGAATTCTGAACAATGTGGGCAGAAATCATTAGGAAAGACTAAGCATTTGCCTCTGATATATAATATCTGGGTGACAATTGCATAGTCAATTAACCTGACCAAGCTTCCATGTCCTCATTTGTAAATTGGGAATTAGTTTGCATTATCTACCTCACAAGGTTGTGAGGATCAAATGAATTAATATATGTGATGTGCTTTGTAAACCATCAAATACCATGGAACCCAAGACCTTGGTTCAAATCCTTCTTCTGATGCATAATAACTGCTTGACTCTAGAAAAGTCATTTATATTCTCAGTGTCTCAAATGAAATCTCTAAGACTGTGAGTTTGAGAGAAAGTGCACATCTGCATTGGTAGAGGGAGTTTCTTTTCTGAGAGTACCCTTTACCAATAAAATCCTGTGTGTATTACCAAAACAAAACAAGATAGTGCTATTTTTATTGTTAATAAGGGGGAAAGTAGGACACATGAATTGGTTCTTGAAGGATAGGTAGGATGTGACTAGGCAGAAAGGAGTAGATGGCTTTTCAATTAGGGAGGAATAGTATGAGCTGTTGCAAATGTCTTTTGGAATTGAGCTATTGCTCATTGCAGACTGCAGATAGGAATAAGGATAATATGTATTCCAGTGGCAGTAAGAAGATTGGATTAACTAGGCAACAGGGAGATATCATAGGCTCTTGAGTGGGGGAGAACAGTCAGCAAACTATAGACCAGTAGACTTGACTTTGATTCATGGGAAAATTCTAGAGTAGATTATTAAAGGAATCATTGTCAATTATTTAGATAGGAAAGCAGTGAAGAGTCAGCATGATTTCAGCAAGGACAAAGTAATGAAATACTAAGTTAATT
Organism: Bettongia penicillata ogilbyi; assembly: GCA_023548195.1. Lineage (NCBI taxonomy): Eukaryota > Metazoa > Chordata > Mammalia > Diprotodontia > Potoroidae > Bettongia > Bettongia penicillata. Next base: position 2,206,730 of record JAJHZJ010000171.1, on the reverse strand, counting down.
TCTTTCTTACTGTCTCTTTTTTTCTTTCCCTTCCTTCCTTCCTTCCTTCCTTCCTTCCTTCCTTCCTTCCTTCCTTCCTTCCTTCCTTCCTTCCTTCCTTCCTTCCTTTCTTCTTTCTTTCCTCTTGCTTTTTTTGGACAGGATAACTAAACTAAGATGAGAAGAACTCTATGGATATGATTCACCTAGATTTTAACCAGTTAGTCAACAGATATTGATTAAGCACTTGCTAGGTGCTAGGTGCTTGGCCTGGAGTCAGAAGACCCATCTTCATGAGCTCAAATCCGGCTTCACACACTTACTAGCTGTGTGATCCTGGGCAAGTCACTTAATCCTGTTTTTCTCAATTTCCTCATCTGTAAAATGAGCTGGAGAGGGAAATGACAAACCACTCCATTATCTTTCCCAAGAAAATCACAAAAGAAGTTATGAAGAGTTGGATACAACTGAAAACTGCTGTACAACAACAATAACAAAATGCCAGGACTATGCTAAATGCTGGGGTACAAAGAAAGACAAAAAAACTGTCCTTGTGCTCAAGGAACTCACATTCTAATAAATACGACAACATGTTCATAACTATGGATATACACCATATATGCAGAGTAGAGAGAAGCTAACTTCAGAGCCAAGAGGACCAATAAACCTTGAAATGAATTGGGTTTAAGTAAGGCAGAGCTGTGCAAAATCATCAGTTTCACTCTCTCCTTAAGAGTCGTCAGAGTCCAGTGGCAAGACAAGAGTCAAGATGATTGTATGAGGTGGGTGATCTTGGCCTTTTTCCATTAAAGTCTTTCTCAAGTCTCAGTTTTTCTGAGGCCAAGCACATTCAATGACTAAGAGCTACAACAAAACTGAGACCGAAGATAGCCTAGTTTACCATCACAAAAGTATCAGTCTGAAAGGGGAAGACCCTTAGAGTTTTCTGACCAGAACAGAAAACAATTTCTATTTGCACTCAATCTAAACCATCAAAGTCTAAACAATGAGGAGTAAAGGTTTGGTCTGGGGCCTGTTATTGGTCATTCAATGAAAGCCAGAATGCTTTAGGTTTAAAGACATAGTCATGTAGCTTTATTTGAATCACAACAGGTTTTTTAAAAACTGGGTTTTTTTAGAGCTATACACTTCAAGAATTCACAAATTAAAGCTGTGCAGAACAAAGGATAAATTGTGCCAGATTTTTTGAGAAAATGATAAGAGTAAAATAAATTTTATGAGTCTAGTGTCCACACACTAAGATATCAAAATATATAAGTGACTAAATATTATGTTCCTTTGGACAGAGCACCCACATATAAGGATACGACATCTCAAGTGAAGAGAGATTTTATGTGGTCAGAGAAGAAGAAGAAGTAAAAGAAGGAGAAGTAAAAAAAGGATGAGAAGTAAAAGAAGGAGAAGAAGAAAAAGAAGTAAAAAAAGAAGTAAGAGAAGAAGAAGGAGAAGAAGAAAAAGAAGGAGGAGGAGGAGAAGGAGAAGGAGGAGTTGGAAATAGGGAGCCATTAGGATGTCTCAGAGGGTATGTGACATGGCTAGACATACTTTAAGAAAGTTGCTTTGGAAGATGAGTAGAGAATAGATTGGAGAAATGAGACATGTGAGGGACAGATCTAATTAGAAGACTGTTTTATAATGGTCTAGGTGATGAGCTTTAATGGCTAGAGTTAATGAGTATCTACACCAGTAGAGTGATGCCTTGGACTCACTCTTCCAGAGCTAAGCTGAGTGCTTCTCGCCCTCAGGATTCAAAGGGTAACTCTGAAAAGTTGGGGTTTCTCTTCCTATTGCTATCAGTTCAAACCTCATTACAGTCTGTTCTCTTCACTGTTAACTACCAGTGATCAAGATCCTTGTTCCATTTAGCCAATTAACATCTATTCTATTTTATGAAGGGATATTTATTTTGTAGATATAGCAAGAACATAAGCACTTCATCCACTCCCACTTACCCCTAATACCTGGGAAAGGCATAATCTCCCCTTCTCTACCTTGGCCTTTGGGAAGAGTGAGCTCACACTTAGCCCCAAGAGGAATGAAAACAGGCAAGAGGCTCATATTAATGGCTCAGATGCTTGATCTCAGATGACAATGGCTCAAGGTCTATTGATTTACATTATTGTCTTTCTCATCTGAACAAGAATTATATAGGGAAAAATCTAGAGCTAAGAAACTGACCCTGGCTGACTAATGACTTTTGAGTTGGTCCAGTTTAGGCTCAGCAGTTGATCATCTGTCTATGTCTTCATCACATGGTTAACAGGTAGGAACCAGATTCAGAACATCCGTGCCTGCTCCAAAGTCCAAGCATTGCATCAACTGAACACTGTGTAGGCTTAAAAGGTTCCTCGGTTATTTCTCCTGTTTTACTCTTTTCTGTTTATTTGGAAAAAGAAAATTCTATCCTAGGTAAATCAATCAGGATACTATCTGAACACATAGTCTATTTCTCCAATCCAGAACAGTTATGTGAATAAAGATAAAGGGATACAGAAGATATTTTGTGAAGGTAGTAGATAAGATGAGTCTTGGCAACTGATTGAATATGTAGGGTAAGTGGAACTGAGGAGCTGACAATATTTTTTTGTTTGTTTTAGATTTTTTCATTTTTTCTGGTCAGCAAGGGAGAAATACCTGAAGGAAGAGTACAAAACAAACATGTATTCTTATATTCTTTTGAAACCACCCTACATATACCCATTAATCTATTATTAGTTGAGATAGACCCTACCTCCCTCTAAGAATTTGTGTCCCATGATATTGTATTCATCATCATTAATACCCATATTGATCATTTACATTTGAAAGCCCTTCAAAGTTTATAAAATGTTTTCCTCACAAAAAGACTTTATAAAATAGGCAGCATGAGAATGATTAACCCCATTTTTGAAATGAGGGAAGTGTCAGAATAATGTGGGTCATAGTACATATCAATGATGGGTGAGATCCAGACCCCTGCTTTTGGACCCTAACACAAGGGCTCTTTTACACTGTGCTGCCACCTTATTTTATCTTCATGCAACCAAGGTCTCACCTGTAAGATGACCACTTCCAAACAATGTGCAAACAACAACTTTGAAGGACTGGAGAATTCTGGTCAATGCAAGCATCAATTCCAATTCCAGAGAACTGATGATAAATCATGGTACCCACTTCCTGATAGAGAGGTGATGAAGTTAGGGTGCAGGTTGCCACAGAATTGTTTTGGATGTAGTCGATATAGGAATTTGCTTTGCTTGAATGGACATATGTGTTATGAGGGCATTTTTTTTGTTTCTCTTCCATGGTGGGGAAAGATAACATAGATTTGTTCGTTGAAATTAAATTGTTCACTCACTCTTGTAGTGTATATTCATATCTATTTGTCTATCTATATATATACATATCTCTCTATATATACATATGTGTGTGTATATACATATGCACACATATATAAATATGTGATCTATGAATCACATTCAACCATATATATATGAGGATGAATGTAGTTCATTTGGATCTGGAAGGGACCTCAGAGAGAATCTAGTCCAATACTTTCGTTTTATATATTAGGAAAATAAGACCCCAAGATGTCAATGGCTTGCTCAAGGTCAAATTCATAGAACTAGTGGAATTAGAAACTGAGCCAGGTTCTCTGACCCGAACTGTCTCTAAGTCATCAGCAGGAGACTTTAATGAGCAGTTTCAGTACAGATTGCTGCTAAATGAATTGCTGCCATGCTCCAGAATGTTTTCTTATGTACATGTCCTATCTCACCAGTTATAGTACAAGCTCCTTGTGAGTAGATTGACCCTATACTGTACAGCACACTACTGGGCTTTTGTTTGAGAAAGTGGAAAAAGGGCACTCCTCTAAAGCAGCTGCCAGGCTTTGCCACCATGGCTCATGGCAAAGGAAGACAAACAAGTAAAACTTCATTGAGCCAGTACTTAGTAGTATTCACAGTACAATTATAGGATCATAGAGATTTAGAGCTTGAAGAAACTTGGAACATCTAATCCATCATCCTTCCTCCACTTATAATTTAAGAACCAGAGGCCCAGAGAAGTGATGTGATTTTCCCAGATATTAAATATTAATGGCAAGGCTTGGGTTTGAACTCATTTCTAGCCCCAAACTCAATGCTTTAAAAATAAAAAGAACTTACCTCAAAGAGAAGGGTATGGTTTGTTTGTAACAGAAGTGAATTAAGTTAAAAAATTCAGTACTGACCAAGGTTTCTTAGAATACTAAAGAGGTGGGATGGAGATAACAGGAAGACAATACTGTCAACATAATGAGTGTTTATCAACTGTCAATATATTGTGTTTTTATTTCTTATTGTTTTGAAAATAATATATTCCTACTAATTACCATGGAGTTAGAATTTGTATGTTCTATGAATTATTTCTTTTGGTTTTAAAATGGGTGGGGTTGAGTGGGAGAAAATAGACTTTCTGACTGCCTTAAAGATCATGCATGTCACTTCATCATGGGTAAGACATGCTCTCAAAATCTCCCTAGTCTCTTGAAATCTCCCAGGCTCCCTTTTCTTCATGATAAATGAAAAGTACTCCCCACCTCAAAAAAACAAAACGAAACAAAACAAAAAAAAAACAAAAAAAAAAAAAACATGGTCCTGAGGATTCATCGAATTCCTTTTTCCCTTCCCCCTCCCTAAATCTTGTCTCTCCTATCCCTCCTGCTGTGACTTCAGTTCTCTACAGAGAAGGACAATCAATAGCTATTTTTAGGTCTTTAACACACCATGAGATTGGTAATTAACCAAGGCGATGTTTCTGAAAAGGGACTGTTTCTATTGTATATGAGGATGATATTTGCAGGAGGATTTTTTCCTCCTAAAGCAAATGTTTATTAGCTCATTGCAGACTTTAATTCCTGACAGCCGTGTACAAAGGTCATGAGCGACTCTCTGTGTAAATTGTCTCTCTGATTCATGGTTATCCTTTCTGTATTGGGAGGAAATATAACTAGAAAGTCTGAGAATGGGGAGGGCTTGATGGAGGGCTCCTTATCACTGCATTGCCCTGCTGGGGAGATAAGGAAGAATTATATATATATATATATATATACAGAAGAATAAAAAAGAAAAACATAGCTGTTATTCTGTGTTCTAGAGATGAAAGGAAAAATAAGGAAATGCTGTGACCACTATTTGGGGGACTATAATAAAAAAAGGGGGCAGCCTCACTTTGTAAACCAGCTGAGTTTTTTCATTTAAAATGATCAGAGTGTTTCATTTTAAATTAACAAAGATGATTATCTCATGTTTTAGCAAGCAGCAAATGAAAAATAAGTAAGATGATTCCTTTGGTTGAAGCAGGTTTGTAGATTAAATCTCTTTTCCCTTTTCTGGATGGGATAGCTGAGTGAAAAGGGAACTGGAATCAGAGTGAGTTGATCTGTGTTGAGTCATAGCTAAATTGCTTGTTGCCTAAATGACCTTGGGCAAGTCGCTTAACCTCAATTAGCCAGTCAATAGACATTAAGTGCCTACTGTGTGAATTCTGGGAATTCAAAGAAAGGCAAAAGACAGCTCCTACTATGGCAGCTCAGGGTATAATGGAGGCAATATGTAAACAACTATTTACAAATAAACTATATTGAAGCAAGGCACTAGAATTAGAGAAAATTAGGAAAGTCTGCCTGTAGAAGGTGAGATTTTAGCTCAGACTTGAAGGAAGCCAGGAGGCAAAGATGAGGAGGGAGGGTGTGACAGACAAGAGAAAAAACCAGAGAAAATGTTGGGAGCTGAGAGATGGCATGTCTTATTCTGGGACCAACAAAGAGGTCAGTGTCACTGGATTAAAAACTATGTGGGGAATGTGGCATAAAGTGGAGGGTAGGGTGGTGAGGGTAGGTTTTAATGGGCTTTGAATGCCAAAATGAAGATTTTGTATTTGATTCTAGAGATCATAGGAAATCATTGCAGTTTATTGAGTAGGAGTATGGCTTGATTGACAAGCACTTTAGAAAAAATAACTTTAGTGCTGAATAGAGGCTAGATCTGAGTGGGTAGGGACTTATGTCAGGCAGACACATCAGCAATAGTGTAAGGCTGAGGAGATGAGGGCCTATACCAGGATACTGGCAGTGTCAGAGGAGAGAAGCAGGTTCATTGAAGGTAAAATCTTGAAAATCCAGCCATTAGATATTCAAAGTGAGTGTGAGAGGAGTTGAGGATGACTGAAAGGTTGCAACTCTGGGCGAATAGAAGGATGATGTTCAGAAACAGGGTGTGTGTCGGGGGGAGGGGGTGAGTATTATTGGGAGGAGAGACTTTAAATAGACAGTTCTGCTTTCAAAATATTGAGTTTGAGGTTCCTGTAGTATATCATGTTGACAATGCTGATGAGATAGCTAGTGACAGAGATTTGAAGCTCGGAGAGGGACAATTCTCTTCATCAAGAGATAAGAGTAATGTACTTGGCTTTGATGGTTGAATACATGGGAGCAGAGATCACTCAAAAGATAGAGAGAGAGCAGAGCAAATATACTTACACAGGGGATGGATGGAAATAAAGGATGATGATACAAACCGAGAAAGACAGGAAGGATAATCAGTAGAGCCCCAAATAACACAGGAAGGAGGGAGTAGGAGAATAAGAGGGTCCTTAACAGTATAAAATGTTTAAAAGAGGTGAAAAAAGATGATGTCTGAAAAAAAGTACCTCATGTTTGGCAAATAAAGGACCACTAGTCAGACAGAATAGTTTTAACTAAATGTGGATGTAGTTACTAGCTTGCAAAGAGTTGGGAAATGCTTAAGTGGGAAAGTGCAAAAAAACCATTAAGTGTTACTGGACTGAGAGAGAGATAGAGAGAGAGGCAGAGGTCATGAGATCACAGTGACCATGGAGAATTGGTTTGCTTAGTTAAAAGGCAAAAGAAATAAAAGTCCCAGATTCCAACAATTCTACCTCTTAGGAGAGTTATAAAGTTATTAAGAGAAATGAAAAATCCCTATAAGCTCATTTCACTCTCAGGTGATGAGTAAACCACCTATTTAAGGTAGTTTCATCTATTCATACCCTGTGAGCTAAACTCCTAGAGTTTGCACCATCCACATAATTGCCCATGTATAAGCACAAACACAGAGAAGACCATTGGAATTGACCTCATCTTTTATCTGAAGAAATCTGATTTAATAATGCTATTGAAACAATAGAGAGAGACTTAAAGAGGAATCCTGAAACTTACATTTAAATCTTCATATGAAAAGATAGAACTGGGATAGAGGGGAAGTTCTCAGAGAGGGACAGTTCAGTTCATTCACAGAAATCTTCCATTATTGTTAGAAGCCATACTGGCCAAGTACATTATGGCCAAGAAGAGTTTCTGTTCTTTCATAACCTCCTTGGGTACCAGAGAAGGGAAAGTACCAGCTGCTGTTGCTGTTTAGCTGCTTAGGTATTTTTTCTGTCCCTCTGCTTCCAGATGCAGGCACATCTTGTTTTATTGTGCTTCATAGATATTACAATTTTTTACAAATTGTAAGTTTAGGACATCCCTGCTTTGAACAAGTCTATCAAAACCATTTTTTCCAACTATATGTGCTTACATTGTGTCTTGGTGTCACTTTTCGGTAATTCTTGCAAGATTTCAATTTTTCCACTATTATTATGTTATGATAACCTGTGATCAGTGATTTTTGATATTATTATAATTGTTTGGTAGCACCTTGAACTTAATTGATAAATGTATGTCTTCTGACTGCTCCACAGACAGACTATTCCCTGTCTCTTTCCCTCTCCTTGGACCTCCCTATTCCCTGAGACACAACAATATCAAAGAAATTAGACTAATAACCCTACAATAGTCTCTAAGTGTTCAAGTGAAAGGAAGAGTCAATTAATGAGGTAAACTTGTTTATTTTCTTATTTTTAAATTGCCACAGCACCCCCTTCCTCCACCCCCAAACTTCAGCAACCACTGCCCTGATCAGTCAGTAATAAACACAGAGCAAGATCCTCTACCAGCGAAAAGTTTCTAACTCACTAAAGGCTCAAATGATGGTTAGCAATTTAGCAAAAAGGTAATTTTTAATTAATATATGTACATTTTTCAGACATAATACTATTGTACATCTAATGAACCACAGTACAGCATAAACATAACTTTTATATGCACTGAAAAATAAAAAACAATCACAGCAACAGTCTGCAACTGAACTTGTATTATTTCCAAGGTGTGTCCGTATGTTGTTGTTCTATTGTTTCCAACTCTTCAGGACTCAAGTTTTGGATTTTCTGGACAAAGATCCTGGAGCATTTTGCCATTCCCTTCTCCAGTTCATTTTACAGGTGAGGAAACTGAGGCAAACAGGGTTAAGTGACTTGCCCAGGACCACCAGCTACCAGATTTGAACTCACAAAGATGAGTCTTCCTGACTCTAGGCCTGGCACTCTATCCACTGTACCACCCAGCTAGCTAGCTAAAGGAGGAAAAAAGGCATATTTGCCTCTCTGTATTGAATGTATTTTCACTCTTATTCAACCAAACCTGTCAGTTCAAAAATTTTGTGGGCAAGTAAACAATCCCACCCTAATTCACATGCAAATTTACTTTAAATTTCAAACCACATTTTCTGAGTAGCTACTCATTTATTCCCTGGAGACTTGGCCCAGCTGTGGAATCCTATAGATATATGGCTAGCTCTTCTACATGTTTGGCTATGAAAGAAAAGAGAGATAGAGAGGGTGATAGCTTGTGGGGAAGGCATTTTCAAATAAAGGCTTTTGTTTTGTTGTCTTTTTAGATAAAAAAGAATCCAGGCATGGGGTATGAACTTTTAGAGAGATAACTGTGAGGACAACTGATGGAAGACATGCAAGGTTTCGGAATCAGGCTTAAAAACAGAGCTTAATTTTAGTGAAAAGAGGGGCTATCAGATATAGGAGCAAAAGAGGGGAGAATAAGAAATGATGTAAAGGGATTTTCAGATGCTGAATATAGGATGAAAAAGAATAAGGTTGGAATCAATCAAAAACATTCTAGTTAGATTTCTGTCATCTGATTCTAATGAATGTACCTAAGCTTATTATAGGTGGATTATCTCATTCCATGTAAATAAACACCTGTAAAAAGCACACAGAGCTTGTAGATTTGTAATAGAGGGGAGAAGGGAAAAATGAGAAATAGAATCTTGAAGCTAAAAGCATCACAGCTTGGAACTATTTAGGGGTTCAGTTGCAACAGAAGGAAAGAATTTTGCACTGTAGACTAAACAACATTTGTAGGGAGGGTAACAATATTCATATGTAAGAGAAAAACCCAATGCCCATCACAGTGTTTCTGTGCATTGAGTCCAGAGGGTGACCTCATTTTTCTCCCCAGGAAGTGAAAACTTTCAGCAGGATCTAGGGTCGTTAATTTCTCTCACCTACCTACCTCATAATTAGTGGATCTGCTTCACAGGCATACAATCCATGGGAAGAAGATGCCAAGACATTAGCACATTGTGAACATCTGACCCTTGATTTGGGGAAATGATGAAAAATTAATGGATGCAGATGTGCTTATCCCATGGTGGACAGATGTTCACTTTACACACCATTTAGAATTCCCTGCTGTGACTGCTTACAGGATGATAAATAAAATGGCTAAATGATATGAGAATCAACAAAAGTACTAGGAAAATATAGTATGCCTTCAGAGTCTGCTCGTGTCATTCTTTAGAGTAGAGACACTATATAGGACATTTTGCCTCATTCTATGCAGGTGCCACACCCTAATAGACTGAGATACTGTACCTCTTGTCAGTTTCTACAAAACAGACCCCACAATTTTTCTAGCTAAAATAATATTTGGATTAGTTATGTTTCGGTTTAAATTGGTGATCTTTGGATGCCTTCTGTTTCTTTGGATCAAAGGAATTTCTGTGTTTAGCCTGTGTTTTATTCACATTGTCCAAGTGATCCCTCTATTTTCTGCTTCCAGAGTAAACTCCAGATTAAAAACAAAGGATGCATCCATTCATCAATATGTGTCTACTAAGTATTAGGCACTGTTTTAGGCACTGGGTTTAGAAGTATAACTAACAAAACAAGTACTATTCATAATGCATTGATAATAGGGAGACAAGGAGCACATATGAAATATATACAAGGATAGTTAATAAATACAAATATATAAAAAGTAGTTGGATACAAAGTAGGTGGGGAGAAAGGACACTAGCGTATGGAAATCAGATCAGGCAAGACTTGATGCTTGAGCTATTGTGTGTCCTTCATACTCAAAGAAGACCGAAATGATAAAATGATATGGGGGTCATGCCTGAGATACATCTTGGAGGAAAAGAAAATGTACATTGCAGCCTCAGTAGATGGCCAAAACAAAGGCACGGATATGGGAGATGGAGTGTCTTGTGTTCGGAACACAGAGGTCAATCTGGCTGGATTTCTGAATGAGTGAAATCCAATGATTCTGTAATTATAGTTTAGGACAAAATTTTAAAACCCCTGGGTTGATTGAATAGGGAAGTTACATGAGAGGAATTTTCTTTAAAGAAAATCATTTTGGGAGTAGGATGTAGGATGGGGTGAAAAGGTGAGAGACTTGATACCAATGAGATCATTTAGTAGGCCTTTGTATTAATCTAGACAAGTGATTGGGGCTTGAATTAAGGTGGTGACTATGTGAGTAGAGAGAAGGGATTGCATGCAAGATATGTGAAGTTAAAAATGGCAATCCTGGGCAACTGATTGGACATAGGGGTAAGAGAGAGAGAGATAAACTCAGGATAGTGCTGGGATTAAGAATCTCAAACATAGGATATGAAGCCAAGAAGGCTGAGAGAAGTCAGGAACTTGCCTGAGCTCTTCCCAGTTTCTCTTGGAAACAACATTAAATCAAGCCTCTAAAAGAATTCTGGAACAAAAGAATCCACAAAAAGACAGAATGAAACAAATCTACATCCCAAGATAACTTCCTGAAGGACTTCAGGAAAGGTCTGTCTCACTTGGGTAAAAGGGTAATTAATGGAGGCAAAAGCAAAAATAGATCTAATTAAAATAGACAAGGAAAGAAAACTACATTTTTTCTAAAAAGGTACCATAGAAAATGAGGTCATATCAATAATAAAGATATATGTACCAAGTGGTATAGCTTCCAGATTCTTAGAGAAGGACTTAAGTGAGTTACAGGAAGGAATAGACAGCAAAACTATACCAGTGAAGGAGCTCAGCCTCCCCATCTCTGAACTAGATAACTCAAACCACAAAATAAACAAGAAAGAAGTTAAGGAGGTGAGTAGAATTTTAATAAGATATGAGAGACCTCTGAAGAAAATTGAACAGAGATAGAAAGGAATATACATTTTTCCCCACAGTGGTACATGGCACTTACACAAAAATTGGCTATGTATTAGGGCATAAGAACTTCACTTTCAAATGCAGAAAAGCAGAGGTATTAAATGTATCATTTTCAGATCATGATGCAATAAACATTATATGTAATAAAAGGGCATGGAAAGATAGACTAAAAATTAATTGGAAATGAAATAATCTAATCTTATATAATGATAGGGAGAAACAACAAATCATAGAAATAATCAATAATTTCACTAAAGAAAATTACAATAGTTTAAAATAATTTATGAGATACAATCAAAGCACTACTTAGGGGAAATTTTATATTTCTAAATGCTAACATGAGAAAAAGCAGACTAATGAATTGGACATGCAAATTAAAAATCTAGAAAAAGAACAAATTAAAAATCCTCAATTAAATACTAAATTAGAAATTCTAAAACTCAAAGGAGAGATTAATAAAACTGATAGTAACAAAACTATTGAATTAATAAAAAAAAGCTAAGTGCTGGTTTTAAGAAAAAATAAAATAGACAAACCTTTGGTCAATTTGATTTTTAAAAAAGAAAGAAGAAAAACATTAATAGTATTAAAAATGAAAAGGGTGAATTCACCACCAATGAAGAGGAAATTAAAGCAAATAATTAGGAGCTATTTTGCTCCTCCTTATGCCAATAGATCTGACAATCTAAGAGAAATGGATGAATATTATATGAATATAAATATATTATATGAATACAAATTGTCAAGGTTAAAAGAAGAAGAAATAAAATACATAAATAATGCCATTTTAGAAAACAGAAATTGAACAAGCTGTCAATGAACTCACTAAGAAAAAATTTCAAGGGCCAGATGGATTTGCAAGTGAATTCTACCAAACATTTAAAGAAGAATTAATTCTACTACTATATAAACTATTTGGAAAAATAAACAAAGAAGGAATGTTTTTCAAAGTTCTTTTATGATTCAAGTATGGTACTGGTAAATCAGGAAGAGCCAAAACAGAGAAAGACAATTATAGACCAATTTCCCTAATGAATATTGATGCAAAAATTTTGAATAAAGCATGAGCAAAGAGGTTATACCAATTAATCATGAGAATAATACACTATGACCTGGTCAGATTTATGCCCAGAAGGCAAGGCTGATTCAATGTTAAGAAAAAAATATTAACATAATTGTTCATACCAATAACAAAACTAACAGAAATCATATGATTATCTCAATAGATGCCTGAAAAACTTTTGACAAAATACAGCACCCATTTCTATTAAAAACACTGGAGAGCATAGGAATAAATGGAGCTTTCATTAAAATGATAAGTAGTATATAACTGAAACCATCAACAAGCATTATCAGTAATGACAAACTGGAAGCCTTCCCAATGAGATCAGAGGTGAAACAAGGATGCGAATTATTACCACTATTATTCCATATTGTGCTAGAAATCTTAGCTTTGGCAATAAGAAAAAAAAGGAATGGAAGGAATTAGACTACACAATGAAGAAATAAAACTATCACCCTTTGCAGATAATTTTATGGTATACATAAAGAATCCTAGAGAATCAACAAAAAAATCTACTTAAAAAAGTGAACAACATTAGCAAAGTTGTAGGATATAAAATAAACCCATATAAACCATTAGCATATATACATATATGTAAATATATTATCAATAATACACAGCAATAAGAAATAGAAAGAGAAATTCTGTTTAGAATAATTGCAGACAATAAAAAATATTTAGGAATCTATTTGCCAAGACAAACCAGGCACTATATGAACACAATTATAAAATAATTTTCACACAAATAAACTCAGATCTAAATGTTTGGAAAAATATCAATTGCTCATGGGTAGACTGTGCTAACATAATAAAAATTATAATTCTAGTTAAATTAATTATTCAATACTATAGCAAACCACCAAAAATTATTTTATAGAGCTAGAAAAAATAATTACAAAATTCATCTAGAAGAATAAAAGGTCCAGAATAATAAAGGAATTAATGAAAAAAATGCAAAGGAAGATGGCCTGGCCAAACCAGATGTAAAACCGTATTCTATAGCAGCAAGCATCATAACAATTTGGTACTGGCTCAGAAATAGTGATAGATCAGTGGACTGTTAGGTACACAAGACACAGTAGTAAATGACTATAATAATCTATTGTTTGATGACCCCAAAGGCTTAAGCTTCTAAGATAAGAACTCACTAGTTGACAAAAAATATTGGGAAAACAGGAAAATACTATGACAAAAACTAGACACAAATCAGCATCACACAACATATGCCAAGATAAGGTCAAAATGGTTACATGATTTAGAATAAAGGTTTTTGTCCGTAAACAAAATAGGAAAGCAAAGAATAGTTTCCCTTTCATATCTATGGAGAATGGAAGATTTTGTCACCAAACAAGAGACAGAGAACATTATGAAATGAAAAAATGGATAATTTTGATTACATTAAAGTAAAAACGTTTTCTACAAACAAAACCAACATACCAAGATTGGAAGGAAAGCAGAAAGACAGGAAATACTTTTTGCAGCCAGTGTTTCTGATAAGGATCTCATTTCTTAATTAGAGAAATAAATCAAAATTATAAGAAAACAAGTCATTTCCCTATTGAGAAATGGTCAAAGAAAGGAACCAGAAGTTTTCAAATAAAGAAATTAAAGCTATCTTTAGTCATGAAAAAATATTCTAAATCACTAGTGATTACAGAAATGCAAATTAAAACAACTCTGAGTTACCACCTCACACCTGTCAAATTGGCTAATATGACAGAAAAGGAAAATGATATATGTTGGAGAAGATGTGGAGAAATTGGAACAGCATTGTTGCTGGTGGTGTAAGGGGCTAATCTAAACATTTTGGAGAGCAATTTGTGACTATACCCAAAGGGCAATCAAACTGTGCTCACCTTTTGATCCAGAAATATCACTTCTAGTCTGTATCCCAAAGATATCATTAAAAAAAGGAAAGGGATCTCTATGTACAAAAATATTTACAGCAGTGCTTTATGCGGTAGCAAAGAATTGAAAATTGAGGGGATGCCAATAAATTGAGGAATGGCTGAATAAGTAGAGGTATATGAATGTAATGGGATACTTTTGTGCTATAAGAAATGATGAGCAGGCAGATTTCAGAAAAACCTGGAAAGACTTATATGAACTGGTGCTGAGTGAAGTGAGTAGAGCCAGGAGAACATTGTACACTCTAGCAGCAACATTATGTGATGATCAAATATGAGTGACCTAGCAATTCTCAGCAATATAATTTAACAGACTAAAGATGGAAAATGCTATCCACATCTAGAGAAAGAATTATGAAGTCTGAATGCAGATCAAATCATAATATTACCACGTTTTTTGTTGTTTATTTGTTTTCATGGCTTTCTCCCTTTTTTCTTTCTTCTTTCACAACATGACTAATGTGGAAATATGCATACGTGATTGTACATAGATAACCTTTATCAGATTACTTGCCATCTTGGGGAGGGTAAAATGAGAGGTAGGAAGGGAGTAAAAAGGAGAGTTGAAAACTCTTTACATGTAATTGGAAAAAATAAAATCCTTTTATTCAAAAAAATAGAAATGAAAAGAATCTGAAGTACCTGGAGAAGGGTAATATCTTCAAGAAGAATAGGCAAGTTTGGGGATGGTTTTAGGAGAAAAATGATAAGTTCAGTTTTATATACTTTGAGATAAAATTTCTCCAGGACATACAGTTTGGAATGTCCAATATGTAATTGGTGATATGGAAATGAAATTCTAGGTCTGGCTCTATATAGATCTAGGAGTCAACCTTTAGGGATGATAGTTAAACTCATTTGAATTGATGAGTTTAACAGGGAAAAGCATAGAGGGTAAAGAAGAAGGCCCAAAACAGAACTTTCATAGGTAGGAGTCATAATATACCCAGTAAAGGATATTGAGCATGAGTGACCAGAAAGACAGAATGAGAACCAAGAGCCAAAAATCCAGAGGTGATAGAGTGTCCAGGAGGAGAGGACAGTCAATAGTGTTAAATGTAGCATATAGTTGAGAAAGATGAGGGCTGAGAAAAACCCCCATCAGATTCCATAATTAAGAGATAATTGGTAATTTAGGAGAGAAGAAGAGTTTCAGTTGAATGATGAGGTTGGAAGTCAGTTTGCAAAGGGCTTTCAGTGAGACTTCTCTCACTGGAAGGAAGTAGAGGCAGGCAACTTTAGAGTGTGGTAAAGAAAAGGAGGGGAGGTATAGTTTACTGCTTGAAGGGATAAGAGTGCCAAGAGAAGACGTTTTAAAGATCATAAACACCTGGGCACATTTGAAGGCAGTAAGAGCTGGGGCTAAGCAAGTAGCTGATTGAAGATGTAAGCTACTGGAGAACCTTAGAAAGGATGGAATCATGTACACATATATACAGGGGTTGGTCTTGGCAAGTGGAAAAACCATCTCTTTCTCAGAGAGAAAGGAGAATGAGAGATGATATCCAAGGATTTTGAGATGAAGTAAAGGGGAAAAGAAAGAACCCATTTAAAATGGCCTTAATTTTTCAAGTAAGAGACAGAGTCTTTAGTTTAATGGGAGGGAGTAGGAAACATAAAGTCACTGAGAAGAGGAGAGAAGGTTTGGAATGAATTCTGTGTGGAGTGAGACAGAAAATCAGTCAGCTGAACTGAAGGCCTAATTGAGACGGACAATTTCTAATATACCCAGGCAGTATAGTTGTGAGATGTCTTTAACTTTGGTCAGCTATTTTTGAGTAGGAGTGAAGAAGTTATGCAAGTATCTCTTTTGTAAAATCATTAAAAAGGATATTAAAATAAGCCTCAAGATTAAAGAGTTTGTTCATTTGATTTATATTCATTGTGACTACTAAAATTAGAGAGTTATTGAATCCTGAAAGTTGGAAGGAACCACAGAGGTCAAATAGTCCAACCTTTAATCGAAATGAGAGTCCTTTCTCAAAGGTCAGAGGTAATATAGTCTAGTAAAAAGCACAATACATTTGAAATTCAGAAACTGTGCTATTCCTAAGGTATTGGGTAAGTCATTTAACACCTTTGAACCTTGACAGTGTTCATCTAGATGATTATAAAGGTTCTTTCTAGATCTATATCCAAGGATACATTAACAAGTAGTTCAACCCTACTTTTGCAATCTTATTTCACAGTACTGTACCTTCCTCACTTTATATTCTAGTCAAACTGGCCAACTTTCTGTATCCAGCCATAATATTTAATCTCTCAGCTCCTTGTCTTTGCAGAGTTTGTTCCTCAAGCATAAAACTAACCTTGCCTCAAGATCAGTTCATGTTGTATTTCTGACACAAGGGTTTTCCTGTTCCACAAGTCGATAAGTATGCCCAATTCCTAAATTTATTTTAAATTAATTTTGTGTATATTGTATTTATATGTATGGATATATAATTTATCCTCTCAATAGAATGTAAGCTTTTAAAATCAGGGACTGCTTCATTTTTTTGAAATCCCTAATATGGAATATAACATGTTGCACATAGTAAAGTAGGTATATAATAAATGCGTGTTTCAGAACCTCAGAATTGAAAGTTTAAAGGGATGCCAGTGACTATCTAGTGCAAGTCATTCACAAAAGAGATCCCTAGCTCTAATGTAACTGAGCCTCTTTATGAAGACTTTGAGGATGGGAAACACAGGCCAACTCAAAGCCCTCCAATTTCACTTTAAAAACTCCCCTTAGTTGTAGTGACCTTTCCGAAATCAAATTATATTGTGTTTACTTATCTGTTTCCATGTTGCATTCTACAATGGAATTCAAGTTCCTTATGAACAGGGATTGCATTTGTCTAAAAATGTAATGGCTTACCTCAATGACTGGTAGCTCTCCTTCCCCTCCTTAGAGGTCTTGAACTAGAAAAAAGATGGAAAACTACTTTTGATGTACATTATAGTGGGAATTTAATTTCATTAATAGGTTGTACTGAATGGATGCTGAAGATCTTTCCATAATATAATGTTCCATTATATTCATATGCCACAACTTCTTTAGTCTCACCTTGATTGGTAAATATTTTCTTTTATTTCATTTCTTTACTGCTAACCAAAAAAATACTGCTACAAATATTTTGGTATGTATGGTATTCTTTATATCATTGATCCCCTTGGGGTACATGCCTAGCAGTCGAATCTTTAATTCAAAGGGTATCAACATTTTAGTCACTTTCTTTGCACAATTCACAATTGTTTTCTACAATAGTTGGGCAAATTCATCACTCCAACAAAGCACCAGTATGCCCATCTTACCACAGCTTCTTTAACATTGACTATTCCTATCCTTTGTCATCTTGCCAATTTGCTGGTTGTGAGGTTACACTTTGGAGCTGTTTTGATTTGTATTTCTCTTATGAAAATGATGTGGAGCATTATTTCACATGGTTGTAAGTAATCTGTATTTTTAGAACTCTTTGTTCATATACTGTGACCATTTGCCTATGAGGGAAAGACTTTTAGTTTTCAATATATTTTTTTTAAATTCTAATTTATTTATTTATTTTTAGTTTTCAACATGTATTTTCACAAGATTTTGAGTTCCAAATTTTCTCCTCATCTTTCCCTTCCCTCAGAATACAATTTATCCTCTCAATAGAATGTAAGCTTTTAAAATCAGGGATTGTTTCATTTTTTTTAAAATCCCTAATGTGAAATATAACACGTTGCACATAGTAAAGTAGGTATCTAAGACATCCCCAAGACATCATACATTCTGATTACCCTTTCCCCCAATCTTCCCTCCCTTCTAGCACACCCCTTCCTTCTCCTATCCCCATACCCTCTATTTTATTGGAGGACAAGGTAGATTTCTATACCCCATTGCCTATATATCTTATTTCACAGTTGCATGTAAAAACAATTTTTAACATTCCTTTTTAAAATTCTGAATTCCAGCTTCTCTCCTTTCCTCCCTCCTCACCTATCCCCACTGAAAAGGCAAGTAATTCAATATATGTTATAGATGTGTAGTTATGCAAAAGACTTCCATAAAAGTCATATTGTGGAAGAGTAACTATATTTCCCTATATCCTATTCTGTCCCCCATCTACTCTATTTTCTTTTGATCCTATCCCTCCTCAAAAGTATTAACTTTTAATTATGCCTTCCTCCCATTTGCCCTCCCTTCTATCATCCCCCGACACCACCCTCACTTAGACCCTTCTCCCCTATTTTCCTGTAGTATAAGATATAATTCATAGCAAATTGAGTATGCATGGTACTCCCTCCTTAAGTCAAATGTGATGAGAGTAAGCTTCAACTTTATCCTTTTACTTCCCCTCTCTTCAATTCCATTGAAAAAGCTTTTTCTTGTCTCTTTTATGTGAGAGAAAATTTGTCCCATTCTATTTTTCCCTTTCTCCTCCCAATATATTCCTCTCTCACTCCTTAATTTTATTTCATTAGATACCATCTATCCCTGCCTATTCAACTCACCCTGTGTCTTCTGTCTATATGTATACAAACCCTCCAACTACTGCAAAACTGAGAAAAATCAAGAATTGTAAAGATTCTTGATATTTCTCAGTTTTGCTGTCAAGAAGTATAAAGATTATCTTTCCATGTAGGAATGTAAACAGTTCAACTTTTGTAAGTCGCTTATGATTTTTCTGTCCTGTTTACCTTTTCATGCTTCTCTTGATTCTTGTGTTTGAAAATCAAATTTTCTATTCAATTTGGTTTATCTTCCAGAATGCTTGAAAGTCCTCTATTTCACTGAATGACTATTTTTCCCCTGAGGAATTATACTGTTTTTCTGGATAGGTGATTTTTGGTTTTAATCCTGGTTCCTTTGACTTCTGGAATATCATATTCCAAGACCTGTAATCCCTTAATGTAGAAGCTGCCAGATTCAGCGTTATCCTGATTATATTTCTACAATACTCAAATTATTTCTTTCTAGCTGCTTACAATATTTTCTTCTTGACCTGGGAGCTCTGTATTTTGGCCACAGTATTCCTAGGAGTTTTCCTTTTGGAATCTCTTTCAGAGGCAATCAATGGATTTTTTCAATATTTATTTTACCCTCTGGTTCTAGAATATTGGGTGGGAGGCAGTTTTCCTTTATAATTGCTTGAAAGACGATACCTAGGCTCCTTTTTTGATCATGGCTTTCAGGTACTCCCATAATTTTTAGATTGTCTCTCCTGGATCTATTTTCCAGGTCAATTGCTTTTCTGATGAGATATTTCACATTATCTGCTATTTTTCCATTCCTTTGGTTTTGTTTTATAATTTCTTGATTTTTTTATAAAGTCATTAGCTTCTGTCTGCTCAATTCTAATCTTTAAGAAATTATTTTCTGGGGGAGGAACCAAGATGGCAGAGTAGAAAGACTCATGTATGCTAGCTCCGAATCCACAGCCCATAAATTTCCTATAAAAAGAACTCCCCACAAATTCTGGATCACTGCAAGGCACACAGAAACACAGTGGAAGAGATTTCCATTCCAGAGAGCCCTGGAGAGCCATCCCCAGGGGTCCATCGCCCCCGGAAAGTGGAGCCCATCCCTGAGCTGCCCTGGCCGAGTGGCCCCAGAGGAGCAGATCCAAGCAGGCTTCAGGGACGGAATCTCTGGCAGGCAGGAAGGTCCCTCTGCCCACAGGCACTACAGGTCAGTGAGAGAGACTTCCGGGCTGGCCGAGAAGGGAGCAGGGTGTCTCCATGACTCGGGCCCCCTTGGGAGGCAGCGGCAGAAGCAGCAGCAGAGGCAGCAGCAGAGGCAGCTGTGGCCGGGACGCCCCGAGCAGGCAGGAGCTCCATTACCAAAGGCCTCTGCATAAACCCCCTGAGGGAGCTGAGCTTAGGAGGCGGCCCTGCCCCCACCTGCTCCATTACTGAAGGTCTCTGCATAAAGCCCCTGAGGGAACTGAGCCTGGGAGGCGGCCCTGTCCCCACCCCAGCACCAGAACTTAAGCTCACATTGAATAGCAGCTGCTCCCGCCACGGATAGCCTTGAGACTGGGAAGCAGCATTCGAATCTCAGACCCCAAGCACTAGCTGGGCAGATCTAGGCAGGGATGGAGAGGAATCTCAGAAGTCAAGTAACTGGCTGGGAAAATGCCCAGAAAAAGGAAGCAAAATAAGACCATAGAGAGCTACTTTATTGGGGAAGAGATGTTCCTTCCTCCTTTCATTTCCGATGACGAAGTACAATGCTTGCCATCAGGGAAAGACATGGAGGTTAGGGCCTCTCTATCGCAGACATCACAGGTGGATGTCTGGTGGGATCAGTCCATGGAAGATCTCAAAAAAGATTTTGAAAATAAAGTTAGACAGGTGGAGGAAAAACTGGGAAGAGAAATGAGAGAGATGCAAGAAAAGCATGAAAAGTGGATCAATACCTTGATAAAGGAGACCAAAAAAATGCTGAAGAAAATAACACCTTGAAAAATAGGCTAACTCAATTGGAAAAAGAGGTTCAAAAAGCCAATGAGGAGAAGAATGCTTTCAAAAGCAGAATTAGCCAAATGGAAAAAAAGGTTCAAAAGCTCACTGAAGAAAATGGTTCTCTCAAGATTAGAATGGAAGAGATGGAGGCTAATGACTTTCTGAGAAATCAAGAAATCATAAAACAAAACCAAAAGAATGAAAAAATGGAAGAGAATATGAAATATCTCATTGGAAAAACAATTGACATGAAAAATAGATCCAGGAGAGACAATTTAAAAATTATGGGATTACCTGAAAGTCATGATCAAAAAAAGAGCCTAGATATCATCTTTCATGAAGTTATCAAGGAAAACTGCCTGGAGATTCTAGAGCCAGAGGGCAAAATAAGTATTGAAGGAATCCATTGATCACTGCCTGAAAGAGATCCAAAAAGAGAAATTCCTAGGAACATTGTGGCCAAATGCCAGAATTCCCAGGTCCAGGAGAAAATATTGCAAGCAGCTAGAAAGAAACAATTCCAGTATTGTGGAAATACAATCAGGATAACACAAGATCTAGCAGCTTCTACATTAAGAGATCGAAGGGCATGGAATAGGATATTTAGAAGTCAAAGGAACTAGGACTCAAACCAAGAATCACCTACCCAGCAAAACTGAGTATAATATTTCAGGGGAAAATATGGTCTTTCAATGAAACAGAGGACTTTCAAGCATTCTTGATGAAAAGACCAGAGCTGAAAAGAAAATTTGACTTTCAAACACAAGAATGAGAAGAAGCATGAAAAAGTAAACAGCAAAGAGAAGTCATAAGGGACTTACCAAAGGTGAACTGTTTACATTCCTACATGGAAAGACAATATTTGTAACTCTTAAAAAGTTTCAGTATCTGGGTAGTTGGTGGGACCACACACAGACGTACACACACACACACACACACACACACACACAAACACACACATGTACATGCATGCATGCACACACAGAGACAGAGAGCACAGAGTGAATTGAATAGGATGGGACCATATCTTAAAAGAAATTAAGGTAAATGGTGAGAGAGAAATGTAGTGGGAGGAGAGAGGGTGAAATGGAATGGGGTTAATTATATCTCATTCAAGAGGCAAGCAGGAGACTTTTTAGTGGAGGGAAAAAGAGGAGAGCTGAGAAAAAAACATGAAGTTTACCCTCATCACATTCGACTAAAGGAAGGAATAAAATGCACACTCATTTTGGTATGAAAACCTATCTTACAATACAGGAAAGTGGGGGCGAAGGAGATAAGCAAGGTGGGGGTGATGATGGAAGGGAGGGCAATGGGAGAAGGCAACAATTTGAAGTCAACACTCAGGAAGGGACAGCATCAAAAGACAGAATAGAAACAATGGGGGGCAGGATAGGATGGAGGGAAATAGTTAGTCTTATACATCATGACTATTATCGAAGTCATTTGCAAAACTACACAGATATGGCCTACATTGAATTGCCTGCCTTCCCAAAGGGAATGGGGGGGAGGGAGGGATGGGGAAAGTTTGGAACTCAAAGTTTTAGGAACAACTGTTGAGTATTGTTCTTGCTACTAGGAAATAAGAAATACAGTTAATGGGGAATAGAAAGTCATCTGGCCCTACAGGACAAAAGAGAAGATGGGGACAAGAGAAGGGAGGGATGATAGAAGAGAGGGCAGATTGGTGATAGGGAAAATTGGAATGCTTGGTGTTTTGGGGTGGGGGGAAGGCATAAATGGGGAGAAAATTTGGAACCCAAAATTTTGTGAAAATGAATGTAAAAAGTTAAATAAATAAAGAAATTTAAAAAAGAAGAAATTATTTTCTTCAGTGAGCTTTTGGACCTCTTTTTCCATCTGGCCAATTCTGCTTTTTAGGGAATTCTTCTCTGTATTGGCTTTTTGTATCTCTTCTGTCATTTGGGTTAGTCTATTTTTTATAGTGTTATTGTCTTATTGGATCTCTTGTAGCAAACAGTTGACTCATTTTTCATAATTTTCTTGCATCACTCTGATTTCTCTTCCTAATTTTTGCTCCATTTCTCTTACTTGATTTTCAAAATCCTTTTTCAGCTCTTCTATGTTCTGAGACCAATTCATATTTTTCTTGGAGGCTTTGGATGAAGGACCTTTGACTTTGTTATCTTCCGTTTGTATACTTTGGTTTTCCTTGTCACCAAAGGAAGATTCTACAGCCTGATTCTTTTTTCGGTTTTTGCTCATTTCTCCAGCCATTTACTTGACTTTTGAGTTCTTTGTCAAAGTAGATCTCTGCTTCCAGTGGGGGTTGGGGCAGTGTACTGTCAGCCGCTCTATTCCTCCACAATCTGTGGGCCTATAGCTCCAGAAATAGTCACTGTCCCTGCCCTTGCTGCTGCTGTGGCTGCTGCAGGTTCTTCCACCCCCTTCCCCTGTGCTACCCTGGACTGAAGCCAGACCACTCCACTGTCCCACACTGGTCCTAGTCTTTTCCTACTGACCTTCCAATTTTCCTGGGCATTTTGGGGTCCTGAAGTCTGGAAACTGCCACAAGTGCAAGAGAGTCAGTCTCCCCAAAACCTGCTTAGGTCATGTCTGTGTTGGTGTGACCCATCCTGCACTGCACTTGCTCCCAGTGTGTGATAGACCCTTCCTGGCAACCTTCCAGTCTGTCTCGAGTTGGAGATTAGCTTCACTCCATCTTTCTGTGGGTTCTACAGCTCCAGAATTTATTTAGATCCATTTATTAGAGGTGTTTGGCTGGGCTTGGGGGCAGCACTCTAGAAAATGCATGCTGTTACTCTGCCATCTTGGCTCGGCCCCAGTTTTTAATATTTCTAGAACCTTATAAGAATTTTAATGGAAAGTTTTCTTTTACCTCCAGTCCACCACTTCCCTGCTTATCGTATTTGTAATTAACTTTGTTCATTCAAAAAGTTTTTCAATTTCAAGCAATCCAAATTATCTATTCTAATTTACCCCAGTCCAATTCTTATTGATCACTGCTTTCCTCTCAAAGAGATCTATCATCTTAACAAGGAAGTCTAGGAATTTGCCAGAAATCGAAGTTAAACATACTGGTCTGTAGTATGTGAATTTTTCCCTTTCAGAAATCTAAATATTTCCCCATCTCTCTTCCTGTGAAAACTATCCCATTCTTACAATTTTTCAAAGCTAAAAGACAATCATATCAGCTGGTTCTTTCTATAACACAGAGTGTATTTCATCCAGGGCTGATTACTTGAACCCATAGGATCATAGATTTAACGCCTAAAGGGAATTATTTGAGAGGTTATCTAGTCTAATCCTCCTTATTTTATAGATGGAGAAAGTGAGGATCAGAGAAGTTCATTAATTTGCTCAAGGTTACACAGGTATTAAGTGTGAGCTTGTCTGTGCCAAGATTCAAGTCAGAATCCAAAAGGAAAAACTAACAAAAGCAAAGAATGAGTCAAGTGTCAACTACAGAGCAAAGATGGTATAGTCATAGTTCAATGTGGGTTGATACTGGAGAAGAATAGAGTTAGTATATATAGAGTAGGTCAG
This sequence comes from Bettongia penicillata ogilbyi, assembly GCA_023548195.1. NCBI lineage: Eukaryota > Metazoa > Chordata > Mammalia > Diprotodontia > Potoroidae > Bettongia > Bettongia penicillata. The sequence goes on along the minus strand of JAJHZJ010000171.1, from coordinate 2,182,484 downwards.
GAGAATCATTATGGAGGGAGCATCCCTAGACACTTGAAATGTCTTGCAAAAAGTCTGACCAACATAGCATTTCTTAATGCTTTCCATGCCCACCTTTATTTATAATTCACTGGCAAAACTGAAGTCAGATACCTCTTTACTCTAGCTGACAATATAAGAAAAAGTACAAAGGAGGGGTTGAAGAAAAAAATAAGCCTGTTTCTTCAAATTAAATGACTGTTTCCTTCAGAAACCTTGCTATATGATAGAAAAGTGATGCAGTGGATGGATCACTGGGTTTGCAACCAAAAAGACTTATCTTTACAAGTTTAAATCTTATCTCAGACACTTAAGTAGTTGTGTGACCTTTGGCTAGTCATTTAAGTCTGTTTACCTCAGTTTCTCAGCTATAAAATGAACTGGAGAAGGAAATGATAAACCACTCCAATATCTTTGCTAAGAAGCCCCGAGAATGTGACCATGAAGAATTGTACATTACTGAAATAGACTCAGCAATAACAAGTGATCAAATTCTGATTTGGCTTTGTGTGATATTGGGTAGGTCACTTCCTGTCTCTGAGACTCAGTGCTCTATGAATTAACAAGGGTTGTTGAGTTAAATGAACTCTATATTCCCTTTCGAATGTAGGGCAACATGATTTTGTGAAAATAAATTACTATCGAAATAAAAATGTATATATCATTTTAAAATGATAAGTAAGCCCAATATGGAAGGGTGAAACACTTTCTTCAAATATATTTGGCTAGTGTTAGTAACATTCTCTCTAATTTAAAAGGTGCATCTCTTTTTCCTCTTAATGATTAACCCACTTTTAGGGGGACTACATCTTGAAAGGTTTGTTAGGAAGTGTTTGTTCTATCAAAACGAAATGTATCAATACATTTTTATAACTAGTCAGCTTTTGGAGGAGAACCTGCCTTGTAACAGGATAATGGAATGAACTGCCTTGGGATATAGTATGTTCCCAATATGTGGAGCAGAGGTAGATGAAATCTTGTCATGGATGATATAAAAAGGATTCCTGCTTGTTAGGTTGGAATAGAAGAAGACTCTTGAGATCCCTTCCATTTCTGAGAGTTGTATTTTTTGGAGCAGTTGACTTTTTGGATCACAACCTATTCTGTTTCTTTAAAGGTGAAAAGAGGGGCAGGGAATGGGAAATCCTCTAGTGAACAGGAAAATAAACTAGGCACCTAGATGCAAGCTGAAGTTCCTTTAGCTACCTGCCCATCATTAGGCACCACCCAGTCTGCTTCTTCCTGCTTGAGAAATTTGCTGTCTTTTCTCAGCTTCTTCCCCCCTCTATTATGCTTGTCCAATGTGGCACTTATACTTTAATGTCTTATAGATAAAATGGTCTCTGCCAGTCTGCACTTCTCATGCCTAGAGAAAGTTTTACTGCTTCATAAAATCCTGTAATGCCCCAGTGTTTAAAAAAGATCTATCACTCTATCAGTGAATCTTTATGGTCTCTGTGTACATTCTTTGCAATGCAAGGTTGGTTCCTGGAGCAAAAGAGGAACAGAGATAAATGTATTGGTGTGTGCTAATGAATGCCAAGAATTTGGCTCAATTCATACTAAGGGTGTTATTAAATAGCTAAAGTAAAGTGTAGAATTTCTCACATAGAATGGTATTAAGAACCATGAAGGGAGAAGAAATAAAAAATTTGTAAATGGTAGAAGAAAGATGGATATTTTAGATACTGGTCCTGTAGGAAGAGAGGGAGAGAAAGAGGGTGAGAGAGAGAGAGAGAGAGAGAGGGGAGAGAGAGAGAGGGAGCTCTGTATTTTCATGATAAGAAGAAAGGCAGCATGGCTTCTTAGTGGACCTTGGAATCAGGAAGTACGGGCTTCAAAGTCTACCTCATATATATATATATATATATATATATATATATAGGCTACATGTGACCCTGGACCAAATCGAATTAAATCATTCAACCTCTCAGTGTTCCACATAATTCTCTAAAGAGTTACTGATCTGCGTTAGTAGAGAGCATTTTCTCACCAGAAGTTCCCTCTACTAATGAAATCTGAAATCTGTACCAAATCAAACAAACACACACACACACACACACACACACACACACACACAAAGATGTTCAGAGTTGCCATATATGCTGAGTTTAGTACATAGACGAAGGACAGTGGGTGTGGCTAAGATTATTACAGGATCTAGAGATGGTTTCTGATTTGTGAACTTTAATTATACTTAGTTTGGATAGAGACCTACCCCACTATTCTTTGGCCATCTTCATGACCTCTCTCTCTGTATACATATACATACACACATATAAATATATGTATGTATATACAGTGTATATGTGATATATACATAAATACACACATATGTATTATATACATACATACACAAATACATTCATATACACATAAAAATATATTTATGTATATAGAGTATGTATATGATATATACATGCACATACATATTATATATACATACATACACACATGTATTGTATACACATACATGCATGCATGCATACATACACACATATACCAGGAGCAGAACAGGTCTGTTCATAATGTTCCTCAGTCTGATCAAGGCCTTTGATACCATCAGTCATGAGACTTTGTGGAAAATTATTGGAAAATTTGCTTGCTGGGAAAAGGTCATCATTATTCTATGTCAGTTTCACGACAAAATGATTGGATCTTGAATGATGGATGATGCTCTACCATTTTCACAGACACCAGTGGAGTGAAGCAAGGTTGGCTATCTGCTTGATTCCATGCTGGTTAGTATCACATTTTCAGCAATGTTGTCAGACACCTTCAACAAGGACAAAAACAGCATTAAGATCACCTGCCATGCAGATGGTAAATGATTTAACTTGAAAAGGCTACAAGCCAAGACTAAATTGGAGGAAGAGTTGGTGCATTTTTTTTTCTTGTTTGCAGGTGATTGTGGACTCAATGTAGCCTCTGAGACCAAGATATATTAAAGTGTGGATCAGTTCTCTGCTGCTTGAACTAATTTTGGCCTAACAATTGACACTAAGAAAACACAGATTCTCCACCAGCCAGTGGAACCATCACTTACATCAAATGGAGAAATATCGGATGCTGTATATAAATTCACTCTCCAGGAATGTCCACATAGATGATAAGGTTGATACAAGAATTGCCAGAACTAACTCTGTGTTTAGAAGGCTCAGAAGAAAAGTGTGGGAGAGAAGAGGTATTAGACTAACTTACCAAACTGAAGGTCTATAGAGCTGTAATACTGACATCATTGCTGTATGACTGTTAAACCCGGACAACATACAAGTGCCATGCCAGGAAACTGAACCACTTCCATTGAGATAGTCTTAGGAACATTCTGAATGTCACCTGGCAGAATGAGGTATTGAGCACTGAGGTCCTTTTTTGAATTAAACTGCCAGGCATTCAAATTGTATTGCAGAAAGCACAACTCTGATGGACTGCTCACATTGTTCGAACACCAAGCGAGAACTAGCCTAAAAGACTATTTTTTTGAGAGCTTACACAAGGCAAGCACTCACATGGTGGTCAGAAAAAATCACGGTCTCTCTGATGAACTTTGGAATTGTTTATAGAACATGGGAGGTGCAGGCAAAGGACCACAGAACAAGGTATGCCTGCAGCAAAGAAAGCACTATGCTTTCTGTGTGAAGCAGAATTGCAATAGGTCAAAAAAAACAGGAGATGCACAGATTTAGAGATATCACCATTCCAAATGTCCTTGTGGTACCTGACCTGTGGTAGAGTCTTCTGAGCTCACATTGGTCTGATCAGCCAGATATACTGTACCGTGCTCCAACATGGTGAGGCCATTTTGGTCTTCTTCAAGAGGGAAGGACAACGACCAACACACACACACACACACGCACACACACATACACGCACACACACGCGCACGCGCACACACACACACACATCTTCATAGGTATGCATGTATATGTATTCTGGATCTGAAAAGAGCATTGAAATGAACATAATCAAAACACAACTTATTGACTGCCCGTCTTCTATATTTCTTGACTTCCACTATTTGAACGTGAGCTCTTATAGGGAGCAGAATGTCCTCCTCACTTTTATTTGCATCACCATCATATATTGCAGTATCTGGTGCGCAGAAAGTGCTTCAGGTAGACTTTGTCACTCTTTAAATATTTTTAATTGTCATTTACTCCAACCCACTCATTTTGTCAATGAGGAAACTGAGTCTCAGAGTGTAAGTAACTTCCCTAAGGTCACTCAGGCAGTAATCTACGATCCAAAGATCAAATCTAGGTCCTTCTTGTTCTCACAAGGCCTCATTTGCGCTCTTCTCCTTAATACAGACCTGGTTTGGAGAGCAGGCCACTTGGTTCTCCACTCAGTCTTTTCGGTGATTCTGCCCATGTACATAGGTGTCTGTGTTTGCCTCTGATGCATGTCCAGGGGCACTGGGACAAGGTTTGAAGAGGTGTTTTTGATGCTAACACTTTACTTCAGTATTGATGAAGAACTGATGGATCCCTTCTGAGCAGGCCTACAGTCAATCTGTTAGCTTCACCTGTGTCATGGCCAATTAGGAAACCTCTCCCCTTTTCTACTATCAGGTGAGTGGGTGTGATCTGACAACTTGGTGATCTGTACTAAGGCCAGCTTGGATATCCACACACTCTTGTGGAGACTCATTGTCCTTTCATTTTCAAAGTTTCCTTGGCATATTTGAGCATCTGTTTTGCAATACCACAGAGTTTGTTGCATTAGGTCTAGAAAGCATTTACTAAGTAATTTATTTATGTTCTGTGCTTTGATAACAACTATGATGAATAAATGTAGAGCAACAGTAACCAAAAATGGGAGCTGATGCAAGGACATTTTGTCATTAATTTAAAGCAAATAACGTAAATGCTTAATGTAGAAAGAAAGCAGAAGCCTGGCACTTTCTCTATTATCCTGCCTTAGGACACTGTCATATATATTTTCTGCATCTTTCCACTCAATAAAAGAGTCATAAAGGTACGTATAGTACCTGAACTGGATGAAGAGAAGTGACCTGAGACTGTGTATTTTCCTGCAAGGAGTTTATAATCCTGTTAAAGACAACTTCAGAAATGATGATAGCTTATATTTCTATAAAATATTATAGTTGCAAACTGCTTTTATATGTGGTTATAGATGTAGAGCTAGAAGGGACCTAAGAGGGCATCCATAGAGTGAGGGGTGACTCTTTAGGTGAGTAAACTGAGTCCAAGTGCCTCAGGAGTTGGATCTGAATGTACATCTTGCTATGTTTCCCAAACTTTAGCTTGCTAGTGGAGCTGGGAGTGGTGTTTGGGATGGGGCACCTATCCTGTTCTCTACTGTCATCCATTTTTTCATCTTGTGTACCAATGTTACTCAAGGTGAAGTGCTCCTTCCCCTTTTGCCCTGCACTTATCACCTAGAAACAAGTTTAGGACATCTACCTGCTACTGTCACTATAAGGTATAATTCTCAAGGTCTCTCTCAAGAACTCTGAAATTGTGTGGCATGGGAGACTTTGGCACAAGACAGTTCATCATGGCATGCCCACATCAGAAAGGGTGCTGTGCTCTATGGAATTAATTATCTTTCCCCCTAAACCCTCCCCACTTCTAATCTTCTATCCTCCCAGTCACCCAGGCTGTGGTTCTCAATAACTGAATGTCTCTCATCATCCCCCCGCCATATCCAAACTTCACTAAGTCCTATGGGTTTTACATCTTTCATATATGCCTCCTTCTTTTGTTAAAAACTACCATTATCCTGGTGTGAGTCAGGTGTTACCCAGACTATTTAAATAGTCTCCTCGTTGGTCTCATTGCCTCCAATTTTTCCCCCATTCCAATCCATTTTCCACTGAGATATCAGTCATCTTCCTAAATCACAGTTTGGATCATGTTACCCTCTACTTAATAAACTTCAGCAACTCATTACCTCCAGGATCAAATAGAAAATCTTCCATTTAGCTCTGAAAATCCTTCATAACCCTGTCCTTTCCAGTCTTTCCAGGTGTCTTACAATTTACTCTCCTCCACATAATCTACAGTGAAGTGAAACTGACCTCCTTGCTGTTCCACGATCAAGATATTTTTCTAGTCTTTGCATTTAAATTGGCTATCGTTCAAGCTGGAGTGGTCTCCTTACTATTCTTCCTCTCTTGGCTTCCTGGTCTTCTGAAAGTCTCATCTAAAGTCCCACGTTTCCTGATCTTCCTCAATGCTGTTCCTTTCTCTCTGATATTATCTCCAATTTATCCAGTATGATTTATGAACATAGTTATTTATATATTATCTCCCTCATTAGAATGGACACTTCTAACAGGTGCTGTTTTTGCTTTCTTTATATCCCCAGTGCTTAGCACAGTGCCAAAAACTTAGTAGATGCTTCATAAATGCTAGTTGACTTACTGACTCAGCAGTTATGTGATTTGGGTATACCTGGTAATATACTCTTCACCAAGGGCAGCTAAGTGACACAAGGTTGGAGTGACACACTTGTAGTGAGAAAGACGAGTTTAAATCCTGCCTTAGATCTTTACTAGGGGTGTGATCCTAGAAAAGTAGTTAAACTTTTCTCAGCCTCAATTTCTTCATCTCTAAAATGAGGGATAACAGTAGGACCTACCTCACAGGGTTGTTGTTGGAATAATATATGAGATAATATATGTAAAATACTATTATATATAAGGCAATGTCAAAAGTTAATTATCATTATTTTCTTACAAATATTTGGTTTAAACTCTCTACTGGCCATTTTTCTTCTGTTCTTTCAGTTCAAAAGATCATCCTCCTTGGCAGAAGAAGCAAAATTAAGACCAGAATTGATTATTTCCTCCTTTTCCCTAACATTCATTATCTTTGTCTATCCAAGCCAAGCAGAAGCCTTTTTTTCTTTTCCTCCCCTACTTTACCCCAACATAGCTGAAAACGAAACAAAGCCAAAAATTAAAAAAAAGCAAGTTTCCTCTCTATCCTAAGCTCATTCTGCATTCTAATTCTCCTCGCATTATTCTTATATGAGGAAGTCATGGTTTGACATTTATACATTTTCCTGCCCTGGTTTCCATCATCTAGACATGACTTTTTAAATTCTACGTTGATCAATGAATTCCCTGTGCATGCAGATCAGTCTCTTTAGACAACTCCTCTTTTTTGTTCTCATCAGAAATGTTGCTATTTATGTCATCAGAAATTCATTCTTGAAGGTTTATCCTCCCTCCTGGGTTGAGACCTTCTGTAAATGTTAAGTCTTGGACTCCTACGTCTCCTTTATCTTTATCCTTTAAAATTTGTTCTTAAATCTAGGTGTGTGTTAGATGATTCTTGGCTTTCCTTTCCCCTTCTCTTTTTCTCATGAATTCTAAATAGGAACAATCTCTTCCTGTGCCCCAGGGTTCTCTTCATTTCTACTTTGGTAATCATTTGTTCCTCCCTCGTTCAAAATTTCCTCACTGCTTCCTCTACCTCTTGATAGAAGAAGAAGTTATATAGTATAGTGGAAAGAGAAATGGATTTGGATTCAAAAGTACTTCCTGGGTTTGGACCCTGACTATAAGTGCATTCTTAAGTCACTTCATGCCTAGATTATTGCAATAGCCTGCTGTTGAGTTTGCCTGCCTCAAGTCTTTCCCTACTCCAATCAATCATCCCTTCAACCACTAAAGTGATTTTCCTAAAGCACAGGTTGGACCATGCCACCCACACACACACACACACACCCGTCACACCACCCAATAAATTCCAGTGGCTTCCTATTGCCTCTAGATGCAAATACTAAATGTTCTGTTCAGCTTTCAAAGTCCTTCATAACCTAAATCTCTCTCATCTTTTCACTTTGTTCCCTGATAGGTATTCTTCTCTCTGGTGTCACTGACCTTCTTGTTTGTTCCACAAACAAGACGCTCTGTCTTTCAGTGTCAAGCATTCCCTCTGGTTACTCCACATGCTGGGAACACTCTCTCAGCTTTGTCTAGGATACTGACCCTTTTGGCTTCCTTTCAGTCCCAATTAAAATCTCACTTTGTAATAGGAAGCCTTCTTCAAGCCCTCCTAATTTCAATTCCTACCCTCTGTTAATTATTTCCTATTTGTACATAGCTTGCTTTGTATGTATTTGTTTGCATGTTATCTCTCCTTATCGTGTTCATCCTTCATTGCCAAAGAAGACCATGTTATCAGAGAAATAATGATATGCCTTGCACTTGACTTGGTTTTGAGTGAGGGAGGGCTGTGCAAGGTCACCAGCCTCACTCTGGAGCCATCTGAATCCAGTGACAAGATATTCTTGTAAACTCCCGGAAGGCAGAGATTATCTTTTTTCTTTTTTTGGTATCCTCAGTTCTTAGCATGGTGCCTAGCTGATAGTAGGCACTTAATAAATGTTGATTTATCTATTAAATGGTTGATTATTGGGCAAGGATGTTCACTTCCCTGGGTCTCAATTTTTTCTTCTGTAATATGAGGGATTTGAATTGTATGTTTTCTAAGCTCTAAATCCCAGGCTGCCAATTGTTCATTGATATTTCATTTTCATAGTATATAGAAAATACATAACTTATTTCTCCAAAGAGACTGAAAATACAGTTTCTCCAAAGCTTAAAAAATTTAATGACAGACTTTATTGTGAGTTAAAGGAAATTAGGATATTCTGGGGTCATAGCCCTGACTTATGAAGTTAATATGAAGAAAGATAATTACATTATTCCACAGGCTTGATATGACATAGAGTCAGAATATTTGACTGGATGAGGCAAGTTTTTGATTAATTATTCTGTTCTAATGAGGATGATGGTGAGAGCTGACATTTATATAGAGTCCACTTTCAGCCAGATATTTTGCTAAGTGCTTTAAAATATTATCTCATTTTCTCTCATAATAACCTTTGGAAGTAAATGCTATTATTATCCTTATTTTATAGATGAAGAAAGAGAGGCTAAGTGACTTGCCCAGGGTCATACAGGTAGTGTCTGAGGCTAGATTTAAACTCAGATCTTTTGATCTACCTAGCTGTCCCCAATGTTGTTCTTGAACAAATTATGAACACACATGAAAATGAATGCATTGGTGCTTTATATAAAGTCCTTATCGTGGCTTCTAATACTCTTCTAAATCAGGGAAACTTGGATTGATGCATAAAAGGCCTTGTACAGAACTATATTTGAGCATGACAATAGTGAAGAATGACATGTGTTTGTTTGCTTGTTTTTAGTATTAGAATAATATGGCAGGTCCTTGGATCTGATTTTATCACACTAGGAAAGAACATTTTAAAAGAAAATGATAATGCTTGTCACAAAGTCACAGAATTCCCCCTCTCTTCCTTTCCTCTTCCCGCCCCGAGCTTTATTCTCCTCTACCACCCAATTGCAAATAGGAATTCTTGTATTTGAGGTAAATTCATTTGAGGAACAGGAAGTGATTCAGAGGGCAGTATATTCTGGCAGGAATATTGAGTTCAAAGGTAGCCCAGCCATAACATCTACCTCAAATCCTTGACATTTTGGGGCTTTATGCCTCCAATCCAGAGGAGAAAATAAATAAGAGGTAGGTTAGGGATATAGGGCCCTGAGAGAGGCATGATGGTTATGGGCCCCACTGAGTTAAGATATGGAGGTGAGGTTGATTTTACTGGGTGGTGTTTGCAGGGAAATGGTCATGAAGAGAGAACTGCATACTGGAGGAACATTGCAGTAAGGAAACAAGACTCCCTAGATGAAGATGAATTGAGGCAAAGACCCAATTGACCCTCCTTAGTTATAGATTTACTCCTGAAATACTGTTTTCCTGCATAAGAGTTTTTGGCCTCTGGACACTTCATTCATAATGACCTTCAAGAGATATAGAAATCAACTAGAGAAAAGCAGCATTTTTTTTTTGAAGCCCATGGAAGGCAGCATAACATACAGGATAGAGAGGGAGTCTTTAGACTTAGGAAGGGTTCAAGACACATTCTGCTTATATGACCTTGGGCAAGTCACTTAGTTTTCTCATATCCTGGGCAACATTCCAAGTTGTAGAGGAATTGTCAATTTACATTGATAGAGGGAATTTCTCATTTGGCTAACTCCCTATAGCAATGAAATCAAAGTTCTTTGACTCCTTTCTCCTCTCCATCCAAAAATGAAAGGAAATGGAAAGAAAGAGGAAAAAAAATGAGACCACACAATTCTGGCTAAAAGTTATGAGGAAAAAATTTCTATGCATATAGAGTTCAAGTTCTACTTTCTTTTCACTTTTAAGATATCTATTTAGGTAAGTCAGCCCATTTCTTTGTTGCCAATAGATGGTTCCTACTCCCCTAATACCATTCCAAATCACTTCAGTGATTCTGTCTTACTTCTGGTGCTGTTAATCCTAATTAAATTTTATGTAGATTACAATGATGAACTCCTACACATACCCTACCTAAACAGTAGTGGAGAAGGCTCTCTGCTCCCTGATATGCAAGTCCTATAGACTTTTTTATTGGCAACTCATGTTGTTATCCTTTTGTTTTCTGGACCTGGTCTCTGACAGTTTAACATTCCTCTGGTTGTCTGCTGGTTTCCCTCCCACCATCTTAATGTCTAGTGAGATGTCTAGTGAATCCGATTATACTAACTCTTCAAGGACTACTCCTTCCACCTGACTTGTCTCTTCCTATATTCCTTAAGACAGAGTAGAGTTGAAGAATAAGGCTATACATTCCAAAAGATAAAATTGAATGCAGCAAGGTTATTGCAAATACTATTGATGGGCCTTCTATTTCGCATCCTTGGAAGTGAGCCCATTTCTGTCATCACATAATTGAATCTCTTAGCCAACAGAACAAAGATCTAGTACATACAATTTCTACCAAAATGTCTTCCCTTTTTCTTGCCTCTCACCAAATAACCCCATTCTAATTCCTCAACCCTTACCAGATAGCCCTCTCCTCAGTTTATCTTAGGAATGTAAACAGTGTTTATGATGTAGTAATACCTACGAAGTTATATTCCTGATGAGGGTAGAGTGAGAATCCATTCCCCTAATAAGTAAAGTGAGAGTCATAGATTACTTATCATACAGTTTACTGTGTGTAGACATATGACAAGTTAAGTAAGGAGGGAAATTCTAGTCATTAAGCTATTCTAGTGGGTAGCTTCTCACTGTAATTTAAGCAGAGATCATTTGTCCCCTCAGCGTTCAAGGAAACTCCCTAGACACTGAGTTTTAGGGAAGATGCAAACCCACACTGGTCAGGAAAGTTGGAAAGGGATACAGTTTGATTAAAATGGCCACTGTGGTCCCTCTAACTCTTCAGTGTCTGTGATTCTGTGATATTGAATGCAGACAACCTTCTATTCCTGCTCCATTAGTGACACTCTGATCCACATTGGATATTAAGTCACCTAACTCTCAGTTCTCCTGGAAACTCCCTAAGACACTAGGTTGTAAAGAAGATGGCAACCCATACTGGTAGAAGGAATTTCATCTCCTGGGCCCTATAACCATTCTTTATTCCTATTTGGAAGAAAACTTTAAGGCTTACTGTCAGGATCAGAAGATGATCATTATATTTTTGTACAGAAATAGAATATTTTACAATGACCTCCCATAATATTTTTAATTATAACTAATGAATTTATATTTTACAAAAAAATGAAAGCAAGAGCATTCTACTCTCAAGACTCTCTGGGCTTTGAAACCATGATTCAACAGTCCTGCCACAATGGACATGTTTCCCTATGGATCATCCCTTTCTTTCTAAAATGTGTTCCAGGATCTCCATGTTGGGGAGGAGCTCAGGCAGGCCATCTTTCAGGTCCCTCCAGACTTTGGCACCACACCCTCAAGTGGCTGACTCCCCTGCCTCTTTTTGCAGCATCCTTTTTAGTATTATCATTCATTCCCCATGAGAATATAAACTCTCAGGGGACGGAGTCTATCTTCTTTTTTGTGTACTCCTAGCATTTAATATAGTGCCTGGTATTATTTGTAAAAATGTTTAATAAATGCATTTTTTTTTCCTTTTCTACCTGCATGGCTATTTGGGATTGGGTCAGGTATGTGGTCAAGTGCTTACTGAAGTATTGCTTTCTGAGTGCTTATCAAATTGCAAATAAAAGCAAATAGGTTCATCATAAGAAGAATCTGCATTATTCTAGGATTAGCTAGATTAGTTGCTAATAAAATGGAATTGATTTGCACTGATCATGCCTACTTGAGATTAAAAAAAAACTTTATCAACCTTCAAGATTACTGATAAATTGGAGGGCTGATAGATAGGGCATTTGTTCTCCTAATATGCTATATAAGAAATATAGTCCATGGGCACCATAGAAAAGGACTTCATAGAAAAGCCTTCAAAGAGCTTGAGGGAAGGAGAGGGAGAAGGCATGCGTCTTTTATTTCTCATTACGCTTTCCCCATCTGGCTCTTTTGTTACTGATGATTTTTTATAAAATCATCAAATATTAGAGCAGAAAGCAACTGGGGGATCATTTAATCCGTACAAATTCTCATGTTATAAATTAAGAACCTGAGACTCAGAGAAAGAAAATGACTTACCTACAATCCCACAATTAATTGATGGCAGAGCTAGGACTAGAATCATTTCTTATGTCAAATCTGGGTGCATACATTAAACATTTTCTTCTGATCTTGGTTTCTTGAGAACTAGTTTTTAACCAATCTTGCCTCAAATTTGCTTTCCAAACATGAGTTGCATATGTCCTAGGATGATTTTCCACTCCCTCTACCCCCAGTCCTACTTTTATTTGAGATAGAAGAAAAAGGTGGAAAAGAAACCTAGATCCATGTGAAGACATTTTACCTGGTATGGGATCCTATGGTCTGAAAGCCAGTACTGCACCTCTTTCAAATTCCTCAGATCCCTTAGAGGAGAATAATGTATTAGAGGTCACAGTGGCATACAGACATATTAATTTCCTTAAAAATTTTACTGATAAAACACATCTTATATTGAATCATCCTTAGGTATCTGTTTTTGTATAAAACTTTCTTGAAAAGAAACCCATTTTCAGGGAAAAAAAATAAAACAACAAAGTAAAACATTTTTTAAATTTCTGTTGGCCTTTATCCTTCTGTCAATTTCTTAAAAATAAAATGATGTATATAAGGTCTGCAGGAGGGTATTGTGGTCTTAAATGTTACCAGGTATGCCATTACCCCTAGATCAGGCCCTTTTATGACAAACTAAGCCTGAGTCCCAAGGTCTAGTCAGAAATTGTTTGAAGAGCTCCAGTCTGTGCCTATTTAGCTGCAGAGGTTCAACCACCATTAGTTCTGGAGTATTATCTATGGAATTTATGGTAGAGAAATGATGATTTATCTACCATGAAGGAAAAAAAGTCACCCTATTTTTCACCTGGGGTGGGGGACTTCTTTGAGCATAAACAGATTGCACTATTTATACATGAAAATATTTTCTGCCTCTATAAACTTACTATACCCAAGTATTTTAATTAATTGTGGTGGTTGCTATAGAAACCCTTCCCAATGCAATTATAGGTCTGCAGGAAGGTGCAGTGTATTTATGACTATGATACAGGTAGCTCTATGCAGAAACTAAAGCTGAGCAGATACTTTAAAGGCTAAAATTTTCTAGAGACCATGGGATGATAGGGATGGCTTTTCCTTAAAAAAAAAAAACAAAAAAAATCCAAAACCTTTCTGATCCATTTTGCTTTCAATGGCTTGATTTAGGGACATGGAGCATGGAGAAAAGTATTAACGGACACTGGGTCATTAGAAGCTGTGAATCCACAGGAAACTATTCAAGTCCAAACATATGATTCTGGGTCTGTATGCTATTTGTGACTGCTTGGTTGGTTCCGTTATGAACAAACAATCCGGAGAGGGAATGAGTGCCTTGGGACCTAGATGACTCAAGGGACAAGATGAAGGTAGCTGGTAGGAGGAGAAAAACCATGGTGCCTCATTAGGCTCTCTCTCAAAAACAAAATCAATTCAGTATTAAAGGTGCTGATTTTTTATAATATGAAAACAGACGTTAAGAAGAGCACTGAATTCGTAATATGAGGGAATAAATTTGTATCCTGGCTCAGCTCCTTCCTACTTGCATGACCCTGGATAAGTTATCACATCCCTAACTTGGTCTCCAGGAATGTAAAATTGTCAATACTCAATAAACTTTTGTAAAGTGCCTACTATGTCCCAAGAACTGTGCTAAACTCTAAAGGTACCAGGAGGAAAGACAGTCCCTATCCTCAAGAATGATGACCTGATTGAGAAAGATAATACAGAAAAGGAAGCTGAAAAATTTGATATAGGCACCATGGGATACTCATCCGATGGTGTTTTATGGAATGAAAACTAAATAGAATAGCTGGTGGCAAATGAATAGTTGGCTGGTAATTTCTGAGCACTCTATAAAAAGAGGCCTTGAGAGGAGTCCTTTGTCTCAGGGAGTTTACAACAATTTTCTTAAAGAGATTCTTTCATCATAAACTTTGAGTGGGTCATTTCTTCTGGGAAAAAGGTAAGCTCTATGAGATAAATTGGGCAGTTAGGTGGTGCAGTGAGTAGACTGCCAGGTCTGGAGTCAGGAACACTCATCTTCATGAATTCAAATTTTGCCTCAGACCCTTACAAGCTATGAGACCCTGGGCAAGTCTTTTAACAGTTTTCCTCAGTTCTGCATTTGTAAAATGAACTGGGCAAGGAAATGGCAAACCACTCCACTGTCTAGCCAAGAAAATCCCAAAGAATTCACACAGAGTTGAGTACAACTGAGCAACAATTAGGGTAGCTAGGTGACACAGTAGATAGAGTGTTGTGTTTGGAATCAGAAATACCCATCTTCATGAGTTCAAATCTGGTCACAGATACTTACTAGTGTGATCCTGAGCAAGTTACTTAACTCTTTTTGCCTCAGTTTCCTCATTTGTAAATTGAGCTGGAGAAAGAAACGGCAAACCACTCCAGTAATTTTGCCAAGGAAATCCCCAAATGAGGCCATGAAGAGCCGTACAAAACTGAAATAACTGAAAAACAACAACACATTGAAATAAGCAGAAGATGATGGGAACAGTGAAATTATTGCAGCTGATAACAGGAGGAAATGTTCAGTACGTTCTCGCATGTGAACCGGCCTATGGGGTCAGGAGCTGGTCTTCAAGGAGCAGGAGAGGAGAGCATAAGTCTGGGTGGGAACTTCACCGTGGACTACCATGTTGAAAAGGCCAACCTCTGATGTTAGGGTGATTTTAGTTCACTCTCTTACAGGTTTTATCTTACAGGATTTGGATTTTGTGTTTTAATCTCCCAGAATCTGCTTCCTACTTCTAAGGATGCTGTTTAATAAGGAAGAGGAAGCTCAGAGGAAGGTCTGCTTCCTTATAGTTGATGTATAACATCCAAATTTATTCTTTAGGCCATTATGATATTTTAAAGTCTCCTTTCATTCTCCTGTTTTGGATCTCCCATATTCAATTCCATGTAGTGAGTGCTACCAAACGTTAAAAATAACTAAAAAGAAACATACTGTTTTTACTGAGCAGTACAGAGAAGAAAAAAAAATGACTGTCTCCTTTTGTGGTGCAATAATCATACTAAGAAAAAATTCCTGTACCTCAATTTATGGTAGACGGATAGAGACACACCTTATGTCAGGGAAATGCTTTCAGGATATACTATTGGGGATATAGATTTTGTTGAATCTGTAGTAAAGATTTATCACAGAGCTCTGCTTAGCACATAATAAATGCTTAATTAATGGTTACTAAATTGATCAATTCCATAGTTGGTTTCAGTACTTGCCCTGACCGTAAGACAGCCTCAAAACATGGTCCTCTGTAATGCTAATGTAAGTTGAAGATCTTCCTTACCCATTAATGGGCCTACCCATTAAGGGAAATTTGATTAGGAGAGGCCCACACCTTTTGTTAATTTTCTAATGAGGCACTGGTGGTCAAGGGTTGTGATGCCCTCTGACTCTGAAAAGTATATAAATACTCTGAAGTGAGGTTTTACTTTGGGGCTTATTCATTGGAAGTGTTTGTTTGGCCAGATGAAACTCTGACCAGCCACTAAGGAACCCCTACTCCCACTTTGAAAACCCAGATTTTGGTACTTCTCTCTGTGGTAACTATGTATGTATGGTCAGACAGCTGGATCTCTCTGTAAATCTGTGATGGATGTATTGCTTATGGTCAGACAGTTGGAAGCCCTGTCTGTTGATTTTTATTTCTCTGTATGTTTTCTGAAGTTCAGGGTGCTGACTTTTTCCCCCGAACTAAGTAAATGATGTATGTACTTGATTAAATTGATTATTGACCCCTCAAAAGTTGCTTTCTTTTTAGAGAAGCAGATCAAAGAAACTGTACAGCAGGCCCTCCTGTGTATGTAGAGATCCTTGCTGACAAGGACCATTACCATTGTCCTATAGGCCACTTTGGTCATAAACTTATAACCCTCAATTTCCTTACTTCTAAAAATAGCAATAAATAATATTGGTAGTTGGAACTCAAAGTTTTAAAAACAAATATCAAAAAATTTTTTATATGCAACTGGGAAATAAGATATACAGCAATGGGGTATAGAAATCTATCCTGCCCTACAAGAAAATAGAGAGGATAGGGATAACAAAAGGGAAGGGTGTGATAGAAGGGAGGGCAGATTGGGAGAAGTGGTAATCAGAATTCAGTGGTGTCTTGGGGTAGGCAGAGTGAAGAAATGGGGAGAAAATCTGGAATTCAAAATCTTGTGGAAGTGTCTGTTGAAAACTAAAAATAAATAAATTTTAAAAAAGAAAAGAGCAAAATACAAAAAGAACAAAATAAAATAACATTCAAAATGTCACATAATCAAAATATTTTATCCTTTCTAAAAAAATAATAATATTGGTGGTATCTTTCAAAAAGGAGGAATACTAATGGAGTACCATGATGCACATACAAGGGAAAACACATGTTGGAGCCAAAGATCACACTCATGGTGGTAGGAAAATGAGGAATGTATAATTACAGTAGGCTAACCACACTACTTCCCTGCCCTCATGAAAGGGCAGTGTAAAAATCAAAGGATCAGAACATATCCTAATTTATATCACTCATTAAATATGTAGGCTGATTGATTATCAGTTAATTAGTATTTATTAAGCACCTAGTATATGTCCGGCACTGCGATAAGAACAGAGTATGCAAAGAAAGATAAAATCGATCCCCTCCCTCAAGGAGCTCACAATCTAATGAGGAAAGACAACTTGCAAACAAACAAGTAAAAAACCATGAAGAAACAATGTGTCTGCCAGATAAATTGGAGATAGTCTTAGAAGGAAGGCACTAAGATCAAGATGGAGAATGGGGAAAATCTTGCAGAAGGTGAGATTTTAACTTAACTTGAAGGAAGTCAAGGAAGGCAGGAGACGTCTCACCTGGTCCAGAGGTCACCACTATCATTCTAAATTGTAAATTCATCTACATTGTCCATTGCTGTGCTAATGAAAGGAGACACAGTGGTACCAAAATCCCAGTAGTGGGTATCTCTCTTTTCAAAAATTAAATTTTGTTTTTCAATAAAAAAAAAAATCTGTTTTCTGTCTCTTCCAATTCCTCATTGAATAATTAACAAAAACAAAAATATCTTTAACAAATATGCACATTCTGACTGTACAAATGTAACCTATATAAAATTGCTTGTCTTCTCAATGAAGGGGGTGGGAGGGAGAGAATTTGGAGCTCAAAATTTCAAAAAACAAATATTAAAAATGTTAAAAATAGAATATTAAATAAAATCAAGTTTAAAAATGCATGCTCAAGCAAAATGAATTTCTGCATTAACATTGTATCTATGCATGTGTTTTATGTTTAAACATACATGTACACATGTATATACACATGCATACATATAGGCAGATACATATGCATAGGTGCATATGTAAATTTGTCATCCTGAATATCCTAAATATCACCTCTCTGTCAGGAGGGGCTGGTATGATCATGCTTTATCATCAATCCTCTGAAGTTTTGGTTGGTCTTTGAGTTCTTAAGGCTTTCAAAGTTGTCAGGAGTCTATATCAATGACTGCATCTATATCATCTATATCTATATCTATCCATCTATCCATTCATCTCTCTGTCCCTCCATCCCTCCATCTCTCCATCTCTCCATCTATCTATCTATCTATCTATCTATCTATCTATCTATCTATCTATCTATCCATCTATATCATAGAAGGACCTTCAATAGCAAGTCAATCAATCCATTCATCCATTTCTTAGATTTACTGTTGGAGGAAGAAAAGAGAAGCATCCTATAAGGGATGTGGGGTGCCTATGGTTCTAACAATGATGAAGGTTCACATTCTTAACATGTACCCATGTTTACAAAGTAAATTCTATACAACAACAGTGGGAGACAGGTAGTGAGGCTCAGAAATGTTAAATGACTTGCACAGCATCACATACCTAGTTGTCAGTGGAAGGTTTAAGAACCAAGTCTGCTGATTTCTGTTCCATGATATTTTCTCTCAGTGTGCCTCCCTATCACCACTTTTATAAGCTAAGACTAATACTATCCTGACCCAGCTGCTAAAGTAATTAAATGTAATCAGCTATATCCTACTTGTGTGACCCAGGACAAATTATCACATCCCCTGACCTTGGTCTCCAGACCTGTCAATAAATAACACTCAATAAATAGGTATTAAATGCCTACTCTATTCCAATGCATTTCATCTTCAACATTTCATTGAACTCCTCTACCATAGTAGATATGTTTGTCGAAATATTACCAGTGAATGAAATGCTAAATTCTAGCCTATGGGATATGTTTAAGCCTATTATTGTCTTTCATTAAGTCTGTCATTATTCTTTGGGTTGCAGACTTGTCTAGAAAAGGGAGATGCTTGATTTGGTCTTGAATTTCAGACATCAAACATTAGACTTTGGAGGAACTTCAAAAATCATCTAGTTTGACCTTATTACACAGGTGAGGAAACCAAGGTTCAGAGAAGTCACACTGCTAATGTAAGAGATCTAGGGCCCTGGTCTGCCCTCCTTGAAGTATCTTTTAAATCTGTGTTTTAATAAGTAGTAGGTCTATTTAGTTAGTTTAATAATAACTAAATAGTAATTGTTTCTCTTTTACCCAGAATCCTGAGGGTCTTCCCCTCCCAGTGTGATTTTTTTTTAAAGGGACCATCCCTTGAGTAACTCAAAGAAGCGTATCTCACTCAAAGCAAGATTGTGATAAAACCTTAACCTGAAAGGGCCAGGGTCTCCCATTGTATCCTGGGCCATCTGCAGTTGTCCTGATGAATATCATGCCATGGTACCCAGATAGCTCGGGAGAAGAAAGTGTGATTGGTGACCTTGCACAGCCCTCCCTCACTCATATCAAAGTCAACTGCAAGTCATGTCATCATCTTAATATCATGGTCCTCTTCAAGAAAGAAGGATGAGCACAAGTACTTGGCCAGTGTTCCTTATCAACAGATTGCTTACAGAGGCCATACTGCTAATCAGGGCTAGTGTTCAGGTTTACTTTGTTTTTCTCAGAGTTCAGGTTCCATCTAAATCTATCTTGCAGTAACCACCAGGTGGTCACTATTCCTTACCACCATATTGCCCCACCATAGATTAAGGAAGTCAGTCAATTATTAGGTCTAAGATTTTGGGAGAGATTTTCTTAGTGTCTAACAGTATCTAAATATTTCTATCAACTCTCTAATGTGTTTTTCATCACAGCACAGCTGCTTCTTCAAAAACAGAAGATGACAAGCAGGATATTGTCATTGCTGCCATGTGTTTGAACCAACTTTGCACCAGTGCCATCTTCCACTAGATAGCTGTGTTGCCAGAAAAAACATACACATGTGTACATATATACATGTATGCACTAGAATGCATTTAAACTTATATGCCAATCACTTCTCTATCTCTCCTATGTGCTTTTCTTCTCAGCTTTATCTGAAATGCAAAAGAGGAAATGAGAATATTGTTGGCATGACAGGGGACAAGTGGTAAGCCTGTGTTGTCTTCTTTGTGTTTCTCTCTCTAGGGACTTTATCCAGAGAGGAGATTTCTGTTCTTGGTAGCCAGACCAGTCTGGCTTGATACTACTGCATGTGACACATGTGTCAGCATGAGAGCAATTGAAAATGGAATCATAGCCATCAGATGTCAAGATATGTTTAACATTTAGTTCTTAAAGGCCATACTACTCCCTTAGAGAAGCAGCTGGAACATTTAGCCTGACATTCGCAATTTGAACTGAAAAGTCCAAACTGAATCAAGAGAAGATGAGTGAAAGGTTCTAATGTTCAAAAGAGGCCTCTAGGATGGGCCTAGACTAAGTCAGTAACTGACTCCTAGTCTCCCAAAGAGTTTTTGCATGATTTTTCAAATAACCAAATAGAACTATCTATTAATAGATGTGGACAACATCTAGCTGATGGACACCATAATTCAGAGCGTCTTTTCCAGTATATTCGTTACTACATTGCTTCCAGAATAATCTTTCTAATGCCCAGGACTGAGTGATATTTCCTTACTTTAAAAGTTTTGTGGTTCCCTACCGTCTAATAAATAAAACACAATTCCCTTAACCTACCATTCAATACCATGAGCAATCTGGCTTGCATGTGCCTACCTTTCCAGCCTTTCAGCTTGCAGTTTCCCTTCCCAAAGTTTGAAATTCAGCAAATCCAACAGCTTGGACATCACTTTGTCTTTATCTTTTATGATACCGTGTCTTTGATCACAAAGGTTGCATGCCTGGAATGATCTTCCTGCCTATCACTCTTTTCTGGATCTTGAAGGGACAATTGAGACCATTTGTTTCAGTTCTTTTATTTTACAGATCAGAAAACTGAAGCCCAGAGAGTGAAAGTGATTCTTTGTTACTTCTCAGCCAGAAGTGATGGGTCACTTTATTTTACTATTCCCCTTTCCCTCATTGTGATTTCTCCTATGTCATTATTATGCTATAAACCTGGATTATAGTTATCTTACTAGATCCTCCTAATAGTACTTTGAAGTAGGAAGGTAAATGCTATTATGCCCATTTGCCAGATGCAAAATCAGAGTTCAGGTCAACATGTGATATGCCTCTGGCTGATTTACTGTGTTAGCCAAAGTTACTAATAACTCTCTGCTACATAGTAGGTTTATATCTGCCCTGGTAAAGAGCAGATTTTGATGAAGTTAGGAATCTTTTGAAGCATTACTGTTAAGTACCCAGAATAGTCACCTGTGACCATTGTGAAAATAAGTTGAACAGAAAAACACTGTAAATCTATTGCTCGGTTGGTAAAGGCTGCATGGATGAGGTAAGCTTTAAGATGAGCTTTGAAGGAGGGGATGGATGATAAGAGGAGTTAAATTGACAAGTCCAACGAATTAGCTGATGACCCCTTGCAGGAAGGGAGGAATTGTGGGATAGAGAGGGATAAGGGAAGAAACTGGTTTAACTAGAGAGAAAGAAGACATATAGATTCATAGTAGGCTATATGGAAAGTCAGAGTGATGCTGATTGATCTGAGATGTCATAGGCAGGATCCTGGATTCCTGTGGAAGGAGGAATATGGATCATTAAGAGGTTCTGGAAGACACAAAAGATTGAGAAAGGTCAAATATTTTGACAGTAATGGTTAGCATACAGGGTATAGGAGAGAACCCTGGATTCTTAATTAGATGAACTGGGTTCAAATTTATACACTACTGATTCCTGTCTCTGAACTTCTTGGCAAGTTTCTTTCCCTTTCTGGGCTGTGGTTACTTCAATTGTAGTGCAATATAAGAGACAGTATTGTGAGTTTGGCATTATATAACCTGAGTTTTAATCCTGATTTTTCTATTCACTACCTGTGTGACCCTGGGAGAGTCATCAAATCCTCTAGACCTTAATTTAGTCACCTACTAAATTATGGAGTCAAACTAGATGACCTCTAAGGTCTCTTACAGACATAAATCTGTGACATATGATTCCATGATCCCTAAGACTCACAGTAACTGTGATTCTTTTGATATTATGATTTTTTTGAAAGTGATCAAGTAGAAATGTGACCAACAACAAGTTATAGATATTTAGTGCTCCAAGATTAAACAAGGACTCACTATGACTTGGGTAATGAAGGGATTTTCCCACCCTGCTACTCCCTTTTGTTGATGAGATAAAATTGACAGTGATCACATACCTTGTAAGTGTCAGAGCTATGACCTCAATGCAAGAACAATAACACCAAATCCAATGACTGAATTTGTTGACTTTGACCCTTTAAAATTAGCCAAAGTCCTAATGAATTCACTCTGCCCCTCCTCAGCAACAAAAGTTACTCTCTCCATATGGAATAGATAGAACTTAAAATAAGGAAGAATAGCTGCAAAGGCAGAGACAGAAATAGCCTCTGTTCCAGACAGAAAAGGCCCAGACTACAAGACATTCATGTCTAAACCTTAAATGCAGCAAATCCATGAATTTTTTTCCCCTTAAAATAACAAAAACAACAATAAATTAAAAGGAAAGCCCAGCATATGCAAGCAGCTTCCTGCCTCTTAGGAAAGACTTACCATACCTCAAGAAGGATATCATCACGTTGGCATGGTTATAACGTCCTAATTGCTTTGATCGCCTTCATAAAAGTGTCACCTTTTTTTTCCCACCAGATGTTCCATTTTCTTATCAGCAGTTACAGAGACTATATTTAGCCAGGCCTGAGATTTATTTTTTCTTCCCCTAAATGGGCTGTTGTTTTGTCTCCCTATATTTTACTTTTGCTTCCAGCCTTAAAAAAAAGAGGAAATAAAGGAAAAAAGCCTTGTGATATGTATGTGTATGCATGTATAATTTTCCTTACTTCCAAAGGTATCTTCAACATGATCCATTGTTTTTTCCTCCAACCAGTCAAAATATAACTACCTATAGATAGTATCCTTCATCTATTTTCTTAAAAGTTACTTTAGAGTTTTAAAAGAATGTCTGATCTTTGGTTATTTAAAGGCAAAAAGTCCAGCTCTTCCAAGCAGCCAATATTTTCCTTTGAAAATGGATAAGACTGGAGGCAGAGCCAAGATGGTGGAGAAAATCCAGGAAGTTGCCTGAGCTCTCCCTAGTAAGCCTCAGCAACAATGTTAAATCAAGCCTCTAAATGGATTCTGGAATGACCGAACCTACAAAAAGTTGGAGTGTAACAATTTCACAGCATAGGATAACTTAGGAGGACTTCAGGAAAGGTCTCTCTTGGAGGGACTTGGGTAAAAGGGGAGTGCATCCCAGTGCAGGCAGTGTCTGGGAAAGTCAGCAGGAGGCTCTTAGTCATTACACAGATGAGCAACTGAGGCCCTGTGGTCCTTTCTCATCAGGCTAACTGTGAGCCCTCCAGCCCCAGCACAGCAGGCAAACTGCCAGCCCCAGCACAACTGGCACAATAGGCATGACTAGGTTGGGCTACTCAAGTATGGTGGGTAAGTTACTAGCAGCTGAGGCTCCAATGCAAAAAGTCAGTGACCAGGTCTCTTACCCTTAGCACAAGAAGCTTTTGATAGTGACCCCTGTGCCCCAGGAGCACAGGTCACTTTAAAAGTCACAAAATAGATTAAAAATGAGCAAAAAATAGAAAAGAGTCCTGATCATAGAAAACTACTCTGGTGACAGGGAAGATCAAAGCATAAACTCAGAAGAGAACAACAATGTCAAAATGCTTACTGTGAAGCCACAAAGAGGAATATGAATAGGTCTCCAACCCAAAAAACCTTCTTAGAAAAACTGAAAAAGGATTTTAAAAATCAAATAAGATAAGTAGAAGAAAATTTGGGAAAAGAAATGAGAGTATGCAAGAGAAACAACTTGGAAAAGGAAGGACAAAAGCTGAATGATAGAAAACAATTTCTTAAAAAATGGAATTAGCCAAATGAGAAAAAAAAATCCACTGAAGAAAACAACTCCTTAAAAAGTAGAATTGGTCGGTCAAATGGAAGAGGAGGTAAAAATGGTAATTGAAAAAATTCCTTAAAAATTGGAATTGCACAAGCATAAGCTAATGACTCTAGGAGATATCAAGATTCAGACAAACAAAATCAAAAGAATGAAAAAAAAACAGAAGAAAATTTAATATCTCATTGGAAGAACAACTGAAAGGAAAAAGAAATCCAGGAGAGGTAATTTAAGATTCATTGAGCTACCTGAAAGCCATGGTCAAAAAAAGAATCTCAATAGCATCTTTCAAGAAATTATCGAGGAAAACTGTCCTGATATCCTAGAACCAGAGGGTTAAACAGTCATTGAAAGAATCTACTGATCACCTCAAAGAGATCCCAAAATAAAGCCCCAAGTAATATTGTTGCCAAATTCCAGAATTGGCAGGTCAAGGAGAAAGTAACCAGCCAAAAAGAAACAATTCAGATATCAAGTAGCCACAGACAGGATTGAACAGGACTCAGCAGCTTCTGCATTAAAAAAAAAAAAAATCAACTGACCTAGAAAATTATATTCTGGGAGGGAAAAAAACCCTTGGATTACAACTAATAGTCAAATACCCAGAAAGATTCAGCATAATCTTTCAAGAGAAAAAATGGATATTTAATGAAATAAGGGACTTTCAAACTTTCCTGATGAAAAAATCAGAGCTGAACAGAACGTTTAATCTCCAAATACAAGACTCCAGAGAAACATAAAAAGGTAAACAGGAAAGGAAAACAAACATGTTGTTCAATGAGATTTAAACCATTCTCCCGACATGAGAAGATAATACTTTTAACTCTTGAGAACTGTATCTTTATTAGGACAGTTAGAAGGAGGCTATGGGTATAAATTAAGTTTGATGTGATGACATAAAAAAATTAAAAAGTGAAAAAAATTGTACTGAGAGAAGAGAAAAGGGAGAAACAGACTAGGGTAAATTATATCACATGAAGAGGCACAAAAGAACTATTATATTAGACGGAAAGAAGGGAGAGAGAGAACATTGTTTTAACCTTACTGTCATCAGATTTGGCTCAAAGAGGGAACAATATACACAGTCATTTGGGTATAGAAATTTCTCATCCTACAGAGAAGTAGGAGGGAAAAGAGGAAAAAAGGGAAGGGCACTTACAGTAGGAAGGCAAATTGAGAGAGGTGAGGGTCAGATGCAAAACCCTGGTGAGGAGGGACAGGGTAAAAGGAGAAAGAAAAGTATACATGGGAGGGGGAAATAGGGTGGAGGGAAATACATAGTTGGTAATCATAATGGTGAATATGAAGGGCATGAATTCTCCCATAAAATGGAAGTGGATACCAGAGTTAATTAAATATCAGAATCCTATAATAAGCTGTTCACAAGAAACACATCTGAAGCAGATATACACAGAGTAAAGAAAAAAGGCTAGAGCAGAATAATGTCACGCTTTAGCTGAATTAAAATAAAAGCAAGGGTTTCAATCCTAATCAAAGACAAAGCAAAAGCAAAAATAGATCTAATTAAAAGAAATAAGGAAGGAAACTACATTTTGCTAAAAAATAACATACACAATGAAGCAATATCATTATCAAAGATATATGCACCAAGTAGAATAGCATCAAAATGTTTAGAGGAGAAGTTAAGGGGGTTACAGGAAGAAATAAATAGCAAAATTATACTAGTGGAGAACCTCAACCTCCCCCTCTCTGAACTGGATAAATCTAACCACAAAATAAACAAGAAAGAAGTTAAGAAGGTGAATAGAATTTCAGAGTTAGATATGATAGGTCTCTGGGGAAAATTGAATAGGAATATAAAGAAATATACCTTGTTCTCACTGGAAATTGTCACCTACACAAAAATTGACCATGTATTATGGCATAAAAACCTCATATTTAAATGCAGAAAGGCAGAAATATTAAATGCATCCTTTTCAGATTATGATGCTATACAAATACATGTCACAAAGGACCATGGAAAGATATATTAAAAATAATTGGAAATTAAATAATCTAATCCTAAAGAATGAGTGAGTCAAACAATAAATCATAGAAACAATCAATAAGTTCACCAAAGAGAGTGACAATAATGAGACAACATACCAAAATTTATGGAATGCAGTCAAAGCTGTACTTAGGGGAAATTTTATATCTCTAAATTCTTACATGAATAAAATGGAGAAAGAATACATCAATGAATTAAGCATGTAAATAAAAAAATCAGGGAAAAAAAACAAATTAAAAATCCTCAATTAAATACCAAATAAGAAATTCTCAAATTTAAGGGAGAAATTAAAAATTCAAAAGTAAGAAATCTATTGAATTAATAAATAAAAGTAAGAACTGGTTTTATGGAAAAAAAAACACAACAAAATAGACAAACCTGTGGTTGATATGATTTTTAAAAAGAAGAAAGACAAATTACCAGTATCAAAAATAAAAAGGGTAAATTCATCACCAATGATAAGAAAATAATAGCAATAATTAAGAGCTATTTTGCCCACCTGTATACCAATAAATCTGACAATCTAAGTAAAACAGATGAATATTTACACGAATACAAATCACCCCAATTAACAGAAGAGGAAATAAAATATTTAACCCCATTTTTGATAAAGAAATGGAAAAAAACATCAATGAACTCCCTAAGAAAATATCTCTGAAGCCAGATGGATTTGCAAGTGAATTCTTCCACACATTTAAAGAACAAATAATTCCAATACTATATAAGCAATTTGAAAAAATAGGCAAAGGAGCCCTACTAAATTCCCTTTATGACACAAATATGGTGCTGATAGCTAAATCAGTAGGATTCAAAGCAGAGAAAGAAATTACAGACCAATTTCCCTAGTGAATATTGTTGAAAAAAAGATTTAAATTAAATATTAGCAAAGAGATTACAACAATTCATCACAAAAGTAATGCACTATGACCAGATAGGATTCGTACCAGGAATGTAGGCCTGGTTCAGTACTATCAGCATAACTGACCATATCAATAACAAAACCAACAGAAATGATATAATTATCTAATTAGAAGCAGAAAAACTTTTGATAAAATATAGCACCCAATTCCTCTGAAAAATATTAAGAAGAGTAGGAAAATGGGGCTTTCCATAAAATAATAAATAGTATCTATCTAAAACCATCAAGAGCATGATATGTAATGAGGATAAACTAGAAGCTTTTTCCAGTAAGACCAGGTGTGAAACAAAGATGCCCATTATCATCACTATTGTTCCATATTGTCCTAGAAATCTTGGCTTTTGCAATAAGAGAGAAAAAGAAATTGAAGGAATTAGACTACACAATGAGGAAAAAAAACTATAATGGCATGATGGTATATAATGATATAATGATGTACTTAGAGAATCCTAGAGAATCAATTAAAAAACTGCTTGAAATAATGAACAACTTTAGAAAAGTTGAAAGTTATAAAATAAACTAACATAAATTATCCCCATTTCTATACATTTCTAACAAAGCCCAGTAGGAAGAGATAGAAAGAGAAATTCCATTTAAAGTAACTGTAGACAATTTAAACTATTTGGAAGTCCACCTGCCAAGACAAACCCAGGAAGGATATGAAGATAAGTACAAACACTTTTCACATGAATAAAGTCAGATCTAAACAACTGGAAAAATACCTACTGCTCATGAGTAGGCCAAGTTAATATAGTAAAAATGACAATCCTACCTAAATTAGTTTACTTATTCTTTGCCATGCTGATCAAAATACCAAAATTATTTTATAGAGCTAGAAAAAAATAATAAAATTCTTTTGTAAGCCCAAAAGGTGAAGAATATCAAGGGAATTAATTTTGAAAAATGCAAAGGAATGTGACCTGGCCATGCCAGATCTCAAATCATATTATAAAGTGGCAATTATTAAAATTATTTGGTACTACTAAGAAAAGAGTGGTGGATCCGTGGAATAAGTTAAGTACACAAGACAGAGTGATAAATGACTATAGTAATATACAATTTGATAAATCCAAAGACACCAGCTTCTAGGATGAAAACTCACTAGTCGACAAAAACTGCTGAGAAAATTGGAGAATAGTATGGCAGAAACCAGGCATTGACTAATATCTCACATCCTATATCAAGACAAGGTCAAAATGAGCACATGATTTGGATATTTAGAGTGATACCATGAGCAAATTAGGAGAGTATTGAAAAGTTTGTCTGTCAGACCTAAGGAGAATGGAATAATTGTTGACCAATCAAGAGATAGAGAACATTATGAAATGTAAAATGGATACTTTTGATTACATTCCATCAAAAAGGTTTTGCACAAACAAAACCAATGCACCAAGATCAGAAGGAAAACAGACAGCTAGGAAGCAATCTTTACAGCAACTGTCTCTGATAAAGGTCTCATTTCTAAAATATATAGATAACTGAGTCAAATCTATAAGAGTACAGGTCATGCCCCAATTGATAGTCAAAGGATAGGAACAGGCAGTTTTCAGATGAAGAAATTAAATCTATTTATAGTCATAAAAATGCATAATCTTGGGCAAATCATTTACTTTCCATACACCTTACAAAACTTCCCAAGGCTTATCATTAACAATCAGTCATTGACTGATTGCATCTGCCTTGGTGAAGGAAATTTTCACATTGGAAGTTTGCTACAGTGGTGAAACCACAGATCTATAGTGTGTATGTCTATACAAACACATGTATAATTACATATGTGAATATATGTGCATATACATTTATGCATATGTGCATATAGTATTAATTAATACAGTTTTAAGTTTTAATTGCACACACATGTATCTATACAGGCATGCAGACATACAGATACATATGGCTACGTATATATGTGTATAAGTGGGGGATGGGTGAGGGAAAGCAATCTACTATTTCTTGACATGTGAAACTTCCTTTAGGGAAGTGTGCCTCAAACTTAAAGCTCTTAAAATCCAATTACTTCCTGAAAAATAAGACTTGCTCAGGGTTGCAAAGTTATTGTGTTTCACCAGAGAAACTTGAACTCCAACCTCCCAGACTCCAAGGCTAGCCCATTAACATACAGAGATAGAGATAACCTTCACCAGTGTAAAGGGTTATGAACTGAGCGGTATGTGTCATATATAATGTGTGTATGACACAGAGTCTGGCATGCAGTAAGAATCTGATAAATGCTCATCGATTGAAAACATTCATTTGGGAAGGAATATGCTCTGTCTTGACAGCAAATGGTTAAAGCTGGACTACCTTTAGAATGGATGGTTTTAATTAAGGGACTAGAATGAAAATGAAATCCCCTTTTCCTCTCAGACACTTAATGTGAGCCTACTAAGGGATAAGAAGGCTTGGTCAAAGATTTTTTTTTTAATCACCAATACACTTGCTATGAAAGATAAAGCTCCATGGGTAAGAAAGTTTTTATCCCTTACTCTGCTTCCCTACTGCCAATGTATCATTAATTTCCTTCATTTTCCCCACTTAATAGTATTTTTTTCCCAATTACAGGTAAAGATAGTTTTCAACATTCATTTTTTTTTAAAGATTTTGAGTTCCTGATTCCAAGGTTAGTACTTTTGTACCATGATGCTAGCATGAAAAGAATATGCAGGATGTCCCAAAAGTCTTAGTGCAATTTTTTTTTAATAGCAAAGATACATATACATGCCTCTACGTGTGTGTATGCTTAAGTGGTAAGGCAGGTTCAATGGACATGAAATCTACAATTTCATTGATATGTAAAACTCCCTTAGCAAAAACTCCCTATAATAATATATATCCATTGTGCCTGCATTGTGAAGTCCAAAAGAGTTGCTCTAGCAATATACATGAAATACACATGCATATACACACAGTGCATATATGTGCATACATATATATGAATGTACACCTTAGGATTTCATATACACATATGCATCCACAAAATATGTATATATATGTATATATACATCCATATATACATATCTATTTTATATACATATACAAATAAAATATAAATATATACATTTACATGCATGTGTGCATATATCTGTGCATGTATATTTTCACTGACCCTGTTGATACCACTTCCCTCTATCCCTCCTTTTCTTCTTGAACTGGGATAATCACCAAACAAACTTTATCATTGCTTCTGGGAAGTGTAGCAATCTACTGCCCCAAATCTACACCCAGAATCCCTGTGACTTAGAGTCACCAGCTGCTTCTTTCCTGGCTACTATTATCCGATTCCTCATATTCATTCATATCTTCCTGGTCATTACAGTATCCCTATCCCACTCCATACTTCCCTTATTTTTTTGTTCTATAAAACCCCTATTCCATTGTTGAAAATCTACCCTTCATATTAGATCTCATCTGCCATCACTCTTTCCACCTTATCTTGAACCTTGACTCCTAAAAAATGGCGCATCTCTAGCTTCCTTTGCCATCACTAGATACATTTCTTCTTATACACACATAAGAAAAAGACCTCAAACCAGATGGGAACTTACTAAGGCCCTGACGTATTAGGTCTTTTCTCATATTCACATGGGTAGTAAGCGGCAAAGCTTGGATTCTGTCTAGGCACTGAGTAGAAGTACTTTTTGTTTTTCACTACCACTTTCTAACTCTCCCCTTACAGTTCTCTTCTTTCTTTTTTTGTTTTCCTATTAATTGATTTGTTTTTAATTTTCAGCATTCACTTCCACAAGATTTTGAGTTCCAAATTATCACCCCATCTCTCCCCTCCCCCCACCTCAAGACTGTGTGCATTCTGATTGCCTCTTCCACCAGTCTACCTTTCCTTCCATCACAAGTTCTCTTCCTTCTTTAAAATTCAATCTATCCAAGTATATTACCTTATCTACATGCTGGTGGCTTTTTTTTTTTTTTGTTGCCTGATAGTACCCAGACTATTCCTCCTTTCACAAATTCATTTCCTGGCTCACCTTTTTCTCTGTAACTCAATTACTGCCTTTATACTTTGGTATTTCAGATTACATGTTGATGTACCCTCAAATATACTTGTTTCCTCAGTCATTAAGTTATCCAGGTCCCATTCTCAGTACCCTCACTCAATTTTAGCCACACATATATCCTTGATTTCATTCTCATAATTTAACCCCCAAAATGTATAACTCTGAAATTCTACCTCACCAGAACCTTCTGTCCTTCCATCCTTCCCAGTGCTTCCTTTCATAAGTCTATTTCCTGTCCTCTGTAGATTACAGTCACTTTTCTCATCCAGATGACCCTAACTTTCCTCCCTTCAAAATCTTGACCCTATAGTTAATTAAGTTCAGCTTTGCACTGTCTTCTAAATCCCTTGGCTATTTGTCCAGTCACTGTTTATACATTTCCAGACTCCAGCTTTAGATTACTCCTAGTGCCTTCAATTTTGCACTTACTCTAATGCAGTTGAATATACCCCTAGAGTAATTAATTCATCATCATTCAATCACTCAGTTCCTCAGCAAGAACTTATTAAGCATCTACAAAGTTCCAAGCCTCTCCCTGACATAGAAACCACAAATAATTAGGGTACAAAGGCAAATACCTGGCTATGAGAAGCTTGCATTATGGCAAGTGAGACAAAATTTCACAGAATCACAGAATTTGAGAGTTGAGAGGTGGCCACCTAGTCCTACCACACATAAATAGAACTCCCCCTGTGATATAGGGTACCAGTAGTTATCCAGTTTCCACTTAATGACCTCCAAGGACTAAGGTAGCTCATTCCAGGGTTAGACATTTCTAGTTGACAGGAAGTTTTTCCTGATGTCAAGTATAAATCTGTTTAATTTGCAGCTTCTACCCATTAGTCGTGCTTCTGCCCTCTAGGGCCAAACAAAACACATCCAATCATTCTTCTACATGTGAGCCCTCCACAAATTTGAGCACAACTAGTCGTTATGTCCTACTTAAGTCTTTTCTTCTCTAGGATGAACATACCCAGGTCCTTCTAATGATCATCATATGACAAGTACTCAAGACCCTTCATCATCCTAGCTTCCTTCTTCTGTATTCCTCTAGTTCATCAGTAACCTGAGAAAGACCTTAACTAAAAAAGGCCTAGGTCTCCCACAGCATCTGAGGTCATCCCCAGTCTTCCTGATCTATGTCTTGGCCCTGGAACTCTAATGACTCTGGAGGAGACAGTGAGGCTGACGCCTTTACTCAGCCCTGCCTTACTTAAATCCAACTCACTTGCAAGTCAAGACATCTCTCTCCTGATTATCATTGGTCTCCTTCAAGAACAAAGGACAAACAACAATTATCAATACCCTTCTAAGATATGGTGCCCAGAACTCAACACAATATGTCAAGTGAGTTCTACTGAGAACACAATATAGTGGGATCTGCCATCTTCCTGTGTAAGTTATTCCTGTCAATACAATCGACATATATTATGTATATTATAGACATTACATTAGCTATGTTTGTATATATATATATATTCATATTTTATATATTGTATACATTTACATGTTATATTTATACAATTTACATATATGTGCATACGTATATATGCATATACATACGTAAATATTTTGGAGTGAATATTCTATGGAGGATTTAGTAATCTAATATATATTATATTTGGTAATAGATCATCTATTCAAATGATATAAAGTTTCTATTTTTTTTCCACCTAAGACTTGGCAGCTTGAGGAAACAGCATTTGCTATTTGGGCTAAAATTATTTAGTCTTGTTCCGCATCTAAAGACGAACGACTTTGTAAAGTTTGCTAATGCTCATTTCAGCTATTTCCAGATGATCAGAGTGGGAACACATACTGTTTTTCACATTATAGACACTTAGAAAAGGCAGTTGCTAAAAAGCCTAGTTCACAAATAGGGTACTGGAAAACAAAAGTGAAAACCATCAACTGTGCCATCTTTTCTAGTTTGAAAATGAAGCTTTGTATTTTCTTGTTTTGGAAATTCTCTTCATTACAATGTAATTCTCCTAGACAGTTAGCAGTTAAAGCTCTGATAAGGAAATTTAAATTTTCTTCTTTTCAAATGTTAAGTTAAAGTTTGCAGACTTTGAAACTCCAACTAGCATAAGCCTGAATTGTGAACAATTACTTTTCATTCAGTTTTCAGAAGACGTTTGCTCTCTTTTGCCACATTTTGAAGTTTGCAAGGATAATTCAAACGGGAATGACTGCCTGCTTGTAGCTAGTATGCAATGATGTGACTTTTAATGGAAATGGAGACTGAAAGGAGTATTTAAAATGTTCTTAGACAATGGTTAGGTGTTCTACATAGTCTATTTATTTACTTGGATGGATCTGCGATCTCATACATGTGGGCTCTGTATAGAAAACTTGGCAGCTCCCCTAACGCCTTCCCATCTTTGCAATTCCTGCCCCTGTTTTTATTAAATTCTCCATAGAATATCCAGTCCATTACTGAAAGACTTCTGCTAGGTTTCTGGATATCTCTAGAGTAGAGTGTAAGTAGATCTTTGGAAGTGCAGAAAGAAAATATTAACATTTCTACTGTATTGATGTTATACACATATGTATATGCACATATTAAGAAAAAATATATACTTTAATATGTGGATCCACAACGGCACTCTCACTTTCGCATGTCATATGGTTGTGTGGGATATAGTAACCCTTACTCAAATTAAACTCAGAGGCTTCTGAAGGTAGAAGGCTAAAAGGAATTTATTACATTCTCATGAGCACTTCCCGCAAGGCACATGCATGGTGTCAGCAAGGGAGTGCACCTGAGTGGAGCAGAGTACAGCATTATATAGTCCTTAATGCAGAAACCCACTAGCCTCTCTTCCTATTGACTGGGAATCCAGGCATACAGTCTAAGCACGAGAATCTACCCCAGAGACAAAACACGGAAAGGATCATTGCTCACCAATGAGAGTTTTTGTTACCAAATGTGTGTGTGTGTGTGTGTGTGTGAGTGTGTGTGTGTGTGTGTGTGTGTATTCATCCTTCTTTGGTGAAGAAGACCATGCCATCAGAGAATTAATGACATGACTTGCACTTGACTTTGTTTCGAGTGAGGGAGGGCTGTGCAGGTCACCAGCCTCACTTCTCCTCCAGAGTCATCTGCATCCAGTGACCAGATATTCATCAGGATGACTGGAGATGACCCAGGATGAGGCAATTGGGGTTAAGTGACTTGCCCAAGGTCACACAGCTAGTGAGTGTCAAGTGTCCAAGGTGAGATTACCAAATATGAAATTTAAGGGAAGAATGCTGATGTGGCTGGCATAAGGGGTGGTGAAGGGGAGGAGTATACCAGGTCACATGACCAGAACTTTGGAGGTTCTCCTCCATCCTGGAGCATTTTATTTGCCTAACGGGGACACTTAGCTATTTTAGCTTTGGCAGGAGGGTGAGGTTTTGGGGAATTCATGCCTGAGGGTTCTTCAGTTAACCTGACTTCACTCATGGTCAAGGGTCACATTAGCTCTCCTGACTCTCCCAGTGTCAATAAAACCTAGGAGAACTGAAATTTAATACACCGCATCTTCTCAATAACTCCTAGTGAGACTGAACATTCAAAGTTGATAGGATTGGCCTACAGATAGGAATCCTCGTACTATGGGGACACTCAACCCACCTGGGTTTCCAGTTTTATCACCCTCCCTGGTCAGCCTCTGCTTTGGGTCCTATTCTCAGTATCTGCCTCTTTCCCTTCATTCTCATTGAAACCTACGTGTCTCAAATGTAACACCCTAGACAAGGAGCAGGTTTATGAAAGTCCTAAGAAACTAAATTAGCTGCATCGATTTGCTGTAGCAAAATTCTAAGCCTTGTGTGTGTTTCATTTTCATTCAGTTTGAAGTTTGAGGAGGTTGCAGTGAAAACTATGAATGTGAGCTAGAGTATGGTTTTTGGTTTTGGATTTTTTAATTTTATTTTTTGTCTGATCTCCCATTTCCTTTGATCACTGAAGATTCTTCTTTCTAGTCTTTCTTTTCCCTTCTGATGAGGTTTAGGCGTGCTCGTGGACCCCAGAATACCAACAGTCCAGGTCATGCTTGAATGAATTCAACTCAAGCCTTCTTAAAACCAAAGAAAGCAAAGTTTATTAAAGATTCGCCATCTTGGGTTGCCTCTTTAGGAGCCTAAGCATTTGTGACACTTTTATTCACAAACGGGCCAGATAGAATCCCAGCTAGACACAGAGTCTGACCTGGATTGCATCTGAGCGCCTTCATGGAGGCGAGATGGAACTTAAATACAGAAAAGAGTATGGGGGGGATCTAGGGGGGTGATCTGGTAGTCCAGGGTGATGGGAGGAGGGGTTTAGGAAGGGTCTTGAGGAAAAGTCCAAGGAGCAAATCCAGGGAGGGTCAAAGGCTGGAAACATCTGGAGGCTATCAAGAGACATCAGACTAGGGGGTGTCTAGGTGGGAAGGAGGTGGGGCAATCAAGAGGTAACAGACCCTGGCCACAGATTTGAGTGTGAAAAGCCAGATTCTGTGAGGAGATACCAGGAGAACTCAAGGAAGTTCCCAGAGTCTGAACCCCATCACTTCCAGTTCAAGATTAAATTAGATAAATATTTTTATTAAGGGTTTGAGGTGAGCCAGTGGTAAACCTTGAAGAGGGTTGGAAAAGGAAGGAAGGAAGGAAGGAAGGAAGGAAGGAAGGAAGGAAGGAAGGAAGGAAGGAAGGAAGGAAGGAAGGAAGGAAGGAAGGAAGGAAGGAAGGAAAGGAAGGAAGGAAGGAAGGAAGGAAGGAAGGAAGGAAGGAAAAAGAAAGTTCTTGTCGTCAAGGAAATTACATTCTAAGCTCCACCCATTCCAACAGACTTGACCAGCTCCGAAAGCTGGGGCTTTGAAACTGAGACGGAATCATTCTGTGTCTGTAAGGCACTATTGCTTTTTGGTCCCACTGGCAATCAAAGGGGTTTGAATTTAGGGGGTGGGGAATGACAGAAGGCTAATCATTTACACTACTGACTAAAAGGTGTAAAATTCAGAAGTGGAAAATGCGGATTTGAGATCAAGATGGATTTTGCTTATTTAGCTATGTTAGTGGGTTCTCTCCTAGGTCTAGCTAAATATTGATTACATTTTGGCACACCTCTTTCTTATTATATGAATTTAGGTAAGACTTGTATATAACAGAGAAAGATACGTGAATCAAAGACATATGCATTGTTTCAATTCGGCAAGTATTTATTAAGCATATAAAATATAGAAGGCCCTGTGGCTACTACAAAGACAAAATAAAAGTAATGCCTGCCCTCAAAGTTCATATATTCTATTGGAGGAAAGTGGCATATTGACAAACAAGTAAATACTAAATCCATGAAATATGTAATCATTTAGGAGGCTGGAAAGTCCAGAGAGATCTCTTTGTAGAGTGTAGAACTTTCAGGAACTAAAGGGAATTAAAAAAAAAATGTCTCTGCGGGGTTAGTGAGGAAAACTTCTGAGTATAATTAGGCATAAAGGAAAATAATGCTTTTTAGACCACAGATCATCTTATTTCCATTAAAGATGGCATTTTCTAGGTTCAACTGATTATAACCTATAAATCTTACTCATTTTAATAATGATAGCCATTGAAACCAAGAAGCAAAATAAACTGAACTTTGAACCACATATTCAGAATGTGTCACAGAATGCAAACCAGAGTTTGGAAAGTAATAAAGCACAGTTAATTGCATTGCTAACACTAAAAATATTATTATTTTAGTGAAAACTAAAATGTCTTGGTACCTTAATAAACCAAATAAAATAAATTATTTATTTTTTTAAAATTATTTTTTATTTCAAATTTTTATGTTTATTATCATGTATGTTATCTGTTATGTATGTATTCCTTTGCATGTGATATGGTAGTATGCATATCTATTTATATACCTACATATGCACACACATATTGTGTGTGTATATGTATATGTTTGTGTGTG
This sequence comes from Bettongia penicillata ogilbyi, assembly GCA_023548195.1. Taxonomy (NCBI): domain Eukaryota; kingdom Metazoa; phylum Chordata; class Mammalia; order Diprotodontia; family Potoroidae; genus Bettongia; species Bettongia penicillata. Next base: position 2,145,740 of record JAJHZJ010000171.1, on the reverse strand, counting down.
TGTGTGACATAAGAGGTATAGGAGAAAGCACACTCAGTCTGGAATCAGCAGACCTTGATGAAAATCCTTTTTTTTTGATATTTACTACTCATGGTACCTGATGTACATGTATCACTTTCTCTGAGCCTCCTTTAAAATAAAGAGGTTGAATGAGATAACCTCTGAAGTCTCTTCCATATTTATATCTATAATCCTATCATATATAGTTGTTGTGTCCTTAAAATAATCTTCATTGATAATCAAAAATGTTTGGAAACCTCTGTTATAGACTAGAGTTGCAGTATAACACGTCAGTTGCCATTCTATTGAACACTCACTACATGAGAGATAAGCAACAGTTGGACAATGTGAGTTCTATATTGATGTCCTTAAGATATTAAGAGAAACAGAAAAATATCTTGTTATACTTTTCCAGAGTTCTGAATATGAACCATTCTTGTACGTTTAGAAAATTATACCTCATTGTGCGTTTGTCCTTTATTCTCAAAGAGGACCATGACATCAAGATGATGACATGACCTTCAGTTGACTTTGATTTGAGTGAGGGAGGGCTGTGCAAGGTCACCAGCCTCACTTTCTTCTCCTGAAACATCTGGGTCCAGTGGCCTGGTATTCATCAGGATGGTTGGAGATGGCCTAGGATGCAATGTGAGACTAAAGTCTTATAGCATTCTCACTTTGAGTGAGATACACCCATTCAATGAATAGGCTTTTTTAAGTAGTTCATAAATCTCTATATCCATTAAATCTCTAGGTAACCTAGTCTTATGAGAGTATCTGTGTTAATTTGGCTTGGCTGTTAGGTTTAGGTTTTCCCAAATATGGAAACTTGATCCAGAATGACATTAAAAATAAAAGTAATTAAATACTAACTGATTTAAAGGTTATTTCTTTTCACAACCTCATCACCTCTTTGTACATGCTAGAAAGTGTGCTGTCAAAGTAAGTGACTTACTCAGAGGATTCAAAATTTCTCTATGTGCTGTAAACAATGGATATTGCCCTGCTGAATGGTAGAGAACCCCTATTTTCTTAATTTTTTAAACATTTTTTGAAAATATATTTTATTTATCCCCAACTACATATTAATTTACTTAAATGTTGATGTCTTATAAATTTTGAGTTCCAAATTATATCCCTCCTTCCTTCTCTTCCAACTTAGATAGTATGCAATAAGATATAGGTTAAAAAGGATGTGGTATACCCCATTATCCTTCTGTTAAATACCTTGACCTCTATTGGTAGCTCTGCCATGTTCCTACTTTCCTATGATTAGTATTAATGAGAATGTGGGCACAATCTCCACATTGTACACCCAATTAAGTCAATTTTATGGCTAAAAAAATTTACAAAGATTTTATAGATATGTACTGTTGACTGGAAGGGAAAGTGTATAAATGAATCAAAACAAATATATTATGCCTACTAGAGCTAAAAAAAGAACAACAGTACACACATATCCTATAAACAGTGAGTTAGGAATGCATATTTATAAATGAAAACCATTAGCTAGCAACTTGACTACCTGGAGAAAACATTCTAAAATGTATGAAACATATCTTCAAGTCAATTAAAAAAAAAATAAATTCCAGGAGGATATTTTGTATGCCTGCAGGGAAGAGGAATTATCAGGCACTGACCCATAGAGGAGAGATAGAAACTAGGGGGCATTTTGAGTCTTCAGCTAGGGCGAGAGGAGCAAGACAAGGCAGAAGCTCACTTTATATGGAAGAGACAAATATGATCATCCAATAGTTTTCTTTTTAAAGTAATTTCTCCCACTACCAGGTGCTAAGCTCAGTTGTTTCTTTCTACAGATGAGGGAAAATGATATCGTTGCCCTCTAAATGTTGTTGCCCTAACACGAAGCCCTGCATACTCTACCTGAGTTAAAACTCTGACGAAGACTTCATTCTTGTTATAGTCCTAGCAACTCTACTTCCAAAATTTTGTTTGTTCCAACTTTCCAAAGGCTGCTTTAGACCTCTAGATATATAATGGTTTAGAAATTATAAACTAAGTCCAAAATCTGCTAAGTTTTGAATTGCCTTCTGACTCTTTGTCACTTCTCCATCCCCTTCAACAAATCACCACATATTTTTAGGATACTCAACAGAGTTGGAGACTTCAGACTAAAAGAGAAAATGGAAAGCAGTCTGTGGTGAAAAAATAAATGCAGCCATGGTAGAGGGGAAGGCAGGGGGGATATATGTCTTGATTTGGGATGAGGGAACATATGCAGACAGAAAATTGTGACAAAGCAACAGAATTCATGAAAAATTGATTCCACAGCTCCCAGAAGGGAGTCTGAGAAGTCTTTGTTGAGCAAAATTACATTCTATTCACCAGACATCAGTAATTTACATATTCTGGGAAGTCAATACAAACATGCCTATACAACTTTGGGTCCCTAGAAAGATAGAAGATAGAAAAAAAATCTTAAAATATAAAAGCAATAAATTACAAATGAAAAACATCAACATATTGACATTGACATGCCCACAGAACTGAAACCTGTTTCAGGTACTCATTTCCCCCTTTCTAATTTTTTCAAGCCTAAATGACTTTATAAATGAAGTTGAAGAAGAAGGAAATACTTGAATATTTTCCCTGAAACCTTCTTCTGTTGCCTTATTCTCAAAATTAGCACAGTCCAAGCAGAGAGCAAGCTCTGGGAGTTCCTGCAGACCTGCAAAGCCAAGTGTGATGATGCTTGGAGGATCAGTCAAATCAAGACTGAGAAGTTTCATCGCTAGAGAACTACTAGTGGATAAGCATTTGTTTTTCTTGGAATGTTTTTTTTTTTTTTTTTAATTTTTAGTCATAGCTAGACATAAAGATTATCATACTAAGGGATGGTGTATTGGCATCCTCATGACCTAAAGGATCACCTCAATAGATAAAATCAGGGGTGTTGGAAATATGTAAGAAAGCACAAGGAAGCAAAGTAAATTTACCTGGTTCTATGCTACTAGACTCATTTATGATATGAGACATAATATATCTTCTGTTTATCCAATAGTGTCTAATACATATTTTTAACTCAGAAATGTGATTTGTCCCCCCTTACCAATGAGAGGATGGAAGGGACAATAAAGTAGTGGGAGGGAAAGTATCGGTAAATCAGTATTCCTGGGTTCAGAGATGTACTGGTAAATGTTTAAAAACATTTTTGAGTATATGTAATACACTATTAAGTTTAATATGCGTTATTAGCATTTTCTCCTTCACTTTCTTACGTCTAGACAAGCAACAGAAGAATAAATCAAGTTCTGATTTGTTGTAGTTTACAGACTTCTGGGGGTAACTGCTTACACGGAACATTTAACAACAGCTTTCCTGAACAGTTCTAGATGACTCCAACGAATCTCTGACTTGCTTTTAGTCTCAACCCTTTATTAGTTAACATTGTTGCCATCGACATGGCAAAACAATAAGGCAGATAAACCAACTTTACAAATGAGAGTAGCCACAGCCATTACTGGAGTCTTTTCAGAACAACCAGAACAGATTGCAAGAGAAGGAATTTCTAGAAAATCAAGACAAATTAATATTATACTATTATATTAATAAAAAATTATTAATTTGCGATCTACTCCTTTACTTTTAATTGTTAAAATCTAACTTCTGAAAAGATCCATCAGTATCTGAAGGCCATGAGTGACTGATGAGATTGCTCCTAGCCCTCAAGGCACATTCCACACAGCTAAGAGACCTAATTTCTGTTTAGAATCCAATCTGGGTGAACCTTTGCATGAAGGAGGAGTCTGCTGTCCTTGGTTCCTGCCAGTACAGTTTAGGGCAGCTGAGTTCATGAAGAAGAAAACTAGCTAGAGGTCCATATGGAGATGGCTTTCCCTGTCCAGATGCCTTGAGACTGCTGAATCTCATGATCAAGTCACGTTCTCAGCAGGAGGAGCTGGAAACTTTTAGCATGCCTCCTCATTAAATATCCATCAATCAGGGTTGATTTTTATTTGTTAGGTGACTTGCCTTTCAAAAGGAATTTAAAGTGTTTCCTTGGTATCTTTAGTTGCCAAAACAAACCACTGACACTTAACATACTGCTTGCCAGTTAGATTAAGTAATAAGTTTATTATTATTAATTACCCAGAAATTGTCTCTCAGGATTTTCATTCATTTCGAGACTTAAAGCTAGAAATATTCAATAAATGTGCCCAAGATGACCTGAAGCCTGTGGAGGCATCTGGAGAGTACAAGAACACTCTAATTTTAGTGTACATCATGGAGCTAGACCAAGCTAGGTCCCTAGAGCACATCTCTAGCTACTTTTGCCCTTAGAATTCTAGGGATAGCCCTGAGGGGTTGGTAGTGTTTTTATAAAGCTATTGATCATGAGCCCCCACTGGTATGCTTCCCCATTGTTTGCTAGAATTAACTAGATACTATGTACATAAAGTATTGGACTTTGATTCAGGAAGATTGGAGTTCAAATCTAGTCTTGGTCATTTACTAGCTGTGTACCTGTGGGCACATTACTTTTGAGTTCCAGGTTAGAGATGGGGCCTGAGGTATAGGGCATGGCATTGAGATGGTCAGGAAGTATTCAGCGGATAGCTACAGAACTGAAGGTCACGTTCACAGATAAGGGGCAAGAAAACTATAAAAAGTGCAGCAGCCAAGGCCAATAGCTTCTATACTTAAGAATGCTGTCATAAGAATTAAAACAAAATTTAGCCAGAAGAGGCAAGAAGGCAATAACAGGTGAGCATCAAATCCCACCTTGACCCAAAGACTTCCTTTATTTAATAGATTATAGCAAGAAGAACCAGATTCTCTGGAATAATGTGCTTATATTAATCCCTAAATTATGGAGGCAGAACTAATTATTTTTACAAAAAAGAAATCATGTATCACCTCTGTGGAACAGCAATGTGGTTCTAGAAAGCATGTTTTCTTCCTAAATCTATGTATATGTCACAGATCATGCTGAAAATAACCAAAAGGGCTAGACAATGATGGTGGCATATCTAGAATGATTACTACAACTTTACAATACCTTCTTTTTGATATGCCTGTGCCAGAGGTTGTAGGAACTTGTAAGTGAAAATTTGCAGGAACATTAGAAATATAATTATTTGAAAAACTTATTTTATAAAAGCAGATACCTACATCTACATATAATTTGTGTGTATGTATGTGTATTATGCTATTATATTAATAACAAATTATTATTTTGTGATCCACACCTTTCCTTTTAGAAAACAAGATTTAATTTAGCTCAGTTAAGATTGGGCAGGCAGACAATGAATCCTCATTAATTCCTCTTAATCTTGTCTTAGTTTCCTTACCTACAAATAAAGGGGCTTGGATTTGTGGCAAATGCTAATCATGTCAACAGGGTATGAGGAATGGAGAAGAGGAAATTTCCTGTAGGGAAATGATAGCTATGTTTACCTATTTGAAGGGTTATTGAAGAGAGAAGAGAATTGTTTTGTTTAGCTAGGGAAGGAAAAGGTGGAGTTGCAGAGAAACAGATTTATAGCTGGCATAGCAAAGAACCTCCTTACAATAAGTCCTCAAAGAGGAATCAGTTCTGTGGGGTGGTTGTACAGTTTCCTAACCAGAGATTTTTCAGTAAAGAATGGATGACCACTTACTGGACATAATTTAGAGATTCTTTTTCACATACATCTTGGACTAGATGTCCTCTTAGGTTTCTCCTAATACTTGAAAGACTGTGACTATGAAGACCTCTACAATTAGTTATAGCTCTAGTATTACTGTTGTCTGTTCTTCATTCTCAAAAAGGACCATGGCATCAGGAAGGTGATGTCATGACATGAAAGTGAATTGGATTTAAGTTAGGAAGGCTATTCAAAGTCACCAGCCTCACTTTCTCCTCTGGAGCCATCTGGGTCTAGTGGCAAGATATAGATCAGGAAGACTGGAGATGGTCCCAGATTCAGTGGGAGACATTTAACTCTATTATTATATGATTTTTGGGACTCCAGGATCAAATAAAGGGGCTGTCACAACAAAGAAGGAACTAAATAAGAAAAAGTCTTGGTCTTAGCACCTTTTCATATATAGTCAGAAATAATTGATAAGATCCCTGGAAAATTACTTTTCTACTTTTTTTCATTACTTAAATCAAATGCCTCTATCCCAATTTTTCCATGTGTGATCTGTGTATTCTTTTGTTCATTGCCTTGATTCAAATTCTGTGAAGTTTTTGTATATTTCCTACATTGTGAAATTCAAAAATTTTCAATTGTTCATGTTCTTTTGTGAGACCTAAGTTGTAAGTTGTGCCTGTGCATCATGTCTTCAAGATCAATGTCTTTTACTTGTATAGTGATAATTAAAATTGCTGCTCACTTCTATTCTTCCAGGTTGTTGTTCATTTCAGCATATTTGTAATTCTAATATATTGTTTTCTCCTTTCCTCCTTCAGAACAACAACTCACCACTGGTTTCAAATTTTCTGGTCTGCTAATTGCATCAACTATGAAATCATAAATTCTTCCATTTTTCCATTCTAATTGTTCTCAAGATTTGTACTTCTCTTTTGAAGCTATCTGGAAATACTTGCTTGTGGTTCCATGTTCTACTGGAAATCTACTAGGTTTAGTGTTTTAAGAGGTTTTGGTTACATTTATTTTTTTCTTGAAATATTTTTTAAAAATTTGTAATCAGTTGTGCTTTTGATATTCTTTCTTCCTTCTAATTTGGGTATCTTCTCTTTTGATTTAATTCCTTGTGTTCTAGGTTTTTCCTCTTGAAAGCTTTAATCTTTTCTCCTCATCTTTCCTTGCCACTTATTTTCTTCTTTTTCCCCTTTGGAAAACAACCACAGCCTTCTTCCATTTTAAGGAATTTATGTCATTGACTTCAGTCCATGCCCCAAATAACTTTTGGGGAAAAGGTCTGGTCAACCTAGCTGGACTTCGGCCACCTTTCCTTCAGGCCTGCTACAGTCATGCATACTAACTCTGCCCTAGTTTGTTTTTCTGTTTTTGTTTTTTTGGCAGAGCTGGATCAGCATCTATTTATTCCTTTTCACATATTTGGGGAGGGTGGATGTTATGGGTTTCTCCTACCTTGGAGTTTCCTAATAGAAGGGTAGGTAAAATAAGAGAAAAGCACACCCTCTTTTCCCACACCTTTCTCTCTTCCTCACCAGCCTAAACAAAGTTGATGTACACGGCTTGTCAAAACAAGATGATGCAGAGAAGGACAGAGTACTCAAACTATATTTCATTTTTCTAAGCTGCATTTGTATGTAGTTAGCAGTTGCAGTGGATAGAGTGCTAGATCAGGAGTCTGCAAGACCTAGGTTTTAATCCTGATTCAAACACTTGTTGACTATGTGAGGCTGGGCAAATAATATAGCATTACTTTACCTCAGGCTTCTCATCTACAAAGTAGAGACAATAGCTGCATCTACTTTCTAGGGATGTTGTAAAAATCAAATGTGATAACATGTGAAATGCTTTTCAAACACTAAGAGCTATATAAATGGTAGCTATCATTGTTACTAATCATAAAAAGAATGCCCCTTAAATAAAGAAAAAACATTCTAAAGAAGTACTGGTTTTATAAAGTCATAGAAAAGACTTACTTTAATTTTCTCAAATGAGTTTGAATCCAACCTCACTTACTTACTATCTGTGTGCCCCCGGGCAAGTTACTTAACCTGTATCTGCCTCAGTTTTTTCATCTTTAAAATCCAATCCAATAAACATTTATTAAGCATCTACTCTGTGCTGGGTACTGTACTAAGCACTTGAGATATTATTAATAAAAAGACAGTTCTTACTCTCAAAGAGTTTATAATCCAGTGGAGGTTGGTAACACACAAAAGAAAGCAGGAAAGTAGGGGAACAGAGGGCATATGCAGTATGTAGGAGCCTCTTGTCCTGTGCAGGTGAAAAAAACCACACAGGGCAGTAGAGGCAGAGTGGAATCAACACTATGGTCTAGTTTCTAGTCTCTGTAAAGGAAGGCATTGGAAGGAGTTTGGTACTCAATCCTGCATTAGAAGGATACAGAGGCTCAGGATATTTAAGTATAATAATAGGATCCACCTTCTAGAGTCATTATGATGATTTAATGAGATATGTTTTTAAAATGCTTTGCAAACCTTAGTTATTATCATATTACAATATATCTATATAATCGTATTAATAGCTAACATTTATATAGTGCTTACTATATTATTAGTTATTATTACTGGATCACGTCTGATGTTGAGAGACTCCAACTTTAAAAGAAGCTATAGTAACAGCTAAAAGTGAATTGACACCATTGAAGAAAATCCCTGGGATTTTTGATGGAAAATAGATGAGTATAAGAGCCTCAGCAAATAGAATTACTCCTATTTGAGTTTTAACCTTGACTTAATATGTACAGAAAGTTAGCTTCAACTCATATTTAAAAAATTCTAAACCAGTAATCTTTCTACACTATTCCATGCTGTCTCAGACCGGGTCTATTTTCTTCCTTTCAAGTTTCTCTTAAGAGAAAAGTGAGGAGTTGAATGGTCTTTTGAGTCAAAAAAAATCTTTTGTATTTAATTAAGGATGATCTAATAAACTGAAGATGTCATTACAGAGATATAAGCTGTGTTGTGGTGTGGGAAGCACACACACTTCAGAGTCAGAGAACCTAGGTTCAAATCTGTAGTGAAGAAAAAATTGGCAGTCCCACGGTCATCAAAACAAAATGGGCCCAAATAAAACAAGGAGAGGAGGAAATGATTTAAAACTGGTCTTTGAAAAGTCTATCCCGGTTTTGATATAGATACTTCTTAAAGAAATGAGTATTTTATGTTTCCCTAGTTACATATAAAAACAATTTTTAGCATTCGTTTTTAAAACTTTGAGATCCCTTCCTCCCTCCCCAACACCCCATTGTTGACAAGGCAACCAATTTGATATAGACTACACATGTGTCATCATGTAAAACATTTCCATAATAGTCATGTTGTAAAAGAAAACATTGACATCCCCCCCCAAAAAAAGAAAAACCTCAAGAAAAACAAAGAAAGTAAAAAAAAAAAAAAAGCATGTTTCCATTTCTATTTAGACACCATCATTGGTGGATAACACTTTTTGTCATTAGTCTTTTAGAGTTGTCTTAGATCATTGTACTGTTGAGAATAGCTAAGTCATTCACAGGTGATCATATTACAATATTGCTGGTACTTTGTATACAGTACATTTCCCTTTGTATCAGCTCGTGAGTCTTTCCAGATTTTTCTGCTATCATCCTGCTCAACATTTCTTATAGCATAGTAGTATTCCATTCACATCCTGTCATACACCACATGCAACAGTTTGTTCAGCCATTCCCCAATTGTTGGTTAATCCCTTAATTTCCAATTCTTTTCTCCCAGAAAAGAGCTGCTATAGGGAATTTTGTCCTTTTCATTTTTGCTTTTTATCTCTTTGGGGATATAGACCTAGTAGTGGTATTGCTAGGTCAAAGGTTATGCACAGTTTTATAGATTTAGGGTTATAGTTCCAAATTGCTCTGTAGAATTGTTGAATCAGCTCACAACTCCACCAACAGTGCATTAAAGTCTCACTTTCCCCACATTGTTTCTACCATTTATCTTTTTTCTTTTCTGTCATATAAGCCAATATAATAAGCGTAAGATAGTACCTAAGAATTGTTTTAATTTGCATTTCTATAATCAATAGATAAAGCAATTTTTTTTTCCCCATATGACTATGGATAGCTTTGATTATTTCAATGGACACTTTTTCTTCAAGAATTGATGGAAGGGAATATTCAGAGAGCAATAGTATAGCTCTCTTAAACCAACAAGTCACTGAGCACTTTTGAAGCACCTACTATGTGCCCGGCATAATGTTAAGAGCTGAGGCTACAAAGGAAGGTGAAGCAGAAAGAAGAGGAGGAGAAAGAGGAGGAGGAAGAGGAAGAGGAAGAAAAGAATGAGAAGAAGAAGAAGAAGAGAGAAGAAAAGAGAAGAAAGATATCTTTCTGATCACAAAAAACTCATAGTCTAACGGGGGACAATATGAATAATTATGTACAAGTAAGAGCTGTGCAGGGTAATTGGAGATGCCAAGTCAGCAAAAGAAAACACAGAGGAAAAATCCTTCCCTAAGAAGTTGTAGAAACTACCAGCTACTCTTCGCAAAAGACCTTTGCCCTGAGGCCTTTCACCCCAAGGCAGGATATAGGAGAACAGGGCCCTTACAGGTCCTCCCAAAAACTTCCTGCTTCACTTGTAGATCTTCTTAGTGAGAGATTACTTAGAGATTTATGTTAACTCTTTAATGCATTTCTCTTATCTCTCCCTCTGCAGGAGAATACAATCAGGTAATGGAAATTCATCCAACAATCATCTAGGGCACTGAGGTTCAGGTGATAATGGTTTACTTAACTATATTTTTTTCCTGTTGATCCATGCAAAAGTGTGTAGCAAAAAGGTGTGTATGTGTGTGTATCCTTCATTGCTGAAGAAGACCACACCATCAGAGAAATAATGACATGACTTGCACTTGACTTCGTTTTGAGTGAGGGAGGGCTGTGCAGGTCACCAGCCTAACTTCTCCTCCAGAGTCATCTGCATCCAGTGACCAGATATTCATCAGGATGACTGGAGATGACTCAGGATGAGGCAATTGAGGTTAAGTGACTTGTCCAAGGTCACACAACTAGTGAGTGTCAAGTGTCTGAGGTGAGATTTGAACTCAGGTCCTTCTGACTCCTTCACTGGTGCTCTATCCACTGCACCACCTAGCTGCCCCTAGCAAAAAGGTACCAAGGCAATTGGTGACCTTGAAGAAAGTTCATTGTCTGTGATGGTCTTTCAGATACTTTCCTGACTTTTAAACATGCAGATGAGCTTATGAAAGTTTTCCATCCCTTATAGAGTTCAAAGAATCTATTCAACCTTTTATAAACTTTACAAGGTACAAAAGCAGAATGATTGGGACACACCTTTATATTCTCCCTACAGTTAAAATTTTACTATGTCTAGCAAATTTACTGTAGGGCTTTAGGGCATATTCATCTATAATCTAGAATTCAGAATAGCTCTCTTGTGTGACCCATATTACAAGTACATTTCACCATAGTATATGCATATACATATAAGAAAGTCACAGAGCATTAACAACTTGCAAGAAAGGGTTCTTATAGAACTAGGAGTTTAACTGTGGCTTGAAGAAACCCAGCAAAGATAAGAAATGAACCTGGGAGCCAGCCCATAAATTGGCCTATATGTGGAAGATGGAAGGACTTATTTAAGGAAGGCTAAAGGGACCAGTTTGCCTAAATCACAGAGTATGTGTGGAGAAGGTATAAGAAGATTAAAACGGTAAGAAAAGGGCCAGATTTTGAAGGGTCTGAAAAGCCAAACAGGATTTTCTATTTGATCTTGGAGGTAATAGGGAGCTATTGAAGTTTATCGAGTATGGATGTGACCTGATCATAACTTTAGGAAGATCATTTTCTAGCTGAGTATAAAGTGGAATAGAGAGGGGAGAGTTGTGAGGGAATAAAACCAGTCATAAGGTTATTGTAATAGGTCTAATGTGAAGTTATGATGGTCTGCACCAAAGTGGTGGCAGTTTCAGAGGAGGAAAAGAGAAATATATGAAGTTGCAAAAATAGAATCCACAGATTTGAGCAAATATGGATTTGAGGGTAAGAGAATGAAGGACTGGGAATGACAATGAGGTTGTTCGCCTAGATGACTTGACTTGAACAGTAGAGATCCTTCAACCACAACAAGAAAGTAAGGAAGAGTGAAGAATTTTGAGGGGGACAAAACGAGTCCCATTTTGGATGTTGAGTTTAAGATGCCAATGGGATGTTCACTTTCAGATGTGCATTTGCAGAAAGGGTGGGGTTATTTTCAAATCATGCGCATTGAGATGATAATGATGATATCACTGAAATGATAATCAGCATGTGAGTTGATGATGTAACCAAGTGTTATAGTATTCCATCATAATCACTTAGCACAATTTGTTTAGTCATTTCCCAATTGAAGGGAATTCCCTCAGTTTCTAATTCTTTGCCACCAGAAAGGAGTTGATTTATTTTAATATAGGGATAAGGAGAGGCCTAAGACAGAGCCTTTAGAGACACCAGCAAGTAGTGGGCATGACCTAGATGAAGATCCAGTAAAGAAGACTGAGAAAGACGTGTCATATAGGTAGGAGGACCAGAGGAGGGCAGTGTCATGAAAACCTAGATAGAAGAGATGACTGAGGAGGAAAGGGTGATCAACAGTTTCAAACACTACAGAGGATGAGATGGATGCAAATTGAGAAAAGTCCATTGGATTTCACAGTGCAAAGATCATTGTAACTTTGGAGGAATGGCTTCAGTTGCATGAGTCAGAAATACTGTATAGAGTTAAGTAGAGTGAGAGGAATGGAAATGGAGGAATCCTTTGTAGACCACATGCTCAAGCATGAAATGGAGGAGAAGCATAAAATAATACCTAGCAGGGGTAGACAGATCAAATGAGGATTTTTTACTGGATACGTGTGTTTGGAGGCAGCAGAGAATCATTCAGTACATAGAGATTCATGGTATGGTAGTGAGAGAGTAAGAATGATGAAATCACAAAATTGTGGTAGAGAAATATAATCAAATGTTGTGTACTGAGAAATAACAAATATAAAGAATTCAGTGAAATTTCAGAAAAACTTGTCTGAATTGATCCAGAGTGAAGTTTTTCTAAGAGAATACTTTTCGTAATGACCACAATCATGTAATGGAAAAGCACATCACATGTTTTCAATACTCTTCAAGAGGGAGAATATTGGTCAATGAACGCAGTGGCTAACTCAATGTACCCTCTTCATATAGTCAAATTTTGGAATCCTTTCCCTTCAACACTCAGTTCAGGTGTTTCCTCCCTTGTGGAGAATAACAGTGGCTCAGATTTGTATATTATTTTTAAATTGACAAAGCATTTTTCTCACTGCTGGCTTATGAGTTAGGTAGCACATGTCTTAATACATAGGACTAAGTTGAGCTTCACCAAGGGAAAGCTATTTGCCCAGGTTCATACATCCATCAGAGTCAGGATTCAAACCCAAGTCTCCTGATTCCAAGTCAAATACTCTTTCCTTTTTACAGTACTGCCTTCCCTGATAACCCTTCTCCCTTCACACATAACATGTTTTTCCTTTTTCAAAAAATTTTGTGACCTTTTTCCCTCTTTATGTATTAGTAGATAGGGGCAGATAGACCAGTAGGTCATAGTAGAACCAGATATAGTTATTATGTGACCCGAATATAATAACAATAGTAATAATAATCAATAAAAACAATAATTAACTTTTATTTAGTACTTAGTATAGGCCAGGCAATGTACTAAGCAATTTACAATTACTACTTCATTTGGTCCTTAAAACAACCTTGATAGGTCAGTGCTATTATCATCTCCGTTTTATAGATGAGGCAACTGAGGCAAGCGAAGGTTAAATGACTTGCCCAGGGTTACATTAGTAAGACACAACTCAGTGATTTGAGATCAGATTTGAATTCAGGTTTCCTGACTCCAGGCCCCAAGCTCAGCTAGCTACCTTGCTGCCCCTACAATTTATGATGTTTCCACAAGAGAAATTGGAGATATGGTTACACATCTCGCAAAATGATAATACTTGCCTTTACTATGTAAGATATGCCTTATGTCTAATTGCATATGTTTATTGATGCATGTGGTAATTACTGTATATTTGTGTTCCATTGATACATTTGCCTGATAGCTATGCATAATTTTGCAGTTTGTCTATTTGCATATATGCTTCTGTTCATGCATATTCCGCTATTATGTAGACCTACAGATGTCATTATTGCATTGCTTTGTTTTGGTGATTATGCATATTAGCTTGTATGGATATGCATATACTATGGTGAAATGTACTTATAATATGGATCACACTAGAGAGCTATTCAGAATACTAGATTATGGATGAATATGACCCAAAGCCCTACAGTAAATTTGCTGGACATAGCAAAATTTTAGGGAGTATATAAAGGGGTGTCCCAGTCATTCTGCTTTTGTACCTAGTAAAGGTTATAAAAGGTTGAATAGATTCTTTGAACTCTATAAGGGATGGAAAACTTTCATAAGCTCATCTGCATGTTTAAAGGTCAGGAAAGCATCTGAAAGGCCATCAGAGACAATGAACTTTCTTCAAGGTCATTACCTTTTTGCTAAACACTTTGGCATGGACCAACAAGAGAAAAATTATAGTTAAGCAAAGCGTTATCACCTGAACCTCAGTACTGTTGATAATTTTTGGATGAATTTCCATCGCCTAATTGTATCCTCCAGCCCTGGGGAAGAAAAGAGAAATACATTAAAGAGTTAACATAAGTCTTTCAGTAACCTCTCACTAAGAAGATCCACACGTGAAGCAGGAAGTTTTGGGGAGGACCTGTGAGGGTCTTGTTCTCCTATCTCCTGCCTTGGAGGTGAGAGGCCTCAGGGCAAAGGTGTTTTGGCAAAAGTAGCTGAAGTTTCTACAATTTCTTAGGGAAGGATTTTCCTCTTTCTAAAAGAGAACAGGAGTTTCCCAGTTGAGAACTGAATCTGCCTCTAAAGCTAGAGGTGGTAGAAATTACAGATGCCTGGTGATGTCAGTTTGTATGAGTCCAGGGAAAGGCAGAAGATTCAAAAGGAGTACAGATCCTAATGAAATGAGGAAAATTAAGATTCGTGGATATGTGGTCAGTGACGGGGTTCAGACTCTGGGAACCTGCTTGAACTCCCCTTGAATCTTCCCATTTAATCTGGCCTTTCATATTCAAATCTGTTACCCTAACCTAGCTTGGCCCTCCATGGTCAGTTACCTCTTAACTTGTTTCCCACCCAAGCCTTCTATTGTTTGATATCTCCCAATTGCCTGCAGTTGTTTCCTACCCTTGTTTGTGTCACTAGTTACCTCAGTCTCATCAAGATCCCCCTTAGACCCTCCACCCAGACCATCTCTAAATCTTTCCCACGGTCTGTCTGTATATAAGTTCCATCACGACTCCGTGTAGCGACTCAGATTCAATCCAGCTCTCACTCTGTCTAGCTGAGATTCTATCTGGCCTGCTTTTCAATACAAGAGTCACAGATGTTTAGATTTCTTAAGAGTCAACCCAATATGGTGAACCTTTAAAAAACTTTGTTTTACTTTGGCTGAAAGAAGTCTTGAGTCAGCTTCATTTGGTAGGACCCAGCATGTTGGTATTTTGGGGTCCTGAGCACCCCAACGCTCATTATGTTTCCCAAACCTCAGTAGCCAGGGCTCCAGTGAAACCCCTTGAACTGATTAGACATAAGGACAGTTAAGGCAGAAGTGGTGTTGAAATCCCCTGAACTGTAAGAATTCAAGGTGGCAAGTCTGTCGTTTCTCCCACTTTGGTCTTCTCTATGGAAGTCTCTAGGCTTGGGAGTGGGGATGAGGTATAAGTGTGTTTAATTTTGCTTTAAGCACTTTGTTTTCATAAATGTTTTTAATTACAGACCTTTGCTAGGCTGCATGTTTATTTGGAAGAAGACAAGTGGGAGGAGGAGGTTATTCTAAGACAGGGAGAGAGTTAAATGAAGGAAAGAGAGAGAAAAAAAATTACAGAGACAGAAAAAGAGTTAGAGTAACAGACACACAGGGAGACATAGAGATAGAGAAATTTTTAACAGTGGGGTATTTTTGCCAGAGTGCTATGTGGGCTCAGAGCTAATAGATATACGTATAAATGAGATGTGGATAGAAACAGTGCCCTAAGAGTTAAAAATAATACGAATTGACTTTGTGAAGCCCTTAGTGCCCTAAAGTCTCCCCTTACCACAAAACTTCCCCTTATCCTGGACCACAAGATTCCCTGTCCCCACCCCTCATCCTGGGGAATGGGATTTCCTTATCTTGTGTCATTCATAGTCCTCATCACCCTGTGCCTTTATCTTGCAAGACTTACCCCAGATCTCCAACCCCATAAGGAAACCCTAAAATCTTCCTTTGTAAGTTTGAACCATTTCCTATATCACTGCCTTTGTTTAGCTCCTTGCTAAATCTCAAGGTCACTGTTTTTGCATAAATAAAGCTCCCAATGGCTACAGAGAAGGTCTAAGTGAATTCTTTCACATTTTGAACCCACTCTCCTATCTCTCTCTTCAACATTTTGGTGCTGAAACCCAGGAGTACAAATATTAATTGAGCTCCTATGATCTTTTCCTAGCCACTGGGATAAGAGATAAGCATCCTTTTCTTTGTTTTCTCCCCCAGACCTTTCTGCTCCTACTTCTTCCCAGCAGGGAGACTCCTGGAGAGCCCAGACACTGCCAGCTGTGTTCGGTAGCTGCACTGACTTCTGAGTGGTCAGTCAGATTGTGGATCTTTGTATAAGGGGGACACCCTTGGGCTGGGTCAGTCACATTTTTTCTCCCCACTTTCTGGGATGCTGGGAAAAGTGACAAGAGGCTGCTTGGAGACTGCTGGGAGGAAAATTTTGGGAGGAGATCTTAAGGAAAAGTGGCTAGTGTTCCACTGTAACACAGCCTGACCTTGATGTAATCTAGAAAATAATTTGTGAAGGGTGTTTCTAAATAAAACTAGCTCAGGTAGAAATTTGCTCTCCAAAACTTAAAGAAAAGGCACCTTGCTCTGCTTGAGCAGACTTTTTCCCTTGTGCTGTTCCCCCAGCACCTTCATTTACCCTGTGTTGCTCCTTCCCCTCCCCCATGGAATATTGAGGGAGTTGAGTAGGTGGGCCTCTGCACTTGGTTTTCTTTAGGAGTCCCTGCACCCTGGTTTCAGAGTCTCTGTTCTCTGGGGACCTCTGTAGTTGGTTTACTGTCTAGATGTAAGTCTTTTCTCTGTCCCTACCCTTTTCTTCCACTCCCTGAAGGATATGCATTTTCTAGTCTGCTAAGTTGCAAAGGTAAAAGAGACAAGAAACTATAGCTCCTCTCCAGCCAAGACTGGAAGGCTCTAGGTCCCGCAATTGGAGGCCATGGACTTGGTTACACTTTCCAAAGTCCTATCTGGAAGGATAAATCCAATTCCCTCATTTCTCTCATCTCTAGGGAATTGGGAAAACTGCAGGTGCTCCCTTCTCTCTGCACCCCAATACACCCATGCCTACAGGATCACCCTTTCCTCCTGGCCTATTGGCCACCAGATCCTTGCAGGTGGACTCAGTAGGCCTTCCCTCTGAGTTGCCCCTACATTAGTAAAAATGGATAATAATCTTTTCTTTTAAAGTGCTAAGATTATTGGCCTTAGAAATTAAAATGTTACCACTAGTGATTATGAATCCAGATGATATGCTCATTCAACTAAGTTATGATCACCTGATTGGTAATTTATTAGTTCTGTTTCAAGTATTAAATACATGCTTGTGGTATAGTTATATTTCTGAATGTCTTATATTGTGTAATTTTGCATTACCTATTTTATTAGAAAAACAATTTCTCTTATAATATTGTTCGATTAAGAATTGTACTCCCAGATTATGAGGTTGCTAACTAAAACAAAGATTTTTGGAACCATCTAATCATAAATTCTAATCAAGCCTGTGTAAAGTCTTCTGTGCAGCAGAATTCCTACTGAGTAGTCATGGAGTTCCTAAAAAAGGGCCTTATTTTGGTGAGAATTTGAAAATATGTAGAAATGATCTCTAGTAATTGACTTTTGCATGAGGATAAATTTAAAATTTGAGATATGAATCCTGGTAAATTTTTGATTAGTGAAACTTGCCATCTGAGGTAAAAGCTCTTGGGACTATAATGAAGTATGTTTTGCATTATCTGATGGATCATAAAAATCCATCAAAAATCACTTCACCATCTGAGAGAAATGCCACAACCTACTCAGAGAAAATGTGACCGTTACAGGTAGAGATCTTCCTCTACAATAACTGAGAAGACAATTCTAGCTTCTGCCTAGGATGGAATCCTCCTGGCTCAGTTTCCCTATTGTGTTCCTTTGAAAAAGGATGTTTCCCACTTGAGTATTCTTGAGTCTGGCTATGAGGTGGAATTGATACTACACATTTGAAGAACTGTGATGTTTTTTCTAGTCATGTCCTTGTTTTTCCTTTCTGTAATCAAGACAAGTAGTCAGTTTGAATGGATATTATTCTATGCCCCAGTTGGGTAAATTAGTACTCCTACATAACCATGTGAGAAATTAAATCCCTGCAATAGAACATACTTTCTGAATGATATGGAAATAGACAAAGGGAAAAGAAATTTGTGAAACGAAGGTACAAATGCAATGTTGAATCATTATCCCATAGACTAAGGCTGGGATACATCTGAGCTAGTACATTAAAGTGTGTGTTTAAGATCTGGATTATTCAGCCTAGGATTATATTATTCTTTATATCCTTAATCAATTTAGTAAATGGGTATTTGGCCTAGTCATCTGCCTGTTACTAGATGTATGTCTGTATGGAGTAACTTCCTTAAAAGTTTCAAAATGATGTTAACACAACACAACATACAACTGATTGAGGCACCTGCCTGCTATTCTATTAATTACTGAAACTAGATCAGAAACATCTTCAGTTTGAGGAAAAGAATTTCAGTGCAATTTTCTTAGAGCGAGGTAATGAGGAATCTTTTTATATTAATGGAAAAATCAACTTCATTCAATGTTTGTTACTACTAAGGAAATAAAACCTGTTTATACTGTATGTTCTATGTTCTGTGGTAGAGACATGTTTCATTATAAGCTACTAATTGCTATGCACTGTTTTGGAGTTAATTACTTGTGGATCCTCCCAAGCCTTTTATGATAACTGGAGTAAATGTCAGCCTTTTACAAGTAAATTCATCTGTATAACTATTAAGCTCAAGGGCAGAAAGCTTCTACTGCAAAGTGTTGTTACTTATATTCACATGTGTAGAGTTGGATCCTCAACAGCATCTGATCATCCGAAAGGAAAGCTGAAACTGGAGAAAATAACAAGATCGGAAAATCTTCTGTTCATAAGTACGTAATAATATCATGGGGCTCTTGGTTTCTTTTGTTGTTTTTCCTCTTTCCTGCCATCACTTTCAATGCTCCTTCTTTTGGGGGCTTGCATATTGAACTTGCTTCTCATATTTGTGTCTTCTAGCTTATGCTGTCCACCTGCAGATGCTCATGCAACAAGGATACCCATTCTACACTCTCCTCATCCCCTGGACGCTGCTTCAGCCTCATTTTACTCTCTTCTCCAGAAAGGGACAGTGCCTTTGTCCCTCTCCCAAAAGCGTTGGAGTGGATGGTGAAGCAGACAGCAATGCTGAGGGAGAGAAGCAAGCCAGAGGCAGGATATGAGGTGTGAGATAAGATGTAGGGCGTGACTACCCAGAAAAGTGATCAGAGAAGACTATGCATTGAAGCCTCTCACCTTGGGGACTTGTGTTCTGGGCCCCACCTTGAACCACTTCTGTTCCTGATTCCCACCCTATGCCCAGGGTTAGGCCTGCTTCCTTGGGACTGGAGGTCTAATGCTTTAATTCAAATAGGAAACTCTGTGGGGTGGGCAGAGTATATGATTGAGGGGGATACTAGCTTACTCCCCATAGCTCTCCCCCTATATTCCTTGAAGATTCTACATGAAATTTGTCCTTTGAGCACTCAAAAGATGTTACAGGCAGCTTCTTGGATGCAGGACATCCACTTCAGCCTAATATCTCCCCTACCTCCTCTTGGAGGTCGTGGTTTTTCTCCTTTCTTTCCCTCATTGTGACTTCGTTATTGGTCCTTTTACTTGCTCTTATACTTGGTCTGTACTTGTTTAACTTCCTGGCTTACTTTGTGTCTTCTTGCCGGGAGAAATTCCACTTTCCACTTTTAGGACACCAACCTCAGCCCCTGATGACTCTGAGTGGTTTTCCTTTCTCCACGCTGGACTCAGATGGCACTGCATTCTCCATATTGATCACCACCCTTCCTCCCAGCCTATTTTGGCCCTTGAAGCAGACTCTTCACCCCTATTCAACAGGAAAATCTATTGAAGACGATGACCTTCACCCTTTGCCCCCAAAGAATTCTCCTAACTAGTGGTTGAGTGGGGAAATGATGTGAATAGAAACAGTGCCCTAAGAGTTAAAAATAATATTGTTTGACTTTTGTGAAGCCCTTAGTGCCCTAAAGTCTCCCCTTCCCACAAAACTTGCCTTATTCCAGACCATAAGATTCCCTGTCCCCACCCATCATCCTGGGGAATGGGATTTCCTTATCTTGTGGCATTCGTAGTCCTCACCCTGTGCCTTTATCTTGCAAGACTTACCCTAGATCAACAACCCCAAATAGGAAACCCTAAAATCATCCAATATAAATTTGACCCATTTCCTATATCATTGTCTTTGCTCCTTGCTAAATCTCAGGCCTCTTGCTTTTGCATCAATAAGGCTCCCAGTGGCTACAGAGAAGGTCTAAGTAAATTCATTCATGTTTTGAAATAGCTCTGCCATCTCTTTCTCTTCAACATATAGAACTATATATCCTTTGATAAAACTTCAAAGAGTAGAGAAAGGGTATTCATACCAAGAAACCCATCTAGGCAATGGGTCACTAGCACAATAAGGAGGTAAAATATGGGAGATTGAACAACCTTGCTCATTGGTATATCCCAACATCGCTAAACTTAAAATACTGAATCCTTCTTTTTTCCTCTAGAGGGATTGATATACGAACAAAGTAGAGGAATAAATAAGATCCTGTCATGAGAATTAATGGTCGCTGCTAAATAATGTCCTGTATCTTTTTTTGTCCTATGTATGGGATAAAAAGATCCTTGCCCAAAATTTTAAATAAATGAAGAGGCTTGTCAATAAGAACAGAAAATGATGTATTACAATTCTTGCGAGAAAGGGGCATCCATCCACCAGGACGGGGCTAATCTGATGGAAGGAGGAAACTTCCAGAAATCAGAGCACAATCTTATCTCCTAATGCAGAGAATCCCACCTCCCCACTATCCCACCTCTCCATTGGCTGGGAGGTGGGCTTACAGTCTAAGCATGAAAAACTAGACAAACCCCAGGAAATAGTCACCTATCCTAACACACTTGGTAATTTAATACCTAACTTAACTGCTGATGTGGCTTTTCTATAACTAAAGTAGAAAAGAGGGGAGGAGGAGAAGGGGGAGCTGGTAATGTGATGTGTCAACAGTTTAATAAGCAAAGGAGAGATTTGAGTAACTTCCAAGTTTCCGCTATAGTCCACAGCACTTTCACAGAGAAAAGGGAGGAGCCCCAACTGCCCAAAGCCCTGGACTTCTGGAAACTGGGTATCCAGAAAGAGAGGCCTTATGGAAAAGAAATTCTATTTAGAAAATATAATATTCCCTGTATTTTTACTATGAAAAGTCTTTACAATCTCCTCATCTCACTCATCCTATATCTTACTTTGTCCAATCTGCCTCAACTCCTTGAAAGAGCCCTCTACATAGGTGTCCACACATTCTCCCTTCTTGAAACCTCATGATCAGCTTCCTCAGTCCACTGAGGCTATTCTCTCCAAAGTCATCTTGACTTCTGTCTTGCCACTGGACTTTAATGACCCTGGATGAGAAAGCGAGGCTGATGACTGTGTTTCACTTAAACCTAATCCATACACAAATCAAGACATCACCCTCATGATGTCATAGGTCCTCTCCCAGAGCAAAGGATGCAGAACAGCAACCCAAACAACATCAAGGGTTCTTCATGAGATCTCTATACATAGAGAAGGACCTGTAGAACAGGTGATATGAGTTAAATGTTTTCACATCTATCATACACCTGTGCCTCACTACTATTATGGTCTCATTGTTCCTCCAGGGTATGCTGTATGTATCTGTGGGAAGGAATGAACCAGTTCTTAGGAGAAGATTTTGTATTAATTGTCTTTTCCATGTTATCTCAGAATAATCTTCTCTGCCCTCTGGGGATCCACCCTGCCAATTCAAGTAGAACTTGGGGAATGTTGATATATCTCCTCCTCCTTTTATTTTTTCAAAAAGCTGGGACAATTTACTTTTTGTCCTCTACAGTTTTCAATTTTCATGTGAAATATAGTTCTGAAAAATAAACAGTGTCAAAGCCCATTATGTCTTAAGGGAAGCTACTTGACTAGACCTTTAAACAAAAAAAACTCTGGCTTTCACTAAATGGCCAGTGGTGGCTCATTGGTTAGGTTTTAATGGTTTAGAATAAGTATAAACAGCAATTGTTTTCTGCTCTGACCAGAAACTCGTGAAGGTCATCTCTTCCTAGATTGATATCTTTGTGATGGTAAATCTTTTGTCTCAATTCTTACCTAGCCCTTAGAAATTGAATGAACATGGTCTCAGACAAACTGAGACCTGGGAAAGATCTTCATTTAGAAAGGTTAAATTTATCCACTGCCTTCTGGGCCAACAATTGTCTTGACCTTTGTCTTGCCACTGAACCTAGATGACTCTGGAGGAGAAAATAAGACTGATGACTTTGTTCTTCTCTGCCTCACTTCAATTTAATCCATTGTCAAGTCATCACCCTCATGATGTCATTTGTCCACTTCAAGAAGGAATGAAGATGAATACCGATTTTCTCCAAAGTTATCAGTGATCTCTTAATAAGATCAAATACAAAATCCATTTGTTGCTCATAGATGTTCATGACCTAATCCCTCCTTCCTTTTCTAGTCCTATCACCCTGTATACCCTCCACACTATTCCATCCAGTGATACTAGTCTCTTTTGATGAATGGGAATATTTAGCTTGGAAAGGATAAGTCTATGATCAGTCCAGCACTCTGAGCCATGTATTGTCTTTGTCACTCTCACATCTTGTCTGTCTTCTCTTTACAATCACATAATCTATTAGATGTCAATGTTTGCTGCGAGGGTGCATCTATGAAGTTTTATTGTGTTTAGTTAAATGGAAGACTGTGTTGGTGAGAAGAAGGTCATGTGATGCACAAGCCTTCAGCAGTAAATGACCATGCTGTTGCTGTTTCCAACTCCATTTCTCCCTAGGATTCCCTGCCAAGTCTGGTAGTCTGAGTCTACTCTAGCATTAAAGTCACCCAGAATTATAAGCTTGTCCTCTTTTGGCACATTGACAATAAGGGTCTCTAGGTCTTCATAAAATTTGTCTTTGACTTCATCAGTGTTTGTTAGGGTGGGAACATAGGCACTGATGTTGGTGGTATGGCGTTTTCCTGTGAGTGGCAATCACATTGTCATGAGCCTGTCATTCACTCCTTTTGGCAGGCAAGCCAACTTGCTGATTAGATTGGTTTTGATTGCAAAAACCCATGCCAGCTTCATGGTGCTCCCCTTTACCGTGCCCACTCCAGAAAAAGGTGTATCCAGCTCCAACTTCAGTAAGCTGGTCTTCACTTGCCAACCTTGTTTCACTGAGGGCTGCTATTTGGATACAATACCTGTTGAGTTCTCTTGCAACAAGAGCAGTTCTTCTTTCAGGTCTACTGGATTTTGTATTGTCTATTAGTGTGCACACGTTTCATGTGCCAATGATGAATGGAATCATCTTTGCAGATGTTTTCGTACATTTTTTTTGTGTTTCAACTGCATAGTGGGATTCCCTGTCAGCCGTGGTAGTCAGGTCAGAGTTGGGTAAGCAGGCAATGTTTAGGGCACCTTTTCTAGCCCCCTTCCTCACACCAGGAGGTGAGCAGTGTGATCTTTAAAAGGCTGTTTAGACACCCAGGGGGCTGCAAATGACTTCCAGTGACAAACAACCCCATGGCCTGAGCTGCCTATATGCAGGATTGTGCCTACAGCTCCCAGTGTATCTGCACCTGCTGCTTCATCACTTGCCTATCACCACAGGACTTTGAGGCATAACAGTGAAATGGTATGGGTGATATCTTTTGATTCCTGTGTAAATTGGATTTAAGTGAGGCAGAGTTGCACGAAGTCGTCAACTTCACTCCCTCCTTCAGAGTCATCATAGTCCAGTAGCAGGACAGAGTCATGATGACTGGTGATGGCTCAGGATGCAGTGGATGACCCTGGCATCTTTGGTGTCTAACCAAGCTCTAAGTGCTCCACATTGCTTGCTTCATCTGCCTTCATGGCCATTGGAACAAATTGTTTTCATCCCCCCATTCCACCAGATGAAGTCTTCACATGCTTGCCATAGACACCCCACTAATTCACCAGTGGGTTTGAGAACCCTAGGTTATCCTCAACCTGGTTTGGCCCCACTGTTGAAATGGTTTACTGGGTGTGGCTGCTGCATATTCTGCAACTTCTTGGAGCCACAGGTGAGAGTTAGGTGGAACAGGTAGATACCAAAGGTGGAAAAACCCCTGAAAAGAGTTCAACAGTCATCTCACCAAAGGTACTGATACTGGTCCTCCCTAAACACACACTAAATCCCCTGGCATATAGTAGGTGCTTAATAAATGTTTATTGACTGATGACACCAGAAGAAAGGGGAAAGCCTGGAGATTTTACACTCACATTTCCTTGGGGAGATTTGTCAAATAGTTTGAAAATAGCATAGAAGTTCACTAAATTCACTCAAGAACTATCTCTTCCATGTGATATAAAACCATGAATAATGTCAGGAAGCTTTGGGGAGAAGAGAGAGAAGAGAGGAGTGGAAAAGAGGTGAGACCATTTCCCCTCTGATTATCCAATGAATGTTAGAGAGCAACTAGAGAGCAGCTAGAATGCACAGAACTTGTGGGAAAGGGCCATGGCTTGAAAGTCCTTCTATTCAATATGATGAATGATTGGGTATTTATATAAATTTAGGGCTTTATATTTTTGCAACATGCCTTGAACTGCATAGTGGCAAGTGGGATGTCAGTTGCCATCTACTATATGCTATGGCTGTGCCTTTGTGGAAGTTTTTCCAGTGGAGCTATTGTTAAGGTCTGGGAAACCATGAGGTTTGGGGGTGCTTGGTTCCCCAAAATACCAACACACTGGGTCCTACCTAATGAATTTGACTCAAGACTTCTTTCAGGCAAAGTAAAACAAGGTTTATTGAAGGTTTGCCATATTGGGTTGACTCTTAAGGAGCCTAAGCATTGTGAGGCTTGACATGCAGGTCAGACAGAATCTCAGCTAGTCAGAGTCTGAAATGGATTGAATCTGGCACCTTCATGGAGTCACAAAAGAATTTATATATAGACAGACCATGGGATAGATTTAGAGGTGGTCTAGTTATCTGGGAGGAGGGTCTAAGGAGGATCTTGATAAGACTGGGGTAACTAGTGATGTAAACAAGGCCAGGAAACAACTGCAGGCAACTGAGAGGTATCAGACAATGGAGGCCCAGGCTAGGTTAAAGGTAACAGATTTGAGTATGAAAGCCCAGACTAAGTGGGAAGATTCAAGGGGAGTTCAAGGAGGTTCCCAGAGTCTGAACCCCATCACTATGAACTGAGAAGGTGAGAATCTCCCTAAACAGTTTGTTAAGGATCTCTTAAAGATAAAAAAGGGCCCAGTCCTTGTGCTCACAGAACTTAGAGCAGAGGGTGAATTAGAAGCATGTACAAAGATAATTACAATTCCCATTAGAACGTGATTTCTTCATGGACAGTACATATGGGGAAGTTCATTTGAGGAAAATCTCTCAAATTATACCATTGCAGAGCTTGATGTACTCTGTTCTCTAAAATCTCAGAGAATTGTTCAAGGCACTGAGATTAGATGACTTGCTCAGGGTTATACAGTCAATATGTGTCAGAAGCAGGACTTTAACCTGATGCTAAGGCTTGCACTCCATTTAATATACCATATTGTTCTTTTTTTCATGTAATTCCTGAAAGGTAAATATATATTTGGAGTAGGAAATAGGTTCTATGTGGGGGAATCAGAGGTCTCATGATAGAGACCTTAATAGACATTATGCTACCTACATGGTATAATGAAGAGTTTGTCTTAGAGAAAAGAGAATTTGGAGACAGAGGACATGAGTTCAAAACCCATTACTGATGCTTACCATTGGAACAACCTTTGGGACATCCCTTAACTTCCTGGCCTTCAATTTCCTCATCTTCAAAATGGTGGTTGGATCCTATGTTCTTTGAGGTCCCTGTCAGCTCAAGATCTATGGTCCTCTGAAATGTACCTTGGATGAAAGGGGGAGATTTGATTTATATATAATGGGATAAAGGCAAGGAAATAGATCCCAGGAATAGGAAATAGCCTTCATCAATGTAAGAGCAAATGATGGGATGGAATCAGATACCAGCTAGCAATCTAGTTTGACCTAGAGTAAATCACAGAGTGAATGAAGAGCAGTAGTTAAGGAGAGGAGAAAGGTCATTAGGAATTACATCCATGGCTGATTTTGAGTAACAACAGTAAGTTAGTTTGTGTTTTACCTCCTTATATTCAGTGAGAAGCCCCTGGAAGTTTGTACATAGTTGTCATGTGATCAAATGTGCATTAGAAGGATTGCATACACAATGGTATAAGCTGTGAACTAGAAAAGGTAGTCTGCAGTCAAGGAAACTAATTAGGAGGTTATTATATTAGCCCAGGTGTGAGAAATAATGAAAACCTGATTTTTTTTTTTTTGAAGGGGACAGCAGTAGTGGAAAATAGAAGACAGATGTGAGAGATATTGGTGACACAGAATTGATAGAACTGTTTAGAATTGTTTAGATGTCAGAAATCATAGAGATTAAAATGTTGCCCCTTGAGGCACAGGAATTGAGTCATTTTTGTATTTATATCCCTGGAACCTAACACAGTATACAGTAGGCACCCAATACATGTTTATTCAAATGAAGAAGGAAAAGTGAAAAAAAAAACTGAAATTTCAGACCTTGAATGATTTGTGAGGTGGTGGTGCCTTCAACAGCAAATGGGAACTGTAGAGAAAAGACAAACTATATTACACATCACACAATGCAGGGCAGCTGGAGCATAGTGAAACAAGCCTTGGCTCTGGAATTAAAAAACCTAAGGTTAAATTCTGGTTGTATCACTCATTGTCAAGAGACTTTCTTTCTTCCTCCCTCTCCCTGTTTTCCTCCCCCTCCCTCTCCTCTCTCCTCTCTCTCTCTCTCTCTCTCTCTCTCTCTCTCTCTCCTCTCTCTCTCTCTCTCTCTCTCTCTCTCTCTCTCTCTCTCTCTCTCTCTCCTCTCTCTCTCTCTCTCTCTCTCTCTCTCTCTCTCTCTCTCTCTCTCTCTCTCTCTCTCTCTCTCTCTCTCTCTCTCTCTCTCCCCCCCCCCCTATGTCTCTCTCTCTCTCACTCTCAGTTTCTTCAGTAGGAAAATGAAAAGAAAATGCTTGCACAGCAGTATCTTTGCATGGATTCAATGAGCTAATGAATGTGAATCCCTTTGCAGATCAGAAACTACTACATAAACACCAGTTATGGTCATTTTTTTCTTCTAGTGGTACTCTTTAAAAAAAAGAGAGAATTTTTCACACAATAGTATTTTTTTCCCCAATTACATGGAAAGATAATTTTCAATATTCATTTTTATAAGATTTTGATTTCCAAATTTTGTCTTCTCCCCAAGACAGCAAGAATATGCTATAATTTCTACATGTATAATTATTTTAAAGATATTTCCACATTAGTCATATTGTGAAGGAAGAATCAGAACAAAAAGGGGAAATAGTGGTACCCTTCTTATTTCGACACTATACTTATACTGCCTGACATTGCTATCATTTTATATGTATGTGGCCTGTGTTCCTAGCAAATCTGTAATCTCTCTGATTGAGAATATCATGTCTCACTGTGCCTTCTTTAGTAACTAGTTCAGTAACTTACATGTTTAGCACTGGGCTCTCAGTAAATACTTGCTTTCTAATTTAAATATTGATCCAGGGAAATGTGAAAAAAATTCTTGACATTTAAGAAATATACTGAGATATCAGGAGGTAGTTTCTGCTGCATTTTTTTTACCTTTCCAACGACCCATACTTAAATATTCAAAGCTATTAGCTACTGCTGAGCCCAGAATGCCAGATAAATATACCTTTTTCATCTCTGTATTTTCAGTATCCAACTCATTATTTTGTAAAGCCCTTCGGTCCCTGTAAGATGCTATATATAAATCTAATTCAGCTTGTCAGTAATTTTGTATGTGTTCTTCCAAGCCCTGCATTTGAACCTTGAGTGAGTTCCATCTGATTATCACTTAGAGATCAGATGTTTAGGAGGGGATAGGAGAAAGTGATGATGGGGGTGTTGACCTCTGGGATTTATATTATGTGTCTCTGTTCCCTTGTCTTGCTCACACCAATATCCTGTAACTAAACATTAATCTTCTGTGCGAAGTTCTACTAGTGCAACTCAAGGAATTTTAGAATCAAGGGATGACAGAGATAGAAAACACCTAAGAGACTGTACAGTACAACCCTCCCATTTGACAGGTGAGGAAACTGAGTGTCAGAACAAGCAAGTGGATTATTCTAGGTCACAAAGTTAGTACTAGAGTCCAGGTTCTCTGAACTCCTTCCACTATACTTCATTGACAAAGAGGCACAACATGGTGGAGAGACCACTGGTCTTACCAATCAGGACAGCCCAACTTGGAGACCTTACCCTGATGTTTCCTGGTTGTGTGACCCTGGGCTATTTATTTAACTTCTTTAGCCATCAATTTGATCACACGCAAAAATGGGATATTTACTATTGCTCCCTATCTTTACATTAATAAATTGAAAGAGCTCTATAAATGTGAGCTATTATTACTATACCTCCCTCTCTTTCTCTCTCCCCCACCTCAAACTTTAAGTTCTTATTGGGCTCCCATGGGCTTTTTAATTCAAGTCCTGCTGCATAATTTCACAGTCCTCTCCCCTTTCTTAAATCATGGTAATTCCCATTTGCATAGAGTTTCCTCTCAACACCTGTCAGGGAAGCAGCACTGAAAGACAGTTCAATCTTATTGCTGGTGCTTCAGGAAAAATTTGAAGTTCTCCACTTCCTTTTCAAAGACCTATTTGCCCAAATAGCAAGAGGTCAAGGAGCCCAAGGTGTTTTTTGGGTTGTTTCGTTTTGTTTTTCTCAAGAGAAAAAGGATATTGCTGACTCTTCCCTCTGTGAAGAAGCCGGCTAAGGGGTGAGACTATGATCCTTGAATGCATAAAAATAACCAAATGCCATGGTTGATCCCTACAACAGATTAGCCCTGTCGATTTTAATTGCCTAAGCTTTAACACAATAAAAAAATGCCTTCCATCTCCCCTCCCTTCCTCTAGACATGGCTTCTGGTCTGATGTCTCTTGAATGCCTTAGCAGTGCTTCTCAGGCCCTCAGAGACATCCAGTCATGTATAATGCACTGTAATGGAACCAGCTGCTAAACCAGTCCAGATAATCCTGGCCCTCTGAGACCACGTCCATGCTAGCAAGGCTCGGATTAATTCCCTTTCAGATTCTAGCTCAGCATTTGCTGTTGGGGTAAAATCATTTCCAATTACTGACATTGTCTAAAGAGAGCTATGCACACGCATTTGCGTGTGTGTACACACACACACATACACACCTAACTTAATGAATAGAAGTAGTACCTTAATGCCTTGGAAAAAGCTAGACCCATCAAGTGGAAATTGTGGAGACATCATAATGTTACGTAGTAGTAAAAAGAGTGATTGGTTCAGAGGCAATCCAGGCATTGTCACCTTTGCCTTTCCCAGTCTTATTTTATTGATTCTTAGAATATAATCATTTTGTTTTGTTATCTATCTATCTATCTATCTATCTATCTATCTATCTATCTATCTATCTATCTATCATCTATCTATCTTTTACCACAATTACTTGTTAAAATAACTTTTAAACATTTGTAATGATAATTATGAGACTTAAAGATCTTCCCCACCCATCAATGGGCCTGCCCACTAAGGGAAGCTTGATTAATGGAGGCCCACACCTTTTGTTAATTTTCTAATGAGGCTCTGGTTCTCAAGGGTTGGGATGCCCTCTGGCTCTGAAAAGTGTATAAATACTCTGAGGTGGGGTTTTACTTTGGGGACTTAGTTTTTGGGAGAAGTTTTGTGTGTCAGATAGAGCCTAAGAAACTGCTAAGGAGCCCCCCAGCTTTGAAAACTCAAATGTTGGTGCTTCTCTCTCTGGTATCTATTGCTTATGGTCAAACAGTTGGAAGTTCTATTTTTATTTCTCTGTATTTATTACTCAGAGGCCTCTCAAAGTGGTGACAGAGAGTTTATTTATTCAATTCTCTAGAAGCCGGGCAATTCCTCCACCAGGTGGTATGGAGCAGGAAAAGTCGAATACAAAGAAAAAGTAGTGATATATATATCTATAGACCCTAACACAAAACCCTCCTCCCACCACTGACCATTATTCTCATTAGCTGAGAATATGATCTTATATTCTAGACGCAAAATATAGCCAATCCCCTTTGAAATGAAGGCATTGAAAAGTTATGTAAGTTTTATCCAGTCATTGAGACCCTAATGCACTACATAGTCTATATTCTTATATGGGAATTATTCCACAATGAAGGCATTGTAACCTGAGCCTCTCGGTCTCCTTCACCCCTGGGAGAAGAATTACAATCTGAGAAGTCTTCACTGAATCTATTCCACTCACCCCTGAACTAAGTGAATGATCTATGCACTTGATTAAAGAGACTGTTGACCCCTCAACAGTTGCTTTCCTTTTAGAAGTGCAGATTTAAGAACCTGTCACAAGCCCTCCTGGACATGTCAGGGTCCTTGCTGATACAACAGTTTGTTGTGTTTTGAGTTCAAATTCCATCCCTACCTCTCCTCCCTCCTTCTTGAGATGGCAAGCAATCAAATACAGGTTATACATGTACAATTATGTAAGGCATTTCCATATTAGTCATTTTGTAAAAACAAAGATTATAATAAAAGAAAAACATGAAAGAAAGCAAATGAAAAATAGAACTTTTAGTCTATATGCAAACAATATTAGTTCTTTCTCTGGAAGAGGATAGTATGCTTCATCATTAGCCCTTTGGGATTATCTTGGATTGTTTTATTGCTGAGAATAGCTAAGTCATTCACAGCTCTTCATAGTATAACATTGCTGTTACTGTGTACAACATTCTCCTGGTTCTACTTACTTTCCTTTGAATCAGTTCATGGAAACCTTTTCAAGATTTTTCTAAAATCATCTTGCTTGTCGTTTCTTATAGCACAAAATAGTCAGAATGATGTTGCTGTGGCTAAGGGATATCCTAACGCAAGAACCCATCTTTGTAAACCAATGTTCTCCTGGTACTACCATATGGTTGAGGATCTCAGAATATCACCATTTCAAAAGAATCAAAATGAATGACCCAAGCTGTGTTTGAAGAGCTCTAGTGAGATGGAACTCACCACCTCCAGGTATAACACATAGTATTTTTGGACAACATCAATGGTTTGGAAGCTTTTACTTACATTAAACCTAAACCTGACTGCTTCTACTAAATATTATGGTATTTTTAGGATCTAATTTATTTTTTCCTGTGGGTAAAGACAGAGAGTTCATATAATCATAAATCTAGAAATAGAAGGGGACTCAAAACCTAGTCCACGTCTCTCTTTTTATATGTGAAGAAACTGAGGAGCATAGAGGTTAAATGATTTATCCAAGATCATGCAGGTATTAAATGTCAGAGGCAGGATTAAGGGCCATGTTGAAGCCTGATAGCATAATACTCTAATTCAACAAAATTCCCCACCAGATCCAACACTTAGTGCCTCTGATAAATATGAAAATTGAAGTAAGCCTGCTGATTAATAATTATCATGGTTTAAATGTAACTCTTTAAGGTCTGCAAGACATTTTAAATATGTTATCTCATGATACAGTAAACTCATTAGGTTAACTGTTATGCCCATTTTACAGATGGAGATATAGAAAGAGTGTAAGAAATTTGCCCACAGTCAACTGAGTACTAGGAAGTGACTGAACTGTAACCTTCCTTTCCCCGATTCCTTTCTGGTACACTGAATTGTTTCTATATACTTATATATGCATATAGATACATATTCATTAATACCTTCTTTATCCCATTATTTATTATATAGAATAATATGTTCTAAAATATTAGAAAATTTTGTGAATGACTAAAGCTTTTTCTTAGTAAATGTTAATGATTGACTCAAATGCCTTTTTAACACACTTAAATGAAGAACTCTGGATATAAATACAGATGGAATGGTGATCACTGAAAACAAATTAGGCCTAGGAGACCTGGCTCTGCCACTAAACTAATTATGTGACCTTAAACAAATCATCTAACCTCTCTAGATCCTAGACTGTTGCTACCGTTCAGTCATTTTCTGTCATGTCCAGCTCTTCATGACCCCACTTTGTGTTTTGTTGGCAGAAATATCAGAGTGGTTTGCCTTTTCCTTCTCTAGCTCAATTTACAGATGGGAAAACAAAAGCAAACAGGGTTAAGTGACTTGCCCAGGGTCACATAGCTAGTCAGTTTCTGAAGCCAGATTTGAATTTAGATGTTCCTGCTTTCAGGCCCTGGGCTGCCTGTACCTGCTAGAAACAAGAGGTACATATAAATAGATTTTAAGAATTTGGTAAATGGTAAATATGGAGGATGAGGGAGAAGGAAGGGGGAGAAGATTACAAAATCATAGATTTAAAGCTAATTCTCCAATTCTCTCTTTTTACAGATGAGGAACTGAATTCCAGAGAGATTAAAGGATCTGGGGCAAACAGTTTATAAGTGGTAGAGTCAGAAGTCAAAGATAGTTTCAAGCCTGGATTCCTAGAAGGATAATGGGTCCATCAGAAGGAATATGGTAGTTTGGAAAAGTGACAGGTGAAGTAATGTGATTGTTTTGGACATGATGAGTTTGAAGTATATCAGCATTTCTTTAAATGTTACAACCTGAGTTGCTGGAAAATCTTTGAACATCCACAGCTGGGTCAAACACAGAAGCATTTGCTCTCTTAAGTGAAACAATTTCGTAGTCAGGAGAAGAAAGCAGACAGACCATTAGATGCTAGGCAACTACCTCTCTAGTCAGTGTCAGGCTGTGATGACACACAAGGGCAGGATGATGATTCTGGGAACCATTCTAATTTGAACATCTGGGTCAACCAGTCAGCACCATCCATTTCCATGGTAGTGTGATTGACAGGAATCTAGAAATATTCGCTTTTGAAAAAAGCTATGAAAAACAATCCACTACCTATATGTTTTTAACTAAAATAATGACTTCAAAGGTGACCAGAACTGTTCTGACAACTGGGGAATCCAACACAAATTTCAGTTGTTTCAGCAAGGGAGGACCACATTGCAGCAAAGCTTGTAGGAACAGAATAGTGATTGCAGGAGAAAGTTGGGTCAGTGACATGTACCAAGCTCTACCAGCAGGCTCAGTCTTTGTTGTGAATAAGAGCAGTGTAGTCCTCTCTATCTCTGGCCCTCAATAAAGCAGCAGCAATGGAGAGAAGACGTGCCCAGGTATGGCAGTTTCAGAGAGAGCATTTAATAAGTGGGAGGAAACAAGCAAATAGGAAGTTTTGCTCTAAAAAAACAGCTGCAGTAGTACTTCAGGGTAGATCAGAGCAAGGGGAGGGGGAGGATTGAGAGGGCTTATGTAGATGATCAGTAATAAGGGAGAAATGGGCTTGCAATCTAAGTTCCTTAAAAGGTTGTTAATAAGTTTTAGGGAAAAGGGACATGACTCATATTCAGAAAATTTAACTAACTTCAGCCTATGAGAAAGCTTCACTTGTTTCTAGGCTTAGCTTAGGTTCCCTTTCCCAAGAGAAGTGTTTGCTGATGAGTATTGGTTAGTTCTCTCCCTTCCCCTCAAATTGTCATCTATTTACTCAGTTTGAAGTAGTGCTGGACTTGGAGTCAGGAAGACCAGAGCTGAGATACATCTTTAGACACTTCCTAGTTGTATGATCCTGAGCAAGTCACATAATCTCCCTCAGCCTTAGTTTACTCATTTTAAAAATGAGGATAATACCAGCCCCTACCTTCCAGGGTTGTTAGGAGAAAATAAGATCATATTTGCAAAGTGCTTTACAAATCTTAAAAGACTATATAATAATAATAATAATTACTATTATCAGTACCATCATCATCATTGTTATGTGTTTACATGTTGTATATTTTTAAGCTCCTTGAAGGAATAGATTTTATTTTGTTTTGTTTTGTTTTGTCTTGTCTTTGTATCCCTAGTACCTAACCCAATGCTTATCATATAGCAGGTACTTAATACTTACTTTTTGAATTGGATGGTAATTGCAATGTATTAATATCAAAACATAGGAGATAATTGTATCAGTAAGCACTCTGACATAAGCAGGTTACTATCACAGATTTTTAGATCTGCATTCATAAAAGGAAATAAACTTTCAAGGGGTTAACTATCACTTTAATCAAGCACATGTATCATTCCTTTAATGAAGTACATATGTCATTCACCTAGTTCAGGGGAGTCAGTACCCTGAACTTCAAAGAAAATACGGAGAAATGAAAGATCAACAAACATAGCTTTGTCTGCCTGAATTCAACAGATAGGTCTAACTGTCTGACCATAGTTACCAGAGAGGGAAGCACTGACATATGCATTTTCAAAGCTGGGGGCTCCTTAGAAGCTTCCCAGAGTCCTCATCTGGCAAAACAAACACTTCAGTCAGTAAGCCCCAAAGTGAAACCTCAACTCTGAGTATTTATACCTTTTTTAGAGCCAGAGGGCATCCCAACCCTTGAGAACCAGAGCCTCATTAACAAAAGGTATGGGCATTTCTACAAATCTTCCTTAATCAAACTCCCCTTAATGGTCAGACCCATTAATGGGTGGGAAAGATCTTTAATCACATGAACAAAACAAACACTATACGTTATTTCTAGTTAAAGAAACTCTTGTTTCTGTACTTTACTCCTAATAAAGACTCTTGGTTAATAAAAGCAACATTCAATCAGAGGGACTTGATTATACTAAAACAAAAACAGCAAAAGATCCTATTTTGCTTGCCATCACAATAACAAAGACATCTTGGGACAGTCACCCCTGGGTCCCAATTTTTGTCTTGATCCTGAGATAACTATATGTAACATCTAATGAAAAGTTGACCATCTCAGCCATGACTACGGTGTGAGCCTTTATATTCAAGTTAATCAGATAATGTTACTGTTTCTTCCAAATATACTTCTGATGAATAACCCAAATGTCAATGAACACAAGTGTTTGTACATTTTTTTTTTTTTTGGTGTCTAGCAGATACTTCTTATGATAATTCTGTCTAGGTTATTTTTTTTTTCCTTGTTTCTTGTCTCCTCAGAGTGGTGGGGCCAATCAGTTAAAGCAAATGGGAGAGGAAAGAGGAATGAAGAGAATGATCTTCAAAATGGTCACTGATTTATAGAACTTTCAGGGCTATTTTTTTTTCTGGAGGTCCATTAATCTCATTTTATAAATGAGGCAGCTGAGGCCTCAAGGAGAAGAAAAGACTCATCCAAAGTCACAAAAATGTTAGAGACAGAAAATAATAAAAACCAAGTCTGGTGTTCCTCTCCCTAACTAGCAGAAAAGAGTGTTTTTGGTTGTTTGTTTTTAGTTTTGCTTTTTTTGTGACTTCAGTCTCCTTATCTAGCCCAGACTGGAAGTAGAATAATCAGTCATGGCCCAACTCTTCTGTTGATAGGCATGGCAGCCTTGACTTGTTCATTTCTGACCTGGGCCAGTTAGAAGCTCCTTAGGCTACCTGCTCCCTCCCTGCCCCCTGTCTATCACGATATTGGCTTTAGATCTGCTGAAGCTCAGAACTCATTAACTCAAGTGATCCACCATTATCAGAATTCTCCAATAATAGGGATTACAAGCATGTGCTAGCTCCTTGGCTCCAGAAAGAATATTCTCTTTTTCTTAAAGTAATATGCTTATTGAATTGTTCCTTGTATTTTTTTGACACTGCATTTAGAAAAGAAATAATGGGATTGGAGATGATAGGAAAAAACGTAAATAGATGCACGAAGCAGCTTAGCAGTGGAAGGAAATCGTAAAGAGGCTTGTACAATCAGTCACTGAAAATATTCCCCAAAGCCAGCTACACCTACACATATTAGACTTACTGTATCTTCAGATGATGATCTTACTCTCCTTCATTCCCCAGTACAGTGCTCTGCACGTAGTAGGCACTTAATAAATCCTTGATAAGGTTGAAGCTGAAGTTGAAATGGACCCACCCAAAAATCATTTGAGCGAGAGATGGTGTATTATTAAGGCTTGTGTGGCTCTGGATACTTATTTATCTGTCTCTGAAAAATAAGATGCAGAGAAGGGAGAGATTAAAGTGAGTACAAACATACTTAATTTATGATCAAATGAAATACTAAGGCCCAGAGGCAGAAGGCAGCGTATTTTGAGATTGAATTTGTTTTCAGAGACCTAGATTTGACCACTGTCCTCCACTCAACCCAAATCCTAATCTATAAAATGCCCTGGTTAAGCAAAATGACTTTTTAGGTTTCTTCAATTGGCCAGTCTTTGGACCTACAATCCTTCCAGTTCTCGTATTCTATAATTCAGCTCTT
This sequence comes from Bettongia penicillata ogilbyi, assembly GCA_023548195.1. Taxonomy (NCBI): domain Eukaryota; kingdom Metazoa; phylum Chordata; class Mammalia; order Diprotodontia; family Potoroidae; genus Bettongia; species Bettongia penicillata. Next base: position 2,109,320 of record JAJHZJ010000171.1, on the reverse strand, counting down.
ACGGTAAGAAAGGGAACGCTCTGGTCTTTAATAGGAAATCTATATTTTATAAGAAGGGTGCAACTAGTATACCTGGCAGTTACTCTCCACATAGCGGACTCCTTTTATAATTCTATATTTAGCATATACTTTAAAGAAGATTTTGGTGAATTTATTTCAGGAATGGTAGGTCAGAGGACCATCTGTTACAGGATCAAGGATCACAATACAAAAAAAGCAAGTAAAAGCATTAGTGTATATTTGTAAAATGATTTACTTTCCCAAGGATATTCTGTCTAAATTAGAGCATTTGAGCCCTGCCACAAACCTCAAAATTGGACACTAAAATTGTATGTTATATATTTGCATTGGAGCGAAGTAGAATATCTTTATATATATAGAATAATTATAAGAGTTTAACAGAGGGCAAAGGGTGCCTTCTCTCTTGGCCCTTTCCTTCTCTGCCAGCATCCTTTGGGCAACATAGGATGGCAATGATCAATTCAATGCAATTCCATGAAAACTGGTTAAATGATTTTCTCAGTTGTGTAACGGTGAAGTGGGGGAGAGTCTGGACATATGCCCAAGCTGTCCTGTGGAAGAGGGATTTGATTTATTCTTGGTCCCTGAGGGCAGAGCTAGTTGCAATGTTGTAGAGGGGCCTGTTGGAGAAGTTGTGTGGGTTGCACTAGATAGTTTCTTCCCTAAAATCCCCTCTATGTCCAAAATTCAGTGATTCTGACTCCATGGATACTGTTCATTCTAATGCTGCCATTCTGCGTCTAATTGCAGTAGCTTTATAATGAGAATTAGTAGATTGTTCTCTCTGAGGGCAGGCATGGTCTCACCATTGTATTGTATTTGCAGAACTTGGTGCACTGTGTATGACATAGTAGGTGCTTAATTAGTAGATTCTTAATGGATGGAATGGTGTTATTACCACATCCCATTTAAAACCTAGAGAGTTTACTTTAGTATCTGTAGTCTAAAACCATTTGAAAAACATAACAAATACTGTTGTCAGATTCACTGATTTATCCTGTACATATGTTGTTTGTACAGTTGTTGGCATGTTGTTTACCCCATTAGACCATAAGCAACTTGGAGGCAGGAACTGTATCTATCAATGCTTACCACAGTGCTAGACACATTTTAGGTACTTAATAAGTGCTTTTTTGACATTGGATTGTGTTCCTGTCAAGCAATTCACTGAGGTAGTCATTCCTGAATCCATCTGGAAATACTAAATAAAGGGAATGGTTACATGAAATAAAAACAAGACCATAAGAATCTACTCCGCCATCCTACTGATGTTATGTATGCCCCTTGTACCAGTGTATGACATCCCAATCTATGGCAAGTAATTAACCCGACCAGTAGATGATCTCCCAAGGCAGTCTATTCCATTTGCATGCCACTGAAATCATTCATTCTACTTTGTCCTGAGGCAAAACCTGCTTCCCCCAAAAGTTTAAACTTGTAGTCTTAGATAGTCTATCTGGAATCTCATAAAATAAGCCATATCTCTTTTCTATACATCAGCCTTTAAAATATTTAAAGATTGTGTTAGTGTCCCATCTCCCTTTATTTTTCTTCTCGGTTTAGCATCACATGAACACTTTTAAATCCCGCTTCCATCATATTTGCTTTGCTTTGGACACATTCTGTTTAGTTTGTCCAAGATTACACTATCGCAGAATTTCAGCATTATGTGATTTAGTTCATACCTGAAAAATGAATCCTTTGACAACATATCTGACAAGTGGTCATCTAATCTCAGTTTAAAGATTACAAGGAGGGGGAATTTTATCATGGGCATTTTATAAAAAATGGATGTCAAACTTACCAAGAAATAGTATGCAGAGTAAAATTTCTTTCTCTTTTTGAAAGTCAAGCTATTATTTGCCTCCTCACAAGTACACAGGAGCTTGACATCAGCAAGGTAAGACAGTGAATAGAACTCTGGACCTAGAATCAGGAAGACCTGAGTTAAAATTCTGCCTCAGAGACTGATTTGCTCTGTTACCCTGGGCAAACCACTTAGCTTTTGTTTGCTTCAGTTTTCTCCTCTGTAAAATGGAGATGATAAAATAATAAATAGCATATACTCCTCAGGGTTGTTGTGAGGCTAAAATTAGAAATTTATAAAACACTTTTCAAACTCTAAAGCACTATATAAATAGTAGCTATTATTGTAAGTTTCCACAGTTCTTTGAAGGTAATGGACAACGGTTCAAAAGTCTCATCTATGAGGTTGCGTATAAGAATATGCCTTATCATATGATGCATCTAGGCCAGGTGACTTGAGATTTACAAAGCTATATTACTATCTCCCTATTTATTTCAAGTATTAATATTCCCTTAATCAGTTTTTTTCCCTATGGTTTTGAGTCTAGACCATTCTGTGGAATAAAGAATGAAGTTTTAGACTGAGTGATTAATGCATTATTAAACAAGTAACTGAAAAAGGCTAAGTTATCAAATCACAGAAAGTCATCATCACGTTTGTGTAATAAAAGTCAATGCTATAGGGATGTTGGACATCTATTTCCTATATAAAAAACTGATAGATTACTAAATTGAAGTTTTTAGAGAGCTTACAAAGGAATATGGTGATTAATAGGGACTATTACAGGTTCATTCTGGTCCTAAAGTCTCCTGAACAAAACCAGAAAGAGGAACGTGACCCGGCATTAGTTCCTATAAAAAGGATTTTTAATTGATTATAAATTTTTATCCAAGTGTTCTGTCTGTCTTAAATATGCATCAGAATGGACAGTGTTGGTGGGTGTCCATCCAAATGAATATCATAATCTTGGCAATAGACATTCTTCATCCATTTGGTCTTTCCTATGTGAATGGTAAGCACAATTTTTTTGAGTGATTGTTTAATACAGGAGCCTCTGAAATATCTTGGGATTTAATGCAACAAGACTAATGTTATGTACGAAAAGAAACATCTTGAGTAGTCTACCTTCCACAGAGGTACCTTCTTAACCTTGAACTCTATAATAGATCTCCTTCAGTGAAAAGCACCTTGGACCATTACTTCAGGTCATAATTTCCTAAGAAGGGTAGACTTGCTGAACCACCTATCTTATGAAGAGGTTGTACCTATGAGTAACTAATCAAGTTGAAAAGGAGAATTACTTGTCCAATGTCAATAGCACTGCCTTGCTCTGGAGTGAATTTCATGAAGCCTCTCTGGAGAAAGATTTGCTATTTCAGAGTTGTGAGTAGCCTAGGCAATATGTGTTTCCTGTGCAAGTGCCTCAGTAATGTTGTACTTAAGTTTCTACAACCTCTCCCATGGCCTCTGTGTATATTTGTGGAATAGAATGCTTTGGGTTTTTGTTTGTTTGTGGGGGGGAAGGAGATACTTTGTAACCACTATTTTTGCTATATCATTTGAATAAATATAGTATTTCAAAAGTTAATTGAATCTTCTAGCAGATTACTAAGAGAGAGCATACTCAGGGAAGCTCACGAGCTGCTGTATTAGGAACATGGTGATCCAAAGTGTTACCTCTAGAAACTGAAGCAGAAGTCTCTGGCCTCAGCTTTCCAGTATCAGTCTAAATTGGTAGAGAAAACCAGAAGAGGCACTAAACTTTGCTCAATATTTTTCTAAGTTTCTTTTAAATTGATTTTACCTTCCACTACTTCTCTCTGCTTTATAAAATAATACTACTTATAATCTTCCATCATTGTTCTTCATAAGGTTTTTCAAATTACTTTATTTTTTTAAACATTAGTATCTTTGACAGTTTTCCCTCTCTACCTGGAAGGGAAGCCCACCATTTAAGACTCTTCATGGTCTTTTGGTTTCTGGTTCTTGCAATAGATTCACGTCAGTTAAACTTCACTATAAATATTATTATGTCCAGTGTGAGTCATGTTTGTTGTCCATTTCCCATAAGGACAGTGACAAAAGATGGTTCTTTTAAAAAGAGAGAAAAGAATATCCATAGAACATTTTAAAATGTTCTGAATACAATAAGTATTCAGAAGGGAACATAAGGAAGTAAGGAACTTTTGTTATAATATATACTTTAAAATACCTATCCATGATAATAAGAACTAACATTTATATAGTAATGCTAAGTGCTGTACAATCATTATCTCACTTGATCCTTGAAACAACTCTGGGAAGTAGGTGCTATTATGATACCCATTTTGCAGATAAGGAAACTAAGGTCAACAGAGATTCAATGACTTGCCCAGGGTCACTTGATGTCGGATTTATCTTCCTGACTTGGGCAGAGCAATAGGCTCCTCCTGAAGCCTTCTTTTTTCTCTAGGGCTCAGAACTTTCCAGTCAATCTTTCATTTTCTGTAGTTGCTCTGCTTGGCTTTACTTCACAGTCATCTTGCCACTATGCCAAGTACCCTCAGTCACTTACTCCTTCCTTTTCCATTTCTTATGTGTGTGTTATCTTCCCACATCAAAGTGTAAGGCTGGAATATCATCCATTTTTCTTATTTATATTCCCATTACTAAGTATAATGCATGAGCACATATACATGCATAATAAATGTTCATAAACGCAGGGAATACATAGGTTATGTGGTTCTAGGCCTGTTTGATAGAGGAACCGGAACTATTTCCTCATCTGTAAAATGGGAATAATTAATAACAATAATATATAATTTGCACCACCTACTTTGCAGGGTTGTGAGGAATCAGTGGAACTCTATAAGCAATGCACTTTAACTAGTGCTTTCTACATGTCATCTATCATGGCAAATTGTATGCTGCAGAGTCTATGAGAGAATGTCTTATAGAATAAGCCTGGCCTGAAGTATGGGTAAAATGTGCTTCAAATTTCTACAGTTATTCTACTGAAAAATCATATACAATATTCTACAATGACAATATGTGACACATAGGAATAACTCATTAGCAGCATGGAGGGGCAGATAGAGTGTAGAGCTTTCAGACCTGAGACGTAGATTTAAATATCAACTCATTTACTCACTAGATGCTTGACCAATGAGCAATTCATTTACCTACTTCACAAGGGTGTTATGCTTTGTAAATCTTAAAGCAACATATTATTATTGATTATTAACATTATTATTATGTATTTTAGCTTTAGAATGATTTAGCTGAACGTGTCTATGGGATTACTCACATTAATAATAGCTGGAATGATGGGAACATAGAAACATTGAAAAGGAGGAGCTCCAATTCTGAATTCAGCCCATCATCTCTCAGCTGGGGTTTCTTAGAAGCTCTCCCTCCCTCCACTATGTCCTCTCTCCAGCCCTCGGTCCACATAGTTATGGCTGTTAAAGTGAAATTGCTAAAGCCCAGGTCTGATCTTGTCACTTTTCAAATCCCAAGGCTCCAGTGACTCCCCATTGGATTTTTTTTTAACAAAATACTAACACTGACATTTAAAACCCTTCATAATCTGACCGAAACTCCCCTTTTCAGGCTTATTGTTCATCACTTCTCCTTTATTCTCTCTCTATTCTAAGCGATTTGGTCTGTTTGCTATTCCTCATATAGTACCATCTATCTATAATCTGTTCTATTGCACAGGTTGTCCTTCATGTTTAAAAGCTTCATGCATCTTAGCTCTGCCACTCAGAATGCTTATCTTCCTGTAAAACTTGGCTCAGGTTCTAGTTCCTACATGAGTTTTTTTCCTGATCCTCCCAGCTACCAGAGTCCTCCAAGTATTTCACATAATTTTTATATTGACTTGCATGCATACCATTGAATGGAAACCACCTGAGAATAGAGACTGTTTCGGTTTTGGCTTTGAGTCCTCAAAAGCTAGCATAGCACAGCACTTAGGGGCAGAGTAGTCCTCTAATAAATATTTACTGATTGATTGAGAGACTTCATTGCATGAGAAAACAAGGCAATCAATTCCAAGGTCAAGTTCACTTGAATGAGACACTGGAGCAAGGAAGGCAGGGGAGCCATTGTTTTTGTTGTTCATCCTTCACTGTCTAAGGGGTAAATGCCAACAAAAGGGTAATGTCTTTACTTGGACATAAAGTACTTGTTCCTGGATGGGATTTAAGTGAGGCAGAGCTGCACAAAGTCATCAGCTTTACTCTCTCCTCCTGAGTCTTCTAGGTCCACTGGTTAGATAAAAATCAAGATAACTGTTGATGGCCCAGAATGAGGTAGGTGACCTAGGCCTTTCAAGATTAAGTTCTTTCAGGGGGCAGAGTCAAGATGATGGAGTAGAAGCATGGACCTGCTCTACCTCTCCCACCAAAGCCCTTAAAATACCTGTAAAAAAACTAAATCATATCAGGCCATGGGAAGAGCTCAAAAAGAATTGTGAAAATCAAGTAAAAGAAGTGGAAGAAAAATTGGGAAGAGAAATGAGAGCAATGCAAGTAAATCATGAAAAATGAATCAACAGCTTGCTAAAGGAGACCCCCCAAAATGCTAAAGAAAATGACAACTTTAAAAATAGACTAACCCAAATAGCAAAAGAGGTCCAAAATACCAATAAAGAGAATATTGCTTTAAAACCAGAATTGGCCAAATGGAAATGGAGGTCCAAAAGCTCAATGAAGACAATAGTTCTTTAAAAATTAGAATGGAGCAGATGGAAGCTAACAACTTCATGAGAAATCAAGAAACTACAAAACTAAAAGAATGAAAAAATAGAAGACAATGTGAAATATCCCATTGGAAAAACAACTGGCTTGGAAAATAGATCCAGGAGAGAAAATTTAAAAATTATTGGTCTACCTAAAAAGCATGATTTAAAAAAAAAAAGCTTAGACATCATCTTACAAAAAATTATCAAGGAAAACTGCCTTGATATTCTAAAACTAGAACATAAAACAGAAATGAAAAAAAATTCACCAATCACCTCCTGAAAGAAACTCTGAAAGGAAAATTTCTACAAATATTATAGCCAAGTTCCACAGTTTCCAGTTCAAGGAGAAAATATTATAAGCAGCCAGAAAAAAAAAAACACTTCAAGTGTTGTGGAAATACAATCAGGATAACACAGGATTTAGCAGCTCCTACACTAAGGGATTGAAGGGTTGGGAACATGATATTCCAGAGGTCAAAGGAGGTAGGATTAAAACCAAGAATCACCTAACCAGCAAAACTGAGTATAACTCTTCAGGGGAAAAGATGGAATTTCAATGGAATAGAGGATTTCCAAGCATTCTTGTTGAAAAGACCAGAGCTGAATAGAAAATTTGACTTTTAAATGCAATAATCAAGAGAAACATGAAAAGGTAAAAAGGAAAAAGAAGCCATAAGAAATTTATTAAAGTTTAACTGTTTACATTCCTACATGGAAAGATGATATTTGTAACTCATGAGATCTTTTTCAGTATTAGGGTATTTAGAAGGAATGTGAGTGTGTGTGTGTGTGTGTGTATGTGTGTTTGTGTGTGTATATGTAGGTGTGTATGGGTATGCATGTATATGTATATTATATATTTGTATATGTGTAGGTATGTATATGGGTGTATATATGTGTGTGTATACACACACATGTACACACATACACATAGACAGAAGACACAAGGTGAGCTGAATATGAAAGCAGAATACTTAAAAAATAAAATTTACTGTTGAGTGGAATGTATCAGGAGTAAGAGAAAGGGAGAGGTAGAATGTAGCAAATCATCTCACATAAAAGAGGCAAGAAAGGTCTCTTACAATGGAGGGGAAGAGGGAAGAGATGAATGAGAATAAGTGAGCCTTACTCTCATGGGACTTGCCTCAAGGAGGGAATAATACATACTCAGTTGGGTATGGAAATCTATTTTATCCTGCAGGAAGGCAGTGAAAAAGGGAATGAGAGGGAAGATAATAGAAGGGACAGCAAATTGGGGAAAGGGATAATCAGAAGCATACACTGTTGTGGGGAGACAGGTCAAGGGAAAGAATGAAATAAATGGAGAGCAGGGCAGGACAAAGGGAAATGGGGTTAGTCTTTCACAACACAACTGTTTTGGAAGTGTTTTGCATGGCTAGACATGCATGACCTATATTGAATTGCTTGCTTTCTCAATGAGGGTGAGTGGGGAGGGAGAAAGGGAGAGAATATAAAGTGTAAGACAATGTCACAGGTTTAAAAATCAATGTTAAAAATTGTTTTTTTATGCATCTGGAAAATAAGATGTATAGGCAATGGAGTATGAAAATCTATTTTGTCCTACAGGAAAATAGAGATATGGGGGATGGAAAAAGGGGAAGTGATAGGAGGGACAAACTAGAGGAAGGGGTGGATGGCTACATACTGTCTGAGGGTGTGGGTTAGGGAGAGAAGGGGAGAAAATTTAGGATTCAAATTCTTGTGGATGTGAATGTTGCAAATTAAAAAAATAAATTATATATATATATATATATATATATATATATATATATATATATAAACATAATAAATTAAGTTCTTTCTCAGGTCTCAGTTTGTCTGAGGCCACATCCATTCAATGAATAAAGCCTAGGTAAGACAAAAATGGTCCAATTTTCCATCACAAACATATCAATTTGGGAAGCAAAGACTCAGGAGAAGGCAGGAAAATGAAGAGGCACAATGGAGGAGGAAAAATATTTGAAGCATGAGGCATATTCAGTGTAAAGGCACTGAGACTGGAGAAGGAGGATCAAGTGCAAAGAATAGTAGTGGGAAGAGTTGAGACATAGTGAGGAATTTTGAAGACATGACAATGATGTCATTGTTTAGCACTTCAGGATGACTTCAAAGCAAATTTTATCTTTCCAAAGAAATCCCTTTATCTAGATTTGAGAAGATTAATTCAGAAGCTCTGATGTTTCCGATTCTCAGCACCTCATATTTTCTTAAAGCTCTTAACGCAATCTGATTGGAACCAACATGGAGATTTAGGATCTCAAAGAAGAACTGAGAGATTTTGATCAGGAAGGACACTGGTTGAAGGGACTACTATCAATCAATCTTCATCTCTATCTCTGTGAGTCAGTAAGCAGATTAATTTTAAAAAGGGAAGAAAGACAAGATCTTATGATAAAGGTGGGGGCATGCGAAACAGTGTGCCTCTGCTGTTCTAACACTGACAATTATTAGAAACTTTACAGCAGTGCTTATGATAATATTTATCTGACTTAGAAATGAATTTGACATTGTCTTACACTTCTGCTGCATGTGAAGGGATTTTTTTTCCTCCTTAAAGAATATCAGAACCCAGCTCAGAAAAGAACTAATTGAAGAACACTTAGAGAGTTTCAGGCATACAAATGACACTATTTTTCCCCTGCCTTAAAATATGAGGAAATCATTCACGGCATCATAGCAAGAAGCTAAATCCTGGGGGAGCTTTTAAAAAATTTAGGCTTTCCAGTTCATGTGAGAAAGTGAATTCCATTTCCTGAAGAGACTATTATAGGCATGTAAGTGTGACAGCACGGTGAGTTGTATAGCTCAGCTGGATGTCCCTTGAACCTGTTACTATATGAAGTTAAGCAAAATAAATGTCTTTTACATAGGCTCTATGTTGTTCTAAGAAAGCATCTTCCATCAGTGGGTTGGAATTAGAAAGGCTTGTACTTCTGGGAGTTAAGAACAACTAGAGACGTTTGGGAACTGGAGACAGCAGAGAGCTTGGGTTCTGGGGGTCTTGGACCCACCAGAAATGGGGAGCCTAATGCATGTTCCATATATGAAATGTCATCCTGATCATGACTTCTTAAAATGTGGGTCATGAGCCCATATGGGGTCATGAAAAATTTGGCAACAGTAAAAGATTTCTGAACACACAAAGACCAAAACTTAATTAAAAATCAAATGCATAATGGATCCGAGGTGTTTCTGGCAGCTCCTGCTGTGTTGCATTGTGCAACTTCACTGCAGCCATGGTTTTGAACACAAAGTTTGCAAACTTTGCACCGCACATGGCCTCAGGCTAAGGCTGCTGAAACAAGAAAAGGGGTCCTGAGTAGAAAAATTTTAAGAAACCTTGATCTAGATGATATATCCTATCATGTCTGTCTTGGAATGTTTCTACAGAGTAGGAAGCAGATGTCTCTGACCCAGGGAATCTGATAACCATTATATATTGGTCTCATATTGAATTAAGAATCCATGGAAAGGAAACTGATATCACTCTGGCAATGCCATGCCAATTAATCATCACAAGGCCACTGAGGGCAGGGCCAAGAGCAACTGACTCTTTTCCTAAGCTCTGGCTGGTGAATTCACCTTCCCCTTCCCTAATGTTTATGGTTTAGTTCTCTTTTGAGGCAAGCTACCTTTTCCCATATTCCCCCAAACCATTTCATTTCCCCTTTTCTGAAGTTCCTATCTTTTTAGACTCTCTCTTCATCCCCTTCAGTTTTTTCACCCTAGATTGCCTCCTCTCATAGTCTTTCCTTCTTTTTTTCTGGTATTTGCAGAAACCTGCCTAGCACTGAAAATAACACAACCCTGTCCACCCTCTTTAGTGTACTCTCTTTAATCCATTTCTCCCACGTCCTGCAAATATTGAGTTAATAGACGTAGTCATACTTCTTATTTCTCATTTTCAGTTTCAAAACCTTTCTCTGACACGACCTCTTCTTTGAGGGTCATCCCATCCATTTGTATCACCTTGTCCCTAACCAAAAGTCTTACGAGTTTTACATCTACAACATTTCTCCAATCTGCTGTTTTACCTTCTTTCACATTATCCCTACTGTCTGAACTACTGAAGCAAGTCTCAATAATTGGAATATTCTAGGATCTTTCCTTTCCAAAGCATACTCCACACAATTTTCCTCAAGCAACAACTTGAGCAATGGTTTCTTTTGCTCAATAATCTTAAGGGCTCCCAATTTTACCTCAGTGTTTTCATAAATGCTGATTTAATGATTTTAGAAACAGTTAGGAGTGTATAATTTCATATCTTGTAGTTTTGCACCAATAAGAGGTTGTGATTTCATCAATATGGATACTAGGCACAAAGATGAAAATGAAAGTCCCTGCTCTCAAGGAACTTATGTTCTATGGAGGAAGATGCCATGCACACATATTTGGATCATAGTGCTCAATCACACTTTTTAATTGATTGACAAAAGTAAATAGAGAATCATTTGGGGGGAATTTCAGGAAAGTAACCAACAGCTGGGGGATCAGAAATGGCCTTGTGTAAAAGACAGTGCATATGCTGATGTTTAAAAGAAACTAGGTAAAGAGGGAGAGTATTCAAGGTATGGGAGACACCCTGTGCAAAGGCACAAAAGTAGGAAATATAAAGTTACAGTAGTATTTTTGAACTAATAACCAACTCAGTGCTCATTTCTTGGGGAATACCTAAACAAATTGGGGTACCTGGATATAAAAAGAATATCACAAAGTCATAGGAAACAAATATAAAGAATAAAGAAAAGAAATGGAAGACAAGTGAATTAATGCAAAGTGCTGTGAGATCAAGAATCCAATACACACAAAGACCACAAAAAAATATCCATGTGGAAAAAAACAAAACACAGAAACAAGAGCAAGTACAACAAAAGCCTGTATAATTACAATTACCAAACTTTGCCCAGAAGAAGTGAGAAAATCCACCTCCCACTTTCCTTGCTAGAGGTCCAAAGGACTATTAGTGTCTGCAGCATGTACAATCAGACTTAGCTAATATGTTACATGGTCAGACTTACCTAATATATTCCATCATTTTGCTGAATAGTTTTCTTTTTTCCTTTCTTTTTTATCTTACTTATGCAGAATATTTCTCTAGGTATAGAAGGGGGAGGAGATATATTTGAAAATGAAGGCTACATTAAAAACAAAAGATATCTACAATTTCAGAAGAGAGAATGACTCTCCCTGCGTATTACTCTCTATGGTGGCATTAGGGTGTATGGGGTGTTCAGTGGGACTAGTATCTCCAGTGTGAAGGTTTGCCAAGCCCTTTTCAGGGCTGCTTACCCACCTTTGGTGTCTATCTGTCCCCCAGATCTCACCTGTGGCTCCAAAAAGCTGTGGCATGTGCAGTGGCCACACCCTGGTAAACTCTCTCAGTAGTTGGACTAAACTAGGTTAAGGGTAACTAGCAGGCTTCAAATCCATTGCCGAGTTAGGGGGATGTCTACCCCAAGTGAGTGAAGACTTTCTTTGGTAGAAAAGACAAATAACAACATTTTTTCCCCCAAGTCCATGAAAACGGCTGAAGTAGATACTGAGGATATTTAGTACTTGGTTAGACATCCAAACAGCCAAGTTTATCCACTGCATCTCAAGACATCACCAGTTTCCCTGACTTTTGCCTTGGCCACTGTATTTTGATGATTCTGGGACAGAGAATGAGGATGAAGACTTTGTACAACTCCACCTCACTTAAATCTAATTCACTTATGAGTCAAAGATATCATCCTGCGATGCCATTGGTTCTCTTCAAAAATGAACGATAACAACATGGCAGGATTAGCACCTTCACTGTAAAGCATGACTGGGGATCTAATAAATATCTTTACAATATGTAAAAAAAGACTTCTGTGATCTAAAATGAATACATGCATTTATCAAAATCCATATTATAAAGTGTCATCCGCTATATCTCCATACATAATCTCCATGGGGCTACTTGGGGGTTTCATGATCTAATGCAAAGAACACTCAATTTGGAATTAGAGGATTTAACTTCAAATTCTGTTTACTTCTTCCTATGTTTGTAACCTTGGGCAAGTTATTTCACTTTTCTCAATCTCCTTTCCCCTTCTTTAAAAAGAGAATAATATTCTCATTCACATAATCACTGTAAGGGGAGTAGTTTGTAAACCTTAAAGGGCTATGTAAATGTTACCTATAGTAATCAGGAATCACTTTGTACCAAACAGTAAAGGGAGGAAGAGAATGTCTCTATATAAAGACAACTGATTATGGACCATGGAATTTTAGCACTGGAAAAGATGTTAATGATCATTCACTCTGACCCCATCATTTACAAAAGAGAAAGCTGAGGCTTAGAAAGGGTAAAGTATTTATTTGCACTAAAAGAAAGACTAAAACACAGGGCTTCTGACTCCCAAGTTTAGCATTCTTGACACTACACAAAACTGCCCCATTGGGAAAAGATGTTCAATATACTGTAGAACAGAAACACATTCCTAGATCCACACTCATTTAGCCCAGTTAACTCTAAGTAGAGATGTATGTAGAGGACATTTCAAAGCCCAAACAGCAGAGGAGAACTTCTCCACTGTCCAAGCTCTTCCTATATATTTCCTTTGCCTCAAATTGATTGTTTCCATACCTTTAGACCCAAGTACCTCCAAAGAAATCATATGACCTTGGTTACAAGGCTTCTGAATGGCATGTTCAAAATTGTTTTGAAATGATCAAAGAGTCAGTATTTTGGTTGTTGTAGGAAGACAGGCATGGTGATATACTGCTGGTACAATTGATCCAAATATTTTAGGGGGAAAATTATAATTATAGGAGAAAATAAGTTGCTAAATTATCCATTTTCATTTGATCCAATAATTCTACTGTTGGGCATATAATCTAAAAAGATCAAGGACAGAAAGAGGGGGCTCATAAATAGCAAGCTACACATAATAGAACTTTTGAAGTAGCAAAAAACCACAAAACATAAGTAGTAGAAAAGAAGTGGATGCTCATCAATTGGGAAGATGAACAAATTGTGATATATAAATGTGCTTAAATAACTCAATAAGATTCTCATTTTGTTATAGGAAATTGTGAACATGAGGAATTCAAAGATAACTGAAAAGACCTGTATGAACTGATGGGAATCAACACAAATGAAACAAAAGACTGTACACAATGAATATTATTAATGTAAAAGAAAACAACAATACAAGGCAGTTAAACTGATTGATTTTGGTACCAGATAATGAAATAAATTATCCTCCCCTTGATAAAGAGAGAGGGGTGGATTATCAGTACAGAATATTGCCTATGTTGTCAAATATGTTTATTTTGTCTATTAGTTTTAGTTAATTTCTTTTCTTTGATTTATGGGGAAGCAAATTTCAGGAAATGATTGATATAAAAAAACATAAAAACTGAAGAGTTCCTTGATGTAGTAAGTTAGGAAGTCTATGAAAAAGGCTGTCTTGAGGTCAGGATGATCTGACTTCAAAACCTTCGTCTGCCACAAACTGGTTCTTTGATGCTGGTCAAAAACTATAATCTCACAGTGCCATTATGAACCTCTCTAAGATTATAAATTGCAGCAAAGTTGCCAGTTTTTGTGGGTTGAGGTAGTTTCCTTTTTTTGGAAGTGCCTTACCCCAGGGAAATTAAGTCAAGAACATTGACAAATCAAAGGATAAAATAGTGATAGCAACAATATCATGAAGGCACCATTGTAGGGTGGAAAGAAACTAGCTCTAGAATCAGGGGACCTGAGTTCAAACAATTCTTCTGATCCAAGTTTGAATCTTGCCCCAGGTGCTTACTAGCTGTGGGACACCTGGAAAGTCACCTAACCTCTGTAAGTCTTCATTTGCTCTACATAAAATGGAGATAACATTGTGATGACCACAGAGATAACTTGTGTAGAGCAGTTTGTGAATTTGAAGAATTATGTAAAAGTTCATTACTATTATTTATTATCTGTGTGACCTGAGAGAAATCACTCTATATATCTGGGTCTTAGTAAATAAAAGCGTTAGACTTTCTGACCTCAGAGTTTTCTCCTAAGTTTAATCTCTGATTCTCTGAATGACTTCAACAACTAACATTTACATATATTCTGTAAAGTTTGCAAAGTACTTTACATGCATTATCGCATTTGAGAACACAAGTAGCTTAGGGAGTTAAAGCCGATATCATAGAATAATATTTCCAAACACAGTTATAAAAGTATTTTTTATTATCTTTCTCTCTCTCTCTCTCTCCTCTCCCCACCTTTCCTGCACTCTGGGGCATATGTGGAATAATAAGTGTGTAAGAAATTACCAGCATGAGTCAGCTTTATTATCGATAAATAGTTTATAATGCATTTAGCTGGAGTTTGCCTTGTTCTAATGAATTAACTCTCCTTTAGTGGACTGCAGCTGAGAATGCGTTTAGGAAAAATAGCCTTGCTACAAATCCCATCCCTAATAAGCCCTCCAAAACATGTACCACTCAACTAGTTTATTCTTTCAGTGCCATTGTCAGGACCTCTTAAAGGAATGTAAACATCCCATGCTAAGTATTATTTTTTACATGGTGTGTGCATTTTATGTAGTTTGTCGGTCCTAAGAAGTAGAAATAAATGCAAACAATCTTTGCAAAAAGAGAACTTGGCTTCCCTCTTTGGTTCTTCATCGGTGTTGCTGTATGCTTTAATTACTTTGTAGAGAAAAGTCCATACAGATGCTTACATTCCCTCAAGGTTCTTGGGGAAAGCCTGAGAGACTGTAGAATCTATTAAATATAATTTATGAAACCTCATTCTGTGTGCCCTGTCCTCCCCCCCCCCAATAGCAATCAACCAATTGATATTAATTGCTTTTAGAAGAGGTTATTAACTGGAAAGTTATGGTAAAAAGAGTATTTACAGAACAATTCCCACTGAACAGTGAGGCACTCTCTACCTTTTGTGCCCACAGAGCACATATGAGCCTCAAATTCAAAGCAGTAAGAGTGAAAGGTACACAAGTAAATGACTCCTGGCCCTGGAAGTCATTTTTTCTCTTTAAGAAGTACCTGCCAAGACTTCCAGGTCATGTGAGCAATAAGATAGGAGAACTAGACATCCTCTTAGATCCCTATGACCTTTTAGACCTCTCTAAAATAGAAACCATGCCTCAAAGGTAAAGCAAATTCAGCTGTCTTCATGGTCTGGGACACCCAGAATCCAACAGAATGTTTAAAAATATAAGAGCCCCAAACATCCATGAATTGATGATGCTCACTGACCCTGAGTTCACTCAACACACCTCTCCGCCTCCCAAAATACTAGCCTGAAACTTCACTAGCAGTCTCAAGGCCCTAACAGAGGCTTACAAACCCACTTCTTTATGTTAGTGCTCCCTTTTCCCCCACCTCAGAGGTGGAGACTTTGGCCCTAGGCAGCAGAAGTTTGCCTAGACCTAACAGCCAGCACAGCCATGACCCTTCAGGAGCAACAACCTAATAAGATTATAGCCCTACAGCTCCAGTACTGCAAAACTCTGAAATGTGGTGCCAGAGTGGAGTTCCATGACAGCTCTCTGAATGAACAGAGAACTAAGGAACAGAGGGAATATGACTAGACCATTTATGTGTATGTGTGGGGAGGGGGAGTAGTGAGACTATGCTGCACTCTACTAGCTGGAAAGAAAAAGCCAAAGTCACATGGGCAGAGACCTAGACTAGAGAACTAGTGAATTATGAATTGCCCATAGTTGCAGGAAGCTAAGAAGCATTGAGATCCATTCCTCAAGGAAACCAACATTGGAAGGGATGAGGTCGAAAGTGAATAAAGGAAAATCAGAATTTTTTTTTTTTTTTTGAAGAGAGAGCCTAAAAAAGAAGTCCCTTCCAAGAGCTCATTTCATCCCATTATGTGAATGAGGTACTGCCCCTTTCTCAAATGGACTGGGTCCCGGCTGGAGGTCAACTTAGTTGGACTGGGTCCAGGGACTTCATCTGACTTGAGCACTCTTGCCCATAGCTCATTCCTTTGATGGCTCTGTCAGACTCACCTGTCACCTGTCTTTCTTCCCTCTTATAGTCTGTAGCCGTCTTTACTATTTCCAGGAAGGAAAACATAAAATGGTCATGGACAGAGCATATAAATCAACTTCTTTGAAGACAAAAGTCAATAGACTTTTAGAAAAAAGTGCAATGACCCATCTTTCTTTTCTTTTCTTCTCTTTATGTTAATGATCAGGAAATCTGTATGTCCTTGTGTCACAATATTAATGTCTCATCTCCTAATATAACCTAGAGTTATCTCCATTTCAAAATGAGGCATCTGGAGAGCTGGGAAAGACACAGGCAAACAACGCAGCTAGGCTCTTGAGTGTTTGTTTGTGGGAAGGCAGGGGGTCGGGTTTGTGGGGGGAGACTTGGAAATGCCTTTATCGCCTATGGTGTTAGTGTATATTGACTTCTTGGTTGCTATGATGGATTTGACTTTCTGATGTTTGAATAAATGCTTTTCTTCTGCCTTCTTAAAAAAATGCGGCATCTGAGCAGAATTTTAGTAGAGAAGTTCATCAGTGTCCTTGATAAAATGTGATGCCCTGAAATGGAAACAATTATTTAGATGTGAAAAATATAGATTTTTTAATAACCTTGTTAGTAATAATAACAATAATATTAATAATCATCATCACAATATTAGCTAGCATTCATATAATACTAACTATGTGTCAGGCATTGTACTAAATCCTTTACAAATATAATTCCATTATATTTTTATTTCATATTTGGTATATATATTTTATTTCATTTTCATTTTATAGTATCTCATTTTATTGTTACATATACTATATTCAGTTTGGGTTGTTTGTATAATCAGTTTTCCAAATCACGACTTGAATCAACACCAGAGCAATGCATTTTATCATCCTTTGAAGAACCGTAGACCAAATAGCAAAACATTTAATTAAGGTATAAAAGCAATGTAAATACCTAGAGTGCTAGAATATTTTTGTCACACTATAGAAATGCATACAGTCCCTTGAGGGTTATGGGTATTTTAATTTTCTCTCCTTAATTCCCATCAAATCTATTAGAATATTAGGAATGGTTACATGGATGCTTTTGTGGACTTGGCCCAATGGTAAAACACATATGATTTAGTTCATTCTGCCTCATGGATTTCTGCTCCAGCCTCCCAGGGCTAGAGTCCATTGAGGCCTCTTGACCTTGCAAAAAGGTTCTCAGCTTTCTTCTAGAACTCCTGAGTTTAGGAAAATCACATCCGCACACTTCCCTCACTTCCCCATTCTGACCATAGTCAGAATGATTTGCTCACTGTATCTGTACTCATGGTCTACTTTCAGAGCTCCACTTCTTCAAACTTTTTGCTTTCTAGAAGACTCATCATCATCCGAGTACATTCCACAGACTCCACTGCTTCTCAGCTAGCCACACACTCTTTGAAGTACATAGTCAAAGTAATTTTTCCCAATGGACAAGACTTTCAACTCCAAGAATCATGAAAAATAAAGTTCTAGGGACTTTTCTTTTCCTCTGCACAGACACAAGTGATAAATATTTTGTGATTTTGCAGTGAAGATCATTATACGTTGGAATGAACTAGTGAAGAAAAAAATAGATTCTCCTCTCCTATGGATATTTACTGACCATGGCCCTAGGTGACTTTTAGTGTAGCTTTCAAAAGCAAGAGACTATGCTAGACAATCTTTTAATTTCCTCCCTGCTGTTGTCATTCTCTTCAACTCAAGTGCTGACAGAGCAGTTCCCTTTGTGACACCTTTCCCCCTCCTGTACCATAAAAGGTTATTTATCTGGGAAAGTTTAGTCCTGCCTGAAGGAAGGAAGATAAATTGCATTTTTCAGTGTAATCTATACAGTTTCCAAAAAATCAAAAATAACTTTATAAAACAAAACAAGCTCAAAACTGAAATTTTGAACATTCAATTCCCTTTACATTCAAACTCCATGTATTTCAAATGGTGTATACTTACAAATTATCTTTAATTTGCCAGACTGCTCATTGTCTTTCCCCACTAGCACTAGAAGTATACAGATATTGAAATAAAATCACTGGCTTTCATTTCTGTGCGTACCACAAAGATTAATCTTCATACAGGGTTTATTTACAGGACCAGTCTATATTTTCTTTAGTCATTCAGTTTTGAAAAAAAGGAAGGGAAAGATGTCATAAGCCATCCAGAATGGACTTCTGGCATGCAGTCACACAATTCAAAAAATACCACCATTCATTCCTGTTTTGGTCACCTCACAGATTGTATCACCTCATCCTTTGTGAGAGGTATGGTATGTCACCACAGAATAGAGAATTTCAGAAAACTCCTTTTTCCAGCCTTTCATCAGCAGTTCTGCCTTGTTCCCCCGCCCCAAAATAAAAAAAAACCCCTGAAAAGCCATGGCAGTAAATACCAACCACAGAAACATCACTCTATGGTGGCAGTTCTCGCAAGATTCTCTAAATAATGGATCAAAGCCTCAAACAGCATCTCTGGCATACTGTTGGAGGAAGCACCACACACTTTATGTAGCTCTGTGGTGTGCTTAACAAATCTTTAACAATGTCCTACAGTATTACTCATAATTTAGTCTGAAACACTTAGTAATTTCGTAAAGTTGGCGTCCTGACTCCAAAGTGAACCTTTAGAACAAAGCTGAAATGTTAAATGTGTTTTGAGTAAGTGGAAGTGATGTGAATTCATACATTACTAAACGTTTTTATCCTTCTCTCCATTTAACAGGTAATGCTTTCATCTTACACCATCATCAATTTTCATTGTAGCCAACAGATTTTAAAGCCCTACCCTCGCCTATATAATGAAGCCTATAGATATTACAGAGAAAAAGAGAATGGGAATTGGGGTTTTATTACTACTTTTTAGATACCTGGTAGGGACAAGTGCTGTTGGTGATCATGTAGCAATGAGAAGTGCAGGATGCATAGGCAAATAAGGATTTTTTTATTCTTAGGGTTGTCATTAACTGCTCAGTAATATATCCCATACTTCCTGGGACATTCATTTTGAGAGAATACAGCAAATGCTCTTGGATGATGGTTAGTAAACCACTTCTAGATCTTTTGAAGTCACCAGAGACTTTTTTCTTCCCTCCCCATTTTTCTCTTTACTCTCCTTTTTTTCTCCATCACCTCCCCACTTTATCCCTCTTCTTCCTTTCCCTGCCTACTTCCTTTTTCTCTCTTACTTTATTTGTGACCTCAGGCTTCCCCTTCCCTCATTCCCTACATCAACTCCTTTCATTTATCTCCCTCCTGAACCAGCCTTCTTTCCCCAAGTAGAAATTTCCAGTAGCTCATGCGCCACTGGATGACCACACCCATCGTTTTTGGCTTAGCTCCAGCAAGGCAAGCCGGCAAGAACTGTGATTGAGACCTATGCTATTGTTTAATATCCATTTCCAGCACAGTTTGCCGTTGGTCTTTAATCTGTCTTCTCATTTTTGATACCATCTAGTATGTATCTCTGAAAATGAAATTATAATGCAAAAAAAAGACCATCAGAAATATTTGGAAAGTTGCTTCCCTCACTTTTTTTTTTTGAGGTAATTGACCTATGATTTGTGAGAATTCTTACTCCTCTGCCTTATAGTAGTGAGATTCAATTAGTTTATTTAGTCAGGATGCAGCAATTTCAAAACTTGGTGGAAAAATTTAACACACTAAAACACCTACATATGTTAGGCCATTTCCTGGCCTTCCCTATCATTGTAATGTTGTAGCTAATTAATTCCCTATCCATTAATGGGCAATCTTATTTCCTATAATAGTCACTTACTCTTTCTGGGCCATAGTCCCTTTATCTGAAAATGATCAAGTTTGGAATAAATTAATTTAGGGCCACTTTATGATTCCATGCTTATTAGAGTTGGGTTACCCTAATGTAGCACTTGTCACTCTGTATTTATGCTAGACAGGACACTTTAAAAATGGTACTCTATTTTTTGATCTTATCAGTGAGAGTATCTGAGAAAGCTTGAGAAGCGCTGATTGCCCAAGTAAAAAAAAAAAAATCACTTATGACTTCTAAAGACTCATCAGTCCTTCACCTTCTTTTCACTGTCTACCTTTCAAGATGAATGAATTAATGGATAAATGGGATTTTCTTTGTGTATTTATAGCATATATAGCAAAATGTGCTGAAGGGATGCGTGGCGTAGTCAGGAAGGCCAGGTTCAAGTCCTGTCTCTGACACAGTCTGACTAGATGACACAGTCTGACTAGATGACCCTGTGCAAATCACCTATTCTCCCAAGGAATCTAGGAAAGTCTTTAGAATTATACTTTGCAGATAAGATTCTGCTCTGCTTTGCTAGAGGAGGCTAACCACCACAAGTTTTCTCTACATCTATGAAATCATAGGTTGGGCTCAAAGACATGTTCGATATGATTATGTACATTTGAATATGCCAGAAATATTTTGGCAACAAATATAAAAAGTGAACTGCTACTATTAAATTTTTTCACATACTAGCTTTGCTATTTATTATCTACGTGGTTGGCGTTGTTCAGTCATTTCAGTTGTGTCTGACTTTTCATGACCCTATTTGAGGGTTTTCTTGGCCTAGATACTAGAATGGTTTGACATTTCTTTCTCTAGCTCATTTTACAGATGAGGAAACTGAAGCAAATATGGCTAAGTGACTTGACCAGGATCAGACATCTAGCAAGTATCTGAGGCCAGATTTGAATTCATGAAGATGAATCTTTCTGACTCCAAGCCTAGCACCCTATTCACTGTACCACTTAGCTTCCCTATTTTTTGTGTAACCTTGGGCAAATTACTTGGCCACTCTAGACCCAAGTTTTTTTTTTTTTTTGTTGTTGCAAAATATTAGAAGGTTGGACTAAGTGATCTCAAGCCACTAAAGTGATTTTTACGGAAGTGTAGGTGTGATGATTCCATCCCCATCTTCCCCCTTCCATTCTGCTCAGTAAACTCCTTTGGCTCCCTACTATCTCTTAGATCAGATGCAAATTCTGTTGGGTGTTTATAGCCACTTTTGGCATTTATACCACTTGGCCCCATCTTACCTTTCCAGCCTTCTTGCATGTTACTCCTCTATAGGTACTTTTATAACAAAACCATACTAGCCTTATACACAACACTCTATCTTCTGACCTTTGCAATGGCTTGGATGACCTATGCCTTGAATGCTCTCCCACTTTATCTCTGCCTCTTAGAATCTCTCATTTCCTTCAGGAGTCACCCCAAGCATCTCCCTTCCACAGGCCTTTCTTAGTACCCTTAGCTATACTATCTCTTCATCTCAAAGATTACCTTTTGTTTTCATAAATACATAATACACACACACACATACATGAATACCTACATAAACACATACACAAGCATGTGAATACCTTCTCAGAATGAAATTTCTTTGAGGAGAAGAGCTATTTTGCTTTTGTCTTTTTATCTCTTGTACCCACCATAGTTGCTGGCATACAGTAGGTGCTTAATGCTTGCTTGTTTGATTGTTTGACCTCTGAGGGTCCTCCCAGCTCTCTATATATGATCCTATGTGCACATGTTCCTCATTTTAATAAACCAAAAATATAAATCCCTAATTTAGAACAAAAATGTTGATAAAGCACAGATAATTTGTTCACTGTACAAAATACTTTCCTAGAAGGGCTCCTTTAAGTAATGGTTTAACCTGATGATTTTCAAGTGATCCAACATTCAAGACTCAAAACTCTTTGAAATATATGCTTCATCTAAAGCAAGTTAAAGGATCTGGAATCCAACAGTGTGCTTTGTCCCATCCTACTCCCCCTTCCCTGTAATCAACTTTCTGGAGCATTATCTCTTGTTCTTAGGATGCATTTGGGTCATCCCCATTTCATACTACTAAACTTTTTAAGGTCCCTGAACCCATACTCAGAGCACTGAGAATCCTACATCCTTTAATCTCTGAATTCCTGTTTCTGAACCTGAACTATTTGCCCTGCTTTCCTCACTCTCTCCTAAATCTTCCTTTTACTACTGCCACTATCTCTAGGCATCCTGGACTTAGCTCTTGCTCTCTTCCCCAAACTTTTTTTTTTCAATTTCCTTTCCCCTATGTTTTTACACTCCAGACCATAAACAAGCTTTTCTAGAATTTACCAAAAAGAAAAAGAGAGTATACAAATTAGAAGTCATTCAGGTTAAGGTAATTAGAAGTGTGAAAATAAGAAATATCTTCAATCTGGGTGACACCTAAGATTTCTAACCTTACCCTTATTTGTGATTATCCAGATTGGGCTAGGCCTATGTTGAAGCATGCTACATGAAGCCTTTTCTGATCCCTTTCATCCCCTCCCTCCCAAATCACCATATATAATTACTGTGAATTTATTTATATTTCTTCTTTTTATATTTATCCCATATATTTTCTATACATATACTTCTCTCCTCAATTAAAATGCAAGTTCCTTCACAGGAAGCATTTTTTTTTAAATGAAGTACATGTGTCCTCAGAACCTAGTACCTGCCACATAGTAGGCACTTTGTAAACGCTCACTGAATCACTGATAACTCCTGAGATGAGCATATTTTGCTGCCTTGTGGTACCAAGCAGGAAAAAAAATATTCTCTTTATAACAAATAGAAAATAAATTTGAGATTTACCAGGATAGGTTCTTTGGACTAGCCTCATTAGCCCATTTTTCTAATCCCAGGTTCATTTGCAGTCAGACAGAAAGTCTCTTGTTGCCATGTCATACTCATAGTAATCCTCTTCCTACCCATAAAGTATTTTACTTTATCACATTTGACTCACTTTTCCCATTACCAATGGAATGCCAATGAATTATAATATAACTAGTATTCCTATCACTTCCAAAAGATCAGAATTTAACCCACTGCAAAGAGCACATCCAAAGTTGACACCACACTACCTTTCAAACTGTACAGCCCAGCACTGTCTTTTCTAAGCAATCTCTGCTAAATTGAATAGTTGTTTGCCACCCAAAATGTACTGTCTGTTCTTATGCTTCTGAACCTTTGCTTAGATGAATTCCTTTACCTGGAATACTTGCTTTTTCTCCCTTTCTGAAAATTTTGAATTCCAACCAGTCTTTAAAGTCTAATTCAAATTCCATTTCTTTCATGATGGCTTCCCCGGTCTCCTTAGCAACAAGATTCCCTATAGATTTCACACTGTACCTTATTTTGTAATTCTCTAATGCACCAAACTCTTGTATGTTATCTGGGTTTATGTATCATCATGCTTTTTAGATAATAATCTTCTTGAGGACTGAGTCCATTTCTAATCGATCATTCAATAAACATTTATTAAATGTTTGCTATGTAGTGCCCAGCATCGTATTAAAGTCAAAGGTACATATATGTGCATACACACAAAAATACAAGATACAAAGTAGCTAGATGGGGATCTTAGAGGGGAAGGTACTAGCAGCTGCTGAGGAAATGGAGAAAGCCTCCACCAAAAGGAGCACTTGAGATGAACCCTAAGAAGTCAGTGATTTTCAGAGGAAGGGGTTGAGAGTAAGCGCATTCCTTTTGCACCAGTATTGCACAACTATGAAGAACAGCTCTCACAAAGCCATGGAGATGGGAGATAGAGTGACTGTAGATGAGGAGAACGAATTCTACTGTACCATAATTTTGTTTCTGTCTCCAAACTCAGAATATAATGCTTTTCAGATGAATGGAGCTTAATAAATCATTGTCCCGAACATAAAACAAGAGTTTTACCTAGAATTCAGGTTCGCTAATATTTGTTGTATATTAAATGAAAAGAACTTGGGAGACAATAAATTATGGAATGTCCCACTCTTGCAAAAAGGCTAAATTTTTACCAACCAGGCCACGTATGACCTCATTTGTTCAGCATAGGGCCTGCTTTAGACCTTTGATTCTATGACATGCAAAACTTTATCAACATTAAAGATAAGAGAAGAAATTGGGAACAGAACAGAGCCAACAATCACATGATTTTCATGCCTGTGAAAGGGGAGTAATGCTACCCAACATCTGGGTAGATTTTAGCAAGCTTTTCCAATAATTTACATTGCACATAGGTGTCCCAGATGAATTACAGCCTCACAGAGACATAGCTGACGTCGTGTAGTATTATTTTGTTAGATAAAAGAAAGAAAAAATATATCTGACAAAAATTATCCAAGGAATTTAGGAAGAAGAGTAGATATAATATTTATTCCTCTACTATCCATCAATCATCAAGTATTTATTGAGCATTGGCAGTGTGATTTGGTGGAAGGGTGTTGGGACTGGAGAGAGAAAATTTTATCTGAAATCCTAGCTCTGTCATTTACAAGCTGTGTTAACTTAGAAAGCAATTTCCCCTAATTGATCCTCAGTTTCCTTATCTGTAAAATGAAGAAACGGAACTAGATAACCTCTAAGGTCCCTTGCAGCTCTAAATCAGTTTTCCTAAGTACACAGTCTTATAGAAGTGGGTGGGTAGGGCAAGACATAGAAGAAAAATTGTATGTAGTGCCTAACCTTCAGGAGGTTACAATGGAACTGGAGGGATATTTAAAATTCACACAAACAAACTTTGAATATCGGGAAACAATTTAGACAGAAATGTAGATGCAACATGGTGCAAGGTATTTCAATGACTGAGCTCAAGAGGACAAGATTTAATCCTCAAAGCTTAATTCTAAAGAAAGTCATTTTCTCTCTAGAATCTTAGTGCTCCCACCCCCAGATTCTTACTCTGGGGAAATCTCCAAAGTAATATTTAGTGATTATTTACGTTTATGTTTCCTTAAATGCATAAACTTTTAAAATTTTACTCAATGTATCATAGGGATATTAGGTATAGACTTTCATTTCTTATGTTGTATTGAGTCATTTCAATCATTTCCAACTCTTCACTACCCCATTTTGGTTTTCTTGGCAGATACTAGAGTAGTTTGACATTTCCTTGCCCTGCTCTTTTTACAGATGAGGAAACTGGGATAAATAGTTAAGTGACTTGCCCAGGGACATACAGCTACTAAATGCCTGAGGTCCAATTTAAACTCAGGTCTTCTGTAATCATTATGCCACCAAGTGGATTTCACATAAGCCTTACACCACTCTCTACACCAAAAAAAAAAACAAAAAAAACCCAAAAAAAACCAAACCCCAACTATATATATATATATGTATGTATGTATGCACACAGATTATATATACATATATGTGTATATATGCACATATATATGTTTGTATATACATATATATGTATATACACACATGCAGAATTGTGCATAAAGCATGAATAGGCTTCCTTCTGTATATAAGATTCTGATTCTGCTGCAGAAGAGAAAGATTCAATTGAATTTACGTGGGTTCAATTTAATAAACACTTATTAAGAACCTGTTATATGCAAGGTACCATGCCAAATACAACAGATATAATTGTCAAATAAGATAAATTAGGATTAAAATAATCAGGGAAGATTTCTTGGGGGAGGTGGGTAGTGGTCTGGGACTAAAGATTATGTAATAGTTCAGTGGAAAGAGATGGATTTGTACTTAGAGGATCTGGGTTCGAATTATAAATCTGTCACTTTATAGCTGTGTGAGATTGAGCAAATCACTTACCTGCTTTTCTTAATATGTAAAATAATAGGACTGGATGATCTCAGAAGTCTCTTGCACTCAAAACTTCTGGTTCTATCACTGACTATATATTTCTGTAGCTAAGCAAGTCAGTGCTTGGAAACTATATATTTAACTGCCTTTCAAAACCAGCTTTCTTTCTGCACTTCAAGATGAAATCCCTGTGGAAGGAGAAGATGTTTTAGGGCTTTCAAAAACTTCATCCAAAAAGTTCCATGAGCATAACTCTCTCCTTCTCTCTGTCTCTCTGTTTCTGTCTCTTTCTTTCTTTGTCTCTGTCTCTTTGTCTTTCTGTCTCTGTCTCTTTTTCTCTCCCTCTTTCTTTGCCTAATGTAGCATAGAAAAAAAATGTCTTTTTGAATGACAACAAGCATTCTCTAAAGCACCTGGGGCTCTTTAGGAGTCAGAGTTTCGAGCTCCTGTAATATGATTACACTGTTGTGACATTTCATTACTATTTTCATTTCGATGAATATGAAAGCTGGAACATTAAAGCTGCAGTGAGGATTGGCATCTAATGACCTGGCTACAGAAGCTGCTCCAAAACTCTGAAGAGGCGTGGACACTGGTCCTTCCATATCTAGCAAGCCATTTTGCAGGTGTCTTAGCTCTAATCACATTTTGCAAGTGATGGTGCATGAACTGTTCCCCAGTCATTGTTATTCATCACCATCACCTACCATTGTCTGCAATCTTAAATTGGCAGACTCATCTATCAAACATCCCCTTCTTACACATGCTGTATCACGGAGCAAAGATGCATGCAAAACCATCCCTTCCCGGGGTCTGGATGAGATTATTGCTTCCCATTCCATTCATGTATTTTTAAAATTTTTAGGTTTTACTTTCCTTCCAAAGACAACTTTTATCTAGTACTGCATTTGACTTTTACGAACACTTTCTTTTGTATCTAATGAGGGTCCCCACGGTTGAAAGGTGAAAAAGGATCTAAAACAGGAGTGGGGAATCTGTGACCTGGAGGACCCATGTGGGCTTTTAGGTCCTTTGGTGTGACCTTTTTGACTGAGTCCAAGTTTAATAGAATAAATCTTTTTATTAAGAGATTTTTTCTGTGAAGTTTGGATTCAGTCAAAGGGCCATACTTGAGGACTTAGAAGGCCACAGTTTGCCCACCCCTGTATGACCTTGGGCAAGTCACTTAACCCCAACTGCCTCATCCTGGGTCAACTCCAGTCATCCTGATGAATATCTGGTCACTGGATTGAGATGGCTCTGGAGGAGAAGTGAGGCTGGTGACCTGCACAGCCCTCCCTCACTCAAAACAAAGTCAAGTGCAAATCATGTCATTATTTCTCTAATATGGCATGGTCTTTTTGGGCAACGAAGGTTGAATACACACCCCTGGTCTAGAAGAACACAGCTCCCTTTTCCTGACACCTCAGTGTCTGTAGTGTCATCCCAACAGATATAATTCCAGATCTCTCCCTCTGATGCATTTGACCAAATAACATTCTCTAATTGTATCTGCTATATCTTAGTACAAGGTTTATAGTTACACTCAAAAAGGATACAAAATTACTAATACATTACAATATTAAAATTTGTGTCACTGTTCTTGTTAGGAAATGAAAAGACCAAAAGAGTTTTCAATCCTTTTTAGTATATTGGACATAATAGGGGGCATAAAGCCCAGGTTGATTTATTTAAAGATGTTCCTTTACACTCATCTCACTTAGAACTTGACAAAAATACTTCACAGTGGATATAGCCAAACAGACCTTTCAGGTTTAATATTAACAAAATAATGATAATAGCTGAAATTGCTATGAATTATAACTAGCACAGGATAAGAAGGGCTATGCCTGAGAGTACCAGCACAGGATGAGCATTTCTACCCATAACCACCATTATCTCCACATTTCATAGTATGAAATTGTCTTCTCCTGACATGAAACAACCCAACACAACAATCCCTGGTCTTCTGCCTACCTGATCTTATCACCATTGCATCCAGTTCCTAGGAACCATCTTACTACCACTCTCAGAAAGGATGGATGAGACATTTCCATCACCCTTCCTCCATGCTGAATTGGGTACAGGAACAAGTTCTGATTTACATAGTGTTTTAAGGATTGCAAATCAAATTATATACATAATCGCAATTCTCTCTGAGGTAGGTAGATAGTTCAAGGATTATTATATTAATTTTATATAAGAGGAAATTGAGCATCAGAGAAGTTGTGACCTGAGGTCATCGGAAATGTGCCAGGACCAGAACTTGAACCCGTATCTTACAACTCTAAATTCAAAGATCTTTCCACTACCACCTTGTGGGTGGTTTGTTTTATATTTAAAAAAAAAAGTAATGAAATTTAGAGAAAGGTTATTACTTATATACAGAAATACTGAATGGGATCTGTGATCTCATTAGTTCCTAAGTCCCCTTAACTGATGCAGATGGCAATACATCATACTCTTACTGTTCCCGTCAAATTCTTGTCCACTTTCCCCAAAAGCTCATTACAGAGGCTCCACCCAATGTAGATCCCCCCTCCCTTTTTTGGCAGGATACTCATGGAGCATTCTGGTAGGTTGTACATATCACCCCTTGCTCTTGCCATGTGACCAGTACATCTTATCTTTTTGTCATATACTTTTGTAATAATATCTTCTACTCTGTTCTTCTTAGAAGTTCATTCTTGGTTATGTGATGGAGTCTACTCTCATTTTGCTCATTCTTCATTGCCATCTGGATCATACTGCTCTTTAGTTCTTAAGAGTCACTGGTGTTCCAACATCTCACTGTCACATAGAAATACCAGTAAAATGTTGGTATGAAAAAGCTAAACCTTTGACTTCATGGCAATCTTGGGGTCAGTAAGAGAACTTTGTAATTTTCCAAAAGGCATTTAAGCCTTCATTTTTTCCCTCCTTTTCAACTCTAGGACCATCTCTATGGTCTGTCCCATATATAGAGAGTTGGATGAGCTCTGCAGGGTATCTATCAAAAGGCATGTTGAAACCTGGGCACTATAGCTCTCATCCACTTGCTATTTCCTTTGTGAATGGTCAGATCAAGCTCTTTTGAATGATAACAGATCTCTTCCAGATGGGTCTGTGAAATCTTCAGATGATTCAGTCAGCACAATGTCATTCATAAACCAAAGTATCCAGAGGATATCTACAAAATCCTTGACCTGGATCTCCTTTATTGCAAAGGCAAATAATTCTCTTGGGAGTACATCTCTGTTTTGCCTTGCTTGGTCTTTATTATCAGAATGCTGTTTAACAGGGCCACTTCAGTTTTTACATCTTTTAAGAATCCAGAATAATATTTATACATTGATGGGAGGCACTGTAAAGTAGTCTATAAAGTGGTATTTCATTCTATAGTAATTTTTCATAATTAATAGTATACATAGTAGGATCATAAATATATGTATATATTTGTGTATGTATGTATATATATGTGTGTATGTACATATGTAGTATACACATAATTATATATATAACATATGTCTCAGTTAATCAATAAATAGTTGTTAAGTACTCATTATTTTTTCCAGGCACTGTGCTGAGGACAGAGGTTATAAAAAAATGTAAAAGCATAGCCCTCTCTCTAAGAGTTCATATTCTAATGAGGGACAGACTATGTTACTACAAAATATATGCAATATAAATAGAAGTAACCTCAGAAGAAAGTGACTAGTTGTAGGAGGAATGAGAAAGATCTTCTAATGAAATTAGGATCTGAGCTAAGAGTTTAGGTTGTGAATGGCTTTAAATGCCAGAAAAGAAAGGATTTTATCATTGATCTAGAGGTAATAGGGAGCCACTGAAACTTATTGAGTAGGGAGACATCATGGTCAGACCTATACTTTAGGGAAATCATTTGTGTACTACGTGGAAAATGAATTGAAATGGGAATAGATCTGAAAAAATTGGAGCAATTAAAAGGGTTTTTATGCAGTCCAGAAGTGATGCATTGAGAACCTAAATCAAGAGTGTGCTGGTTATTTCAGTGAAAAAAAGGGGATGTATTTGAGAGAAATTATAGAGGGAAAAATTACAGATTTGACTTGTGTCAAATTACAGATTGGGCTTGTGTTCTGCATGAGAGGGGAGTCAAAGTAAAGTCTGAGGTTTTGATCCTGAATATTTGGGAGGATTACAATGTCCTGTAGTCCATGGCCTAGACGGAAATAGCATTGTTCCAAAGACATTTATTTTGGTGGGGCATATAACAAATTCTGTTTTGTGTATGTTGAGCTTGAAATGCTCAAAAGGACATCCAAGTCAAGATGCCAGGATAGAGCCGTGGGCAATTTCCAAGGTCAGTGGGCATCATTTGGATGAAGATTCAGTAAACAAGGTTGAGGGGTGTGCAAACAATTTGGAGGAGAACCAAGAGTTAAGGGAGTATAATGAAAATTTAAGAAGGCAATAAGCATTTATTAAGTGTCTAATACATGCCAACCATTTTATCAATATTAGGTCATTTGAAATCCTGGGAAGTAGGAACTGTTATTGTTATTCAGTTGATTCAGTCGCATCCAACTCTTTGCAACTTCAGTTTGGGTTTTGTTTTATTTTGTTTTTTGGCAAATATACTGGAGTGGTTTGCCATTTTCTTCTCCAGCTCATTTTACAGATGAGAAACTGGCAAACAGGGTTAAGTGATTTACCCAGGATTACACAGCTCGTAAGTATTTGAGGCCAGATTTGAAATATCCACTGCAACACCTAGCTGCTCTAGGTAATATTATTATCCTTAATTTGTAGAAGAAATTGAGGCAGAAAGAAGTTTAGTGACTCACTGATGGTCACGCAGTTGGGACGTCTCCGAGATTGCATGGGAACTCAGGTCTTCTTGACTCCAGGTCAAGCATTCTGTCTTCCTAGCTGCCCTAGAGAATCCAGTGATAGGAAAGCTATGATCAATTGTTTAACTTGGGAAAACATACTTATTTCCCACTAATGCCTTCATTAACAATGCCCTCAATTTATATACAGATAGCTTTCATAAAAAGTCTGCATAGATAAGAGATGTTATACGGGGTTGTAATTATATACTTGGTCACTTTTTTAATATTCATTATATTTTAAACTATTTTGGTTCCTCCTATATCTTTCCCTTCCTTCAGATACTTCGTATATGTCTGTCATTGCCTTCCCAATGACATCCACATGTGACCTTAAGACTGTAGGTTCCCCACACCAGAGTCCTAAAACATGTCTCTCTTCTTTATAAACTTGGTCCAGTATGAATGCTTTTCACATCTTTGTTCTCTTTAAAATTCTTTCTACCTCCACAAGCATTTTAGGAACTATGATGTTAGAGTCCAAGAGTAGTTCCACTGTCCTTCATGGAGAAACAGTTTGTGTCTATATCTTCACACATGTACGTGTGTATGTGTATGTGTGTGTATATATAATGTATAAAGGATTTGCCCTATAATATATATGTATATACGGCAAATCCTTTATATTTTCTTCTATTTATAGCCTTCTTTTTTTATTCCTAAATAATCTTGAGAAGATTATTTTGTTGGATATCTTGCCAAGATATAGTAAGCTAGGTTTGATCTTAGCTTACATTTTTTTTAGAAAACTCAAATATGCTCATAAAGACTTCTTCTATTTCTGCTACTGGATGAAGAACTTGAGTTGAGTTGTGCTTCCCATACAGGGTTTAATTTAGCTGATTCATCTGTACAACACATATTAAACATCTAATGAGTGGGAACCTACAATATACAGTAGGAGAACAAAAGGGCACAAAAATAGAACCTTCACCCAGACATCAGTTCCTCAGGCTTGGAAATCACTTAGCATTTACGTATATGTGTGTGTGTGTGTGTGTGTGTGTGTGTGTGTGTGTGTGTGTATGTGTGTGTGTGTGTGTCTGCTCTTTTCTCATCTGTGACCTGTTGTTTTCTGTCCCCTTACCCCCAATCTAGGTGGCTTATAAACTCACTGAAGGCAAGGCTTGTTTCATTTTTTGACTGACTATCTCTAGTACTTGTGATGCCATGGGGCTGGTACTTATTGAATTGAATGGGCTATGGGAGCACAGATTTTTTTTCAAGTGCCTTTAATATAATGAAGATAAGGGAGAAGACATGTACAAAAGTAGCTATATGTGATGAAAGGGAGAGTGAAAAGAGTTCAAAGGAAAGGTCCAGGGAAAAGTGCTCTGAGAGATTCGAGGAGGTAGAGATGAAATACTAAGTGGCTTTTCACAAACAATAAATGCACTTAGAGTGCAGGAAAGTTATCTATCATTGTGGAGTACACAATTGGTGTCAATACTTGATCCTTTCGGCAGCCTCTTCCATGCTGGATGGGGGCAGAATTGAATCCTTCTTGGTTCTTTCCTATTTCCTCACTGAGGGATGGTTTGAGGCAGTAGTGTTTAGTTCATATGGAACTGGAACCACTAAACCCATACATAAAGATCCAAGAGGGTGGCATTTTTGACTTAGAAAATGAAATATTAGCATTATCTTTGTTCAATTGTAATTTTATTTATTTTGTTAAATATTTCTCAATTACCTTTTAATCGGGTTGAAACTCTCTTGGTAGGATTACAGACCACATGGGCCAACCCTGTATTTGACACCTCTGGGTATGATAATTTTTTCCTTCACTACCATTTCCTCCCTATTCTCTTTCTCTCTAAAGAGTTAATCAACCCCAAGCTATTAAAAAGATTAGCTTTCTCCTTAGTCGAGGGCCAATGAAATGTCCCTTCAGGTCTACAAAGTCTCCTTCTATGCTGCATTATGGATTTTGTATCTGATGGAAATATAATAGCAGCATCATAGTAGCTGAGAGCCCCTGACTAGGGCAATTCTTAACATTCAAGTAAAGGTTTGACTTTCTGCTCTAAATTAAGTTCATCATTGGCTAACCTTTGCCCTCTTCACATTTGAGGTAGAAGTCAGGATATGGGCCATGTTTTGGTAAAAGAAGCAAACAGAGTATATTCTGTTGTCTGCTACCAGACAGGCCTGAGGAGGGAAAGTTTGGGAAAGAACAAACCTTTTGGGGGCTTCCTTCAATCTTTGAAAAGTTGGATAAAACTGAAATCTTCAGCATAAATTTTATGCTCCAAGATGCATCAGGGAGTCCAAAGACCCTCCTCAGTTTCCCCACTCAAGACTGCAGTCCAGCCACAACTTTACTTTTACCTTACATTTTTTTTCAATTGCTGCCCCATTACTTGTGATTCTTTCTGGCTTAGTTCATTAAAACCACAGTATGGTTAGAGATACTGTCCCCCACGGATACTGCTACTTCTTTTCTGAAGCCCCTAACTCCTCCTCTTAACATATGTGCTATAGAGTCTTTGTGTGAATGTGTGTAGGTGAGGGTATGTCTGTCTGTCTGTCTGTGAGTATGTTCTCTGAAAAACTCCTAGGCATGACTTAAGTACACCTTCTAGCTCAAACACTGCACTAGTTCCAAGTAACTTCTCACTGAGTGGAGATCGATTTTCCCCTCAGAGTACCAATCCTAGGATGCCAATTATTTCTCAAATTGCTGTTATATAAGCATCCAAGACCATATTTGAAGCCAGGTCTCCTGATTCCAGAGACAGTGTTTTTTCCACTGCTTCACTAGTAAGCTGACCATTATAAATCTTGAAGTCTCTTACAATATGCTTTGTGAATTAGATTGCTTATTCAACAGGGAGAGTAGCCACATCTCATATTTATACAGCACTTTCTATGTGCCAGACACAGTGCTAAGCACTTAGCAATGATTATTTCATCCCCATGATGACCCTGGGAGGTGGGGGCTATTCTCACCCCCATTTATTTAGATGAGGAAATGAAGGCAAAAGGAAGCTAAGTGACTTTCCCAGTGTCACACGTCTAAGAAATGTCTGAGGCTAGATTTGAACTCAGGTCTTCCTGACTCCAAGCCCGGTGCTCTATCCACTTTGCCACCTAGTTATATACATGTATACACACATGTATGCATGCATCCACATGTATATGTGTGCGTGTATGCACACAGACACATATACACATATATTTTCCTTTGATATACTCTAAGTTCTCTGAAGCAGAGATTGCTTTTGCTTTTGTGTTTTTATCCTCAGCACCTCACATATTACCTAGCACATGGTAGATATCACAAACATTCATCGATTACTAAATAAATGCAAACTGAATCCCATATAGTTCCACTTAACACTGTGTTCTAACTACCCTCTCGCACCTTGATATATTTAGTCATTCAACCCCTCCATCCTCTCCAACACCCTCCCTAGTGCCCCCATGTTGGGAATAATCTTTCTCTTCCAATCTCTGTTGATATCATTCCCTTTCTTCAAGATCCAATCCAGGTAGCATTTCTTCTATGAAGTTTTCATGACCTCTCAGATAAAAGTGTTCTCTCCTTCCTACAATCACCCAGTCTATTTCATCTGGACCTCACCTTTGTACTTTTCACTTATCCCACTCTCCTTCTAGAATTGTTGTTTTAAATTTCTAAGAATGGAAACTCCATCTTTCCCTAACACTTCGAACAAGGTTTTGCTCACATTCATTTATGTATCTATATCTAGCTATCTACCTATCTATCTATAGATAGATATGTACATATACGTGATGTATATACATAAGTATACATAGATGTATGTTGAATGGACAGTTACTATTGCTCCAAGTGATTGTCTTTATTATCCAAACAAACATTTCTTAAGCATTCATCTACCTGTTAAGTGATGATTACAAATTTCACATATATACTCTATGATGCCTATGGCCATGGACAAATGAAAGAGTAGATAGGATTTTATCTGTTGTAGGCCTTTGAAGAGCCGTAAGCTTCTGAAGCTAGCATTTTACTGCAAAGGGTTGCAGAATATTTTTAGCTACTCTGACTAGCACTATAAAGACAACAGGACAATTCATGCTTTGCCCCTAGTGTGAAGAATTAAAAGGCATAGCATTCTGACACCAACCTTCCTTCAGCTAAGCCTGAAAGGTAGCACAAACTTAGATAGTTGTCAAAGTATGGAGAAGAGGGGCTTTTCTTCCATATTGTTGTAGAGCAGAATTAGCCATTTTGTTTCTGCCTTTTTCTCCATTGTAAAAAGAAATCCCTAACCTCTCCTACCCTCTACCCTTCTCCAATATTTCCCCTTCCCTATCTAATTTCCAAGATTAACTACACCTAAATGTTTTCTCTATAATCACAGTAAATAATCTTAGGGCTCCCTTCTCTACCTTACCACAGCCTTTCCACTGGAAGAAAAATTGCATTTAGATAGAATCCCATTCATTGGAGTAAGGGATATCTAAATCCAGTTGGTGTTTCAATCTGTGGTTCTACTCTATCCCCTTGGCTACTATACTAACTAATTCTCACTCCTATTCAAATGATATATCTTAATTATTTTATACTATTTGTATATTATTCATTGAAAAGTTGATTCAAGTTCATATTCTCCACTTGCACCTGTTGGTGCTTCTTAATCCAAGTACCAAAAGTGTCAATTATACTTCTGACTCTAAGGACCTGAATCGTGGTATAAGAAGGCCCAGGTTATATGAGCCAATAAGGGAGCTCCTCCCAGCGCTAGTCATCAACAGCAATCATACCTCACTATGCTGAAGAGTCCACTCAAATCCTACCCTCTTCAGGGGGTTTCACGTAGTCTACAGATTCTGGAATCTTTCCTGCTAAAGTTACCTCCCCTCTTCTGTGTATATATCTTGTATGTGACTAATGATATGTATGCCGTCTTCCTCTTTAGAATGTGAGCTCCTTGGGAGTAGGTCGGATTTTGCTTTTCTTTGTATTTCTAGCACTTAGCATAGTGCCTGACGTGTGGTAAGTACATGCTTCATAAATGCTTGTTAACTTATTTAGTGCTTATGAAATCTTGGTGAATTGACAAAGATTAGATTATTACATGGTTTATTAGTATGTCAAAACCTGCCCTGCAGTTCTGCCTTCCGTGTACTTACTCTCTCCATACTGGGCCTCATAGATTTGTACGTACTTTTGGGGGCTGGAGGGAAGTGGCTTTTCACAGAGGTTTATTTGGGCCACTGCTTGGTTGCTGAAATGATTGTCTTATAAGTTAGCTTGCTTTTTAAAAAAACCTTGTCTGAGACACAACATTTCAGTGCTTATATTCATCTACCACTTCTACGAGAAGGAAGAAAGGAAGGAAAAAAGCATAGATTAAGCATTTATTTTTTACTAGGCACTATTATTAATACTTTACAAATATTAATTTATATTATCTTCACAATGATCCTAGGAGGTACTATTAATATATTATATTATAAAATAACATAATATGTTAATAATAGGTACTATTATCCCAATTTAGAGATGGGACAAGTGAGACAAACATAGTGACTTGTTCAGGGTCCCAGAGCTAGTAAGTCTCTGAGGTCACATTTGAACTCAGGTATTTCTGAGTTCAGAATCAGGGTTGTGGCAACTCTACCATTTACCTGGTCTGTAAAAGAAATAGACAAGGGGTCAAGAAGTACTACTATTACACTGTGCTTCAAAGGGATGGAAAATTTTCATTTGCATTAGGTAATGATGGCAGAGAAAATCTTTACAGTTAATAGAGGTAAAATATCTTTAAGAAATTGTTATTACTTAGAAGGTGATACAACACTTATGAAACACTTTACATACACAATCACATTTGAAATGTAATGATATGATGGTGTAAGTACTGTAGATATCATCATCACCTTTTTATAGATGAGAAAACTGCGCCTGAGAAAGGTGAAATACCTCGGCAGTAGTCACATGGCTAGTAAGTGTGGAATGTAGAGTGAGTTAAGTGACTTACATTACATGTTCTCAAATCAAAATTGAGATGATTATTAAGGAGATCTGGTCTGTAATTTTCACAAACATTTTATTCTGGTCAAGTGAATGGACATACTAAGTTAGGTAATTGCCAGTTTATCTTCCAATTTTTAATGATCCTCCAAAGTACTTCTAGAGCATACTAGAAGAATCGTAAAATATCCTAGTCTTCAGCATTACTGAGCAAAGAAGATACTTCACATGGGAAAAGAATAGGGCTTTTTGCTTGTTTGTTTTACCGTTTTTCCCCTGGCTTTGACACACACACACACACACACACACACACACACACACACACACACACACTACTGATTAGGAATTATGGACAAATTCTGGAATAGGAAGCATCAGGGGAAGAAGACCAGGGAACAAAGATTATAAATGAAGCAAGTTTTCGATGTAATAGCTACAACAGTCATGTCTGAGGCAGATTACAATTAGTACACTTAATGAGAGAAGGAAAGTATCTTCATGAACTTCCTTTCTTCCTCAATCTTCCTGAGCTACAACTGAAAAATAATTAGAGTGCAAATTAAGACTTTAGAGCTCACAAATCAATAATTTCTTTCCATTTAAGATCCTTAGAAGTGGAACATATTATTAGAGAATAGAACTCTATAAAATAAGAAAACAAGGATGAGTTGGAGGAGGAGAGGGGAAGGGAATAGGCATTTCTGTGCTGTACATAGTGCCAGGAACTGTGTTAAGCACTTTTATAAATATTATTTTATCTGATCCTTGCAACAACCCTGGGAGGTAGGTGCTACTGTTACTCCCATTTTACTGCTGAAGAAATCGAAGCAAACAGAGATTAAGTGACGTACAGAGTTACACTACTAGTAAGTGTGTGATGCTGGATTTGATGACCTCTGGTTTTCCTGATTCCAAGCCCTACTCAGTATCTACTGTGCACCTATTTGCCCCAAGAGAAGACATAATGGTCCTGTATTAAGTGACTCAGGGTGCCTAGTAAAGCTATGCCCAGCATGTCAAATTGCTAATTCAATTCAATTTATGTTAATTACCTACTGTGTTCTAGATACTATGCTAGGGGCTGGGGAAATAAGAGAAAAACAAAATAACCTTTGCCCTCAAGGATATATTATTCTGGAGGTAAAACCATGTATATCTATTTTACTGTTGTTTTTCAGTCAAGTCTGACTCTGTGATCCCATTTGGGGTTTTCTCATCAAGGATACTGGAATGGTTTGCCATTTCCTTCTCCAGTTTATTTTAAAGATGAAGACACTGAGGCAAACAGGGGTAAGAGACTTGCCCAAGGTCACACAGCTAGTAAGTATCTGAGGCCAGATTTGAGTCTTCCTGATTCCAGGCCTGGTTCTCTATCCACTGTGCCACCCAGCTGCCCTATGGACACGTAGAAGTAAATGTAAAACATAAACGAAGCATTTGGGGGTGGTTTTGGTTTTTGTGTGTGTTTTGTTATTTTTTTATTGGAAATAGTACCAACAACTGGGAGGGAACGGGAATGGGTAAGGCCTCATAGAATGTTTGCCTTTGGTGTTCTCCATTTCACTCACTTTCCATCAGATATCTGCTCTCCTGGATCTTTCCTTGACACATTGTAGCTCTAAGATCCAACTCTGGTGACCCATCTCTTGAGGCTAATATTTCTTTAGTTATGGTTTTGCCTCTCCTATTGCCTATTTGGTATCTTGAAGTCACCTCAAACATAGCATGGACAAAACAGAACACATTCTTCCCCCGCCATCATTCCTCTCTTTAGGACTTCTTGATTACTGTGGAAGAGAGCACTATCAGTTATCAAGTTTCACATTTTTGACATTGCCCTCAACTCCTTACATATCCAATTAGTTGATAAGTCTTACAGTTTCTACCTCTGAAACATCTCTCTTCTCTACCCCTTTCTATTCTCACACAAATGCTACCTTAGTTTAGGGGCTTTTCACCTTTTGTTTGGTCAACTGCAATAGCGTTTTGGTTAGTTCTCTCCTTTGAGGTTTTCCCCCAATCTTCCTAAAACATAGGCCTGGTTATGTAACCCACTTATAAACTCCATTGACCCCTTATTGCCTCTAGGACCAATGTAAAGTCCCCGTTGGGGCATTTCAAGGCAGATAATGGAAAGTATAGAGGTAGAGAGAAGGATTTTTCCACCCTTTGGAAGTCTCCTTGATCATATAATTTTCATTATGATAATTTACCCCATCATTCCCTTGCTTAAATGTTGAAGGGGCTCTGTGTAGGTGACAACTAATTGCCGAAGCCTCTTTGTGACATTTTGGGGTATCAGAAGAGGTTTTATTTAGAGGGGAGTGCTCCAGAGTTTCAGAGCAGGATTCTGTGAGGCACAGATGAAGCCATTCAAAACATGGAGGATGGCCAATGCGAAGACATAGATAGGTATGGGAGATGAGGTGTCCCATGAAGATCAGGGAGAAGGGCAGTTTGGCTTGATCACAGAATGGGGGGAAGAAATAATATTCAATTAGTCTAGAAAGATAGGTTGGATAAGGATTTTCAGAGCTTTTAAGGCTAGACAGAAGAGTTTAATTTTATCCTAACAGCAATTAAGAAGCCCTTGTTGTTGTTTGAATAGAGTAGAGATATGCTGAGATCTTATTTAAGGGAGAATCATTTTGGCAGCAGTTTATGGGATGGATTGCATGGAAGAACTCCCTTATCTCTGTGCCATCCATGCCTTGCCATTCCTCATCATTGGGCCACTCCCGCTATAAGCCTTTTCGATTTCTACTCTCTAAACTTCTGAATCCTGCTAGAGAAAATCACACTGAGTAGGCCCACTATAAACCTGTGGTCTAACCTCAACTACATCTTCTTTGCTACAGGGTGATGCTTTGATTTATCTCTGACTGCCTTTTTCCATACACCTCACAGCAAGTGTTCTAGACCTTCCTTTTTTCGTCCTAATTCTTCCAACATTATCCCTGCCTGATTTTTTCTTAGAAGATTACTTCAAAATTGAGGCCAGTCCTCATGAATTCCTTCATCTTCTCTATTGCACCTCAAGATCTTTCTATAACGCTGTCAGGTTTTTTTGTCCTTTGCTCCAGGCAGAAAATGAGTTCTTTAGCCTTGGAAAGAACAGCACCCATTATCCTATTGACTCATCTCTTTCAGGCACTTGACCCATTCCTTTCTTTTTGTCTTCATCTCCCTATTTATTGAATCCTTTTGAACTAACTGGAAACAGGCTGGTGCATACAGCTCTTTAAAATATAACAAAACAACAACAGCCTCTTTGCATAATTCTTCCATATACTCAGACTATTATTCTCTGTCTCTCTGAATGTGTGTGTGTATATATATATATATATATATATATATATATATAAACATACATACAAACAAATATGTATGTCTGTGTGTATATATACATATATATGTATATGTGTGTGTGTATGTATGTGTATATATATATATATATATATATATGTATATATATATATATATACATATATATATATATATATATACTCACCGTCACTGACTTACACTCATTGTTTCCATTTCTTCACAAATGATTCTCTCTTTAACCCTTTGGAATCAGCCTTCTGGTTGTTCTAATGAAGCTACTGTTTGGAAGCTTTTGAAGAATCTACTGTTACGGAGAAGCCAAGATGGAGGAGTAGAAAGACTCACGTATGCTAGCTCCAAACTCACAGCCCATAAATTTCCTGTAAAAAGAACTCCTCACAAATTCTGGAGCAGTGCAAGCCATGCAGCAACACAGTGGAGAAGATTTCCATTCTAGAGAGCCCTGAAAAACTGACCCCAAAGGTCCGTCGCTCACCGGACAGCGGAGCCCACCCCTGCCTTGGCCACACAGCACCAAGAGGAGCAGATCCCAGCAGGCTTCAGGCACACAACCTCCGGCAGCCACGAAGGTCCCTCCACCCACAGGCACTACAGGTCAGTGAGAGAGACTTCTGGGCTGGCTGAGAGGGGAATGGGGTGTCTCCATAACTCAGGCCACCTCGGGAAGCAGCTGCAGAGGCAGTGGCGGCCAGGAGCTCCTGGAGCAGGCAGGACCTCACATCCATTACTGAAGATCTCTGCATAAACCCTCTGAGGGAACTGAGCCGGGGAGGCAGCCCTGCCCCAACCTGAGCACCAGAACTTAAGCTCACATTGAATAGAAGCTGCGCCACCACTGAGGCTGGGGAGCAGCATTTGAATCTCAGACCCCAAGCACTAGCTGGGCAGATCTAAGTGGGGGTGTGGAGGTGGGGTGGTGTCAAGGAATCTCAGAAGTCAAGTAACTGGCTGGGAAAATGCCCAAAAAACGGAAGAAAAATAAGATCATAGAAGGTTACCTTCCTGGTGAACAGATGTTTCCTCCTTTCATTTCTGATGAGGAGGAACAATGCTTACCATCAGGGAAAGACATAAAAGTCATGGCCTCTGTACCCCAAATACACGAAATAGATATCCAATGGGCTCAGGACATGGAAGAGCTCAGAAAGGATTTTGAAAATCAAGTTAGACAGGTAGAGGAAAAACTGGGAAGAGAAATGAGAGAGATGCAAGAAAAGTATGAAAAATGGGTCAATACCTTGCTAAAGGAGACCAAAAAAAATGCTGAAGAAAATAACACCTTGAAAAATAGGCTCACTCATTTGGCAAAAGAGGTTCAAAAAGCCAATGAGGAGAAGAATGCTTTCAAAAGCAGAATTAGCCAAATGGAAAAAGAGGCTCAAAAGCTCACTGAAGAAAATAGTTCTCTCAAGATTAGAATGGAAGAGATGGAGACTAATGACTTTATGAGAAACCAAGAAATCACCAAACAAGACCAAAAGAATGAAAAAATGGAAGAGAATGTGAAATATTTTATTGGAAAAACAACTGATGTGGAAAATAGATCCAGGAGAGACAATTTAAAAATTATGGGACTACCTGAAAGTCATGATCAAAAAAAGAGCCTAGACATCATCTTTCATGAAATTATCAAGCAAAACTGCCCTGATATTCTAGAACCAGAGGGCAAAATAAGTATTGAAGGAATCCATCCATCAC
This sequence comes from Bettongia penicillata ogilbyi, assembly GCA_023548195.1. Taxonomy (NCBI): domain Eukaryota; kingdom Metazoa; phylum Chordata; class Mammalia; order Diprotodontia; family Potoroidae; genus Bettongia; species Bettongia penicillata. Next base: position 2,067,328 of record JAJHZJ010000171.1, on the reverse strand, counting down.
CACCTGAAAGAGATCCAAAAAGAGAAACTCCTAGGAACACTGTGGCCAAATTCCAGAATTCCCAGGTCAAGGAAAAAATATTGCAAGCAGCTAGAAAGAAGCAATTCCAGTATTGTGGAAATACAATCAGGATAACACAAGATCTAGCAGCTTCTACATTAAGGGATCGAAGGGTGTGGAATAGGATATTCCAGAAGTCAAAGGAACTAGGACTAAAACCAAGAATCACCTACCCAGAAAAACTGAGTATAATACTTCAGGGGAAAATATGGTCTTTCAATGAAACAGAGGACTTTCAATCATTCTTGATGAAAAGACCAGAGCTGAAAGGAAAATTTGACTTTCAAACACAAGAATGAGAAGAAGCATGAAAAAGTAAACAGCAAAGAGAATCATAAGGGACTTACCAAAGGTGAACTGTTTACATTCCTACATGGAAAGACAATATTTGTAACTCTTAAAACGTTTCAGTATCTGGGTAGTTGGTGGGACCACACACAGATGTACACACACACACACACACACATGCACACACACACATGTACATGCGTGCACACACATACACACATGCACGCACACACAGAGACAGAGAATACAGAGTGAATTGAATAGGATGGAACCATATCTTAAAAGAAATTAAGGTAAATGGTGGGAGAGAAATGCAGTGGGAGGAGAGAGGGTGAAATGGAATGGGGTTAATTCAAGAGGCAAGCAGGAAACTTTTTAGTGGAGGGAAAAAGAGGAGAGCTGAGAAAAAAAAAACATGAAGTTTACTCTCATCACATTCAACTAAAGGAAGGAATAAAATGCACTCATTTTGGTATGAAAACCTATCTTAAAATACAGGAAAGTGGGGGAGAAGGAGATAAGCAGGGTGGGAGGATGATGGAAGGGAGGGCAATGGGAGGAGGGAGCAATCTGAGGTCAACACTCTTGGGGAGGGACAGGATCAAAAGACAGAATAGAAACAATGGGGGGCAGGATAGGATGGAGGGAAATATAGTTAGTCTTACACAACATGTCTATTATCGAAGTCATTTGCAAAACTACACAGATATGGCCTACATTGAATTGACTGCCTTCCCAAATGGAATGGGTGGGGAGGGAGGGATGGGGAGAATATGGAACTCAAAGTTTTAGGAGCAACTGTTTAGTATTGTTCTTGCTACTAGGAAATAAGAAACACAGTTAATGGGGAATAGAAAGTCATCTGGTCCTACAGGACAAAAGAGAAGATGGGGACAAGGGAAGGGAGGGATGATAGAAGAGCGGGCAGATTGGTGATAGGGAAAATTAGAATGCTCGGTGTATTGGGGTGGGGGGAGGGGACAAATGGGGAGAAAATTTGGAACCCAAAATTTTGTGAAAATGAATGTAAAAAGTTAAATAAATAAATTTATATTAAAAAAATAAAAAGAGAATCTACTGTTAAATCTAACTGATTTTTCTCAATCCATGTACTTGTTAATATTTTTGCAGCTTATAACACTATTGACCACCATTTCCCTCAAACATTTTCCCTTTCATTGGCCTTTGTGATAGTTTTCTGCTAGTTTTCCTTTTTCTCTGATATCTTCTTCTCAAATATTCCTCATTAGCTTATTATTAATTTTTTATCCCTTAAATTTGAATGACCCCTAAGTTTTCTTTTAAGGTCTATTTTTTTCCTTCTTTCTACATCATCTCCTTTGTTAATCTCATTTACTTCATTAAGTTCAATTATCAATTTAGCAGATGCCTCCTTTATCTATATAACTGCTTTAATCACCCTCTTGAATTCTAGTCATGTATTTATACATAACTGCTTTCTGGACGTCTCTACCTACATATTCCACCAGCAACTTAAACATATGCAGAATTGAACTCAACAAAACTCAGTACTCCAAAAGACTTACCCTTTTCTGCTGATAGTATTGTCATCTTTCCAGTGACCCAGGTCAAAATACCAGAGTTGTAATTGAACTTCCCTCTCTTTCCTCCACCTTATTTAGTCACTTGCCATGTCTTAATTATTCTCCATATAAACTGTCTTTCAAATATTCTCTCTTTACTTCAATTTTTTTCTTATTATGAAATTATCATACACTGACAAACATGGCATTTAAAATATTCAAAAAGGGAATTTTATTTTAAATCTATATTAAATATGACATAAAATATTATAAATTCCCAATTTGTCTATTTCCTCTTCTGAAATTATTTTTTCTTCTTTGTATTTTTAGTATTTCATTGTTGATTTATTTTTCCTTCCTTTTCTGTCATTTTTGCATAGATAAAAACGTGTTATAGAGGCAGACAACAGTGTGGGTTCAGGAAAAGAGATGGCAAAGGTGGCCAGCATGGGGAAGGGATGAGAGGGGAAGGGACAAAGAATATCACTCACATAATCATGGATTAAAGTTGGAAACACTAGGCAGTATGGACCTTAGAGAATGGAAGAGTATATTGGGGCCAGGATTTTGACATTTCATCTTAATAGGGTTTTGCAGAAAAACAGACCAACTTCTTTCTGTGCCCCTTTGGGGTTAGTTAATTAACATATTCAAATCATCTCAAAGTTATTAGTAAAACTTTAAAGTCATCATCTCAAAGTTATTGGCACCTTTTAAATGTTCTACTCATCTGAATCTGAATTTTGTCTGGAATTTACATATCATAGGACCAGAACCCTGACAACAGTGCCTAGATGGTTTGCCTTGATTTAACACATATTAACGGGATGTGAATATTAATTAATTTTAATAATATTGTCATTTATATTATTTTATAATGTTCCAATATTTAGTAATTCATGACTTTCTAATTATTTTTCTTCCTTTATTTATGTAAAGAATACTTTGTATCTGTATTAACATATTTTGTGCTTTGGAAAATAAACTCCCAAATATTTATATATTCTGTGTAGTTAATATATAAAATCTGATATTTTTGTGACTTAATTTTTGTATTGTGCTACTTTGTTATTAATTTTAGTTGAATCTCTAGGGCTCTCCAAGTGTATCATTATGTCACCTGAAAAATAATGTTTTTTATTCTTTGCATATATTTGATAATATCTTTCTTAAATTTTATCTAATTGTAAGTCTAGAATTTCAAGAATTATGTCAACTAATAGTGGGAGCAACTGGCAGTTTTAGTTGATTCCTTATCATGTTAGAAATGCTTCTACTGTTTCTCCATTACAGAAAACATTGCTCTGGATTTCAGGGAAATACATTTTACTGTATAAAATTAATAACTATTTCTATTATTTTTAATTTTCCAACAAGTATTATATTTAGTCAAAAGTTGTTTTCTGCATCTAGTGATATGATCTTATTTTATATTATTGTTATTAATGTGGCTACTATGTTTATGTTTTTCCAAACACTGGATAAATCCTCAATTTGTAGAATATAGCCAATACTGTAATGCTATATATTCCATTAAATATGTTATAGCCTGTTGGATATTTAAATCAATATTTTTCATTAACATTTGAAAATTGGTCTATAGTATTCTTTTTTATTTTAAATAATTTTGGGTTAACTATCATGATATATCTCACAGAAGCAGTTTGATAGGATATTTTCTTTCTCCTCCCCCCCTTTTTTATAAACCATGTATGTTATTTCGAAGTTAATTATATTGTCAATTTTTTGTAGATTTCAGCTGAAAAAACAAATCAGGTCCTGTTTTTCTTCTTTATTTGGGAGTTTAATTATGGCCTGTTCAGTTGTGTTTTATGAAACTGGGTTTTTGAATACATGCACAAACACACACACGTGTGTGTGTGTGTGTGTGTGTGTGTATATATATGCATATATATATATACACATAATTGTGTATGTATGTGTATATATTTATATGCATGCACAAGCAAGTAGTTCTAGCTAATTTCTTTATGTGTGCACACATATATAATATATGCAATGTTAATAAGCATGTGTATTATATATATGTATGGATATGGATACTTTATATATCTTTATCTGTTTTTCTCTTTCTTTTATGTCTGTAAGTATGTGAAAATTATGTAAAACAACCTTGAACATCTTGTTAAACTCTTAAGGATTTGAAAATTCACATTCTTGGTTTCTTTATTAATGGTAAGAAAATTTCATAATAACCTTTCCCACTACTAATAAACTATTTTCTTTATTTATATATTTATTTTATAATTATAATTTATATATATAGTTGTAGCTCAATTATACGTATATATGAAGCTTTGCATGGTATTTTTGTGTCTGTATTTTTAAAATATTCATACATTTCACACCAAAGCTTTGTTGGCATATAATTGTAGAAATATATTCTAATAATTTCCATTATCCCTCTCTGTATGTTGTAAATTGACCTTATTTCACTTTAACTTATTTAAAAATTAAATTAACTGTTTGCCTACATAATTTTTATTCTTAAAAAACCTCGTTTTATTATTTATCAGTTCAATGAGTTTTTATTTCTCAGTTTTGTTTTATTTCATTTTTAATTTTCAAGATGTCCATGCTTGTGTAAGTAGCTATTTAAAAATTTTAAAAAGTATTGGTTTTCTAGTTCAGCGACCAATTTATTGATCCATTCTTTGTTTATCTGATGAAAATGTTTATAGATACAATTTTTACCTAATTACTGTTTCAGTTGGATAGCAAAAGTTTGTATTTTGTCCATTTATTGTAATTTTCTTTGAGAAAAAGAACAGCAGTGAATACAGATTAAAGCATTTTTACTTTATTTTTCTTTTTTTTTGTCTATGATTTCTTCTTCAACATGACTGATATGGGAATATACTTTGCATGACTACACATGTCCAATTGCTTACCTTCTCAATGATGAGGACAGGGAGGGAGGGAGAGGATTTGGAACTCAAAAATTTTTACAATGATGTAAAATTGTTTTTGCATTTAATTGAGAGAAAACAAATACTAAATAAATAATTATAAAAAGAAAATGGACAAAACTCATAATTTGTTCTTTGACCACATATTATTTGGGATTCTGCTAGTTATTCTCCATTTAAATTTGAATATTTTCTTCTAATGACTCATTAAAATTTTTAGTATCTTATGGCTAGTAAAGGATATATGGAATATTTCTGCTTTTTTTACATTTTGTGAACCTTTCTATGTGTAGTACATGGTCAGTTTTTCCAAAAGCATAATGCAAAACTGAAAGACAAGTATATTTCTCTCGATTTCTATTCAACTATTACTACAGACGTCTCCTATATAACTTTTCTAAAATTCTATGAAGATCCCTAACTTCTTTATGTTAGATTTATCTAGGTGTGAAAGGAACACATTGATTGTTTTCAGCTATTAAAGATTTCCAATTTCTCCCTGTAATTAGATTCGTTTTCCCTTTAAAGACTCAGATACTGTGACATTCAAATGCATGTACAGATGTACATATGCACACCCACACATGTGCACACATGCATATCACTGCCAAGTGACAAATATTTGGTTAGTTAGGTGGTGCAGTGGATCAAATGCCAAGCCTGGAGTGAGGAAGACTCATCTTTCTCAGTTCAAATCTGACCTCAGACACTTAGCTCTGTGACCCTTGGCAAGTCACTTAACCGTGTTTGCCTCAGTTTCTTTTTTTTTAATCTGTAAAAGAATTGAAAAAGAAAGTGGCAAAAAGTATCTTTTTGTCAAGAAAATCCCAGATAAAACCATGAAGAATTGGTCATAACTGAAACAATTGAACAGCAACAACAAATCCACCCAACAGTTGACATTATTTTGTTATCTATGAAGCATTTAAGCATAATGCCCTTTGCTTATGTCTTACCCATTTCTATCTAAACTTTTGTCTTGAGATGATTGCCATTTCAGATTTTCTTAATTTGCCTGAAGAATAATACATTCTACTCGAATGCCTTATATTACCTTTCATGGTAATTATGGTTAATTGTATTTTCTCTCCATCATGTTCTCTTATAATCATTCTCCTCTCTGTTCATCACTCTCCACTTTATTATAAAGAAGAGGGAAAGAAAAGGAATGTTATCAGCAACAATCACCTATAATTCACATTCCTAGTTCTCTATCCTGCTTAAATCCAGCCCAGGCTCTAATAACTGGTTCCTAAACTTTCCCTCTAATCTCTCCTTTATCATCCCCACTTTGTAGTTGATGTTTGCTTTGGCTGTGTCTATTCCCTTCCCAACTTTATCCTCCCTCTTAAACTCCTCTCTCTCCTTTTCCTGAATCCTGGTGAATGTCCTGGTGAATTTAACGCATTTCTACACCTAACTCTTGTGTGTGTGCATGAGCATGTGCGTGTGTGGCCATCCATCATCCAATAAGCATTGATTAAATACATACTGCTAAGTACTGGAGATACAAAGACAAAACACAGTCCATGCCCTCAAGGAACTCATTATCTAATTTATGGGAGGGAGGGGACAAGAAAATAAATATCTAAAAACAAGCTATAAACAGTATAAATTAGAAAGAATTAGTAACAGGAAGGAACTAGAATTAAGAAGGATTGGAAAAGACTTCTTGTAGATGATGGGATATCAGTTGGGACTGAAAGGGAAGTCAGTGAAGCTGGGAGGCAGAATTAAAGAGGGAGAACATTTCAGGCCAGGGAAAGCAGGGAAAATGCCTGTAGCTGGGAGACTGGGCATCTTGCTCAGTCTGGAATCAACTGTAAATCAAGAGTCAGGTTCACGAAAAACTCTCATCCTTTCTTTCCTACTGTACTTTTGTATGCTCTTTTCATTAACCCTAATTAGGAGAATAATAGATTCCTTATTTTCCTTTTTTCTTTCCTACATTTCTTTCTTCCCCCCTCTTTTCTTTCTTCTAAAAGACCGACAAATCAAATCGATTAAAATTATTACCAGGCCCTATGTATCTTTTTGTTTATTGCCTTTGTGAACTTTGAATATGAAGTAGGATTCTATCGGGATACTTGTGTCTTATTCCCCTATTAAAATATAAGAAACTATCCATCATTTGGGCCCATCCAATTGTTCAAATATATTTTTCTTCCTAGATTTTTGTTTGTTTCCCATGTTTGTATTTCAAAAATTCTAGAGGACCAGAGTAAAAGCAGATACTTACTTGAGCTCCCTCCCCCCAAACCTCTCCAAATAACTATGAAAAAAATGACTCTAAACAAATTGTAGAGGTGTATAACCCATAAAATGAAGGAATGAAAAGAATCTCCAGCCTAAGTCAGCCTGGAAGGTCAACAGGAAGAATCTATGGCACTGGGCTGGGAGCAGAGCACAGTACAGCATAGACCACGCTGGCACAGACAGGGGCCTAAGTAGGCCTTAGGGAATGAGTCACTGGCAGCTGTGGCAGTTTCCAGACTTCTCAATCTCAAAATGCCAAGGACAACATTGAAGGTCTATAGAAAAACCTATCAGACATGTATGAGACAATAGCATGGGCAGGTTCCAGCCCTGGGACAACGGAAAAGCAGTGATGCCTCACAGCAGAAACAGTAGTGGCTACTGTTCTGGAACTCCCAGCCTATAGACAGTGGGGGGAATAGATGGAGTGGTTAATCTGAGGGCGATTGCAGGGATCTCTTTGCCAATGCTGAGGTGGAATTCTCTTACTTTGCCCTGCTCGGATCTGGGGGACGGTCTTGGGTGGACCTGAAAATTCTAGGTCCCTAGAAGTACTTTTGAAAACATTTTTGAAAAATGACTTGTATTTTTTTTTTTACAAATTTGACTCAGTTATCTATATATTTTAAGAAATGAGGACATTATCAGAGATAGTTGCTACAATTCCCATCCCCACAATTTTATGCTTTCCTAATAATTTGGTTACAATTGGATTTGTTTGTGCAAAAACTTAATTTCATATAATCAAAGTCATCTGCTTTACATTCTATACTGCTTTCTATCTCTTAAATGGTCATAAATTCTTCCCTTATACAGCCCATAGATAAACTATCCCACTCTCTCTTAATTTGCTTGTTGTATCACCCTTTATGTATAAATCATGTACCCATTTTGACCTTATCTTGGTTTACTATGTGAGAGGTTGGTCTATACCTAGTTTCTACCATGCTGTTTTCTAGTTTTCCCAGAAATTTCTGTCAGATAATGAGTTTTTATTCTAAAAGCTTGGATCTTCGGGTTTATCATAGAATAGATTGCTATTGTTATTTACTATAATGAATTTTGTACCAAATCAGTTCCACTGAACCACCATTCTCTTTCTTTGCTAGTTCTAGATCATTTTGATAATATACTTTGAGATCTGGTACAACAGGACCACTCTCTTTTGCATTTTTTTCATTGATTACCTTGATATCCTTGGCCTTTTGTTCTTCCAGGTGAATCTTTTTATTATCATTTTCTAACTCTATAAAATAATTTTTGATGGTTTGATTGATATGGCATTGAATAAGTAAAATAATTTAAGTAGAATTGTAATTTTTATTGTTTTGACTCAGCCTACCCAAGAGCAATTAATATTTTTCCAATTGTTTAAGTCTGACATTATTTTTGTGAAAAGTGTTCATAGAGTTGTATTCATAGAGTTCCCAGGTTTATTTTGACAGATAGCTTCTCAAATATTTTGTATTGTCTACAGTTATTGGAAATGAAATTTCTCTTTATAACTATTGTTGCTGCACTTTGTCAGTAATATATAGAAAGGCTGATGATTTATATGGGTTTCTTTGTATCCTGCATCTTTGATAAAGTTGTTCATTATTTCAAGCAGCTTTTTAGTTGCTTCTCTAGGATTTTCTAAGTACAACATCATATAACCTTCAAAGAACAATAGCTTTGTTTACTCATTGCCTACTCTCCTATAATTTCTTTTTCTTCTCTTATTGCTATTGCTAAAACTTCTAGTAAAATATTAAATAATAGATGTGATAATGGGCAAGCTTGCTTCACCTCTGATTGTACTGGGAAGGTTTTTAGCTTATCCCCATTACAGATAATACTTGCTGATGGTTTTAGATAAATATTACTTATTTTAAGGTAAGCTCCATTTATTCCTGTACTCTCTGTTTTTAATGGAAATGGGTGCTATATTTCTCCCCCAGCCACCCAAAGATTTTTTGTGCATCTATTGAAATAATCATATGATTTTTGTTAGTGTTGTTACTGATGTGGTCAATTATGCTGATAGTTTTCCTCATATTGAACTAGCCCTATACATAAATCCCAACTGGTCATAATGTATGTCCTTGTGATATATTGTTGTAATCTCTTTACTAGTCTTTATTCAAAAATTTTGCATCAATACTCATTAGGGAAATTGATCTCTATATTTTTTTCTTTATTTTGACTCTTCCTGATTTTGGCATCAGCAGCATATTTGTGTCCTAAAAGGAATTTGGTAAGACTCCTTTTCACCTATTTTTACAAATAGTATTTGTGGAATTAATTGCTTTTTAAATGGCTGATACTTGCTTGTGAATCCAGCTGGTTCTGGGTATTTTTTCTTAATAAGATCATTGATGACTTGTTTAATTTTTTTTTTCTAAGATTTAGTTATTTTGGTATGTTAGTTATTCTCTTAATAAGGGTAATTTCTATTTTTGTAGATATTCATCCATTTCATTTAGATTGTCAAATTTATTGGCCTATAATTGGGCAAAATAGCACTTTACACTTCTCTTAATTTCCTCTTCATTGCTGGTGAATTTATCCCTTTCATTTTTGATACTAGTAATTTTGTTTTCTTCTTTCCTTTTTGAATCAAATTAACCAATGGTTTATCTATTTTTTTTTCATAAAACCAGGTCTTAGTTCCATATATAAATTCAATGGTTTTATTTTGTCTCTTTTTTGAATGTTTATTTATTTTTAGTTTTGACATTCATTTCCACAAAATTTTGAGTGCCAAATTTTCTCCTCATTTCTCCCCTCCTTCACCCCCAAATGCCATGCATTCTTATTACCCCTACCTTCAGTCTGCCTTCCCTTCTATCATACCCCTCCCTTCCTTTATCCATATCTTCTCTCTTTTCTTGTAGGACATGATAGATTTCTATACCCCATTACCTGTATTTCTTATTTCCCAGTTGTATGGTAAAACAATTCTCAACATTTGTTCCTAAAACTTTGAGTTCTGACTTCTCCCACTTCCCCACCCATCCCCACTGAGAGGGCAAGCAATTCAATATAGGATATGTGTGTGTGTGTGTAGTTCTGCAAAAACTTCCATAATATTCATGTTGTGTAAGAGTAACTATATTTCTGTCCATCCTATCCTGTCCCTGATTTATTCTATTCTCTTTTGACCTTGTCCCTCCCCAAAAGTGTTTAACTCTAATTACTCCTTCCTCCCATTTGCCCTCCCTTCAATCATCCCCCCCACCTCACTTATCCCCTTCTCCCCTACTTTCCTGTAATATAAGATAGATTTTCATACCAAATTGAGTGAGCATGTTATTCCTTTCTAATATTTGGTTAAATTTATCTAGTTCAGAGGGGCTACAGTTGAGGTCGTCCACTCTTATAGTTTTATTTCCTTTTGTATTTCCTTTTGTAACTCAAACTTTATTTTTTAAACATTTCCCCCCAAATTTATTAGTTTTTTTGTTTTTAGTTTTCAACAATCACTTCCATAAGTTCCAAATTTTCTCCTCCTCTCTCCCACACCAAGACAGCATGCAATCTTATATGGACTCTACACATACATTCCTATTAAACATATTTTCACATAAGTCATGTTGCATAGAAAAATTAAAATGAATGGGAGAAACCATGAGAAAAACAAAAAATAACAAAAGAGAAAACAGTCTGCTTCATTGTGTGTTCCAACTCTATAGTTTTTCTTCTGTATGTGGAAGTCATTTTGCATCAAGAGTCCTTTGGAAATGTTTTAGTTCCTTGCATTACTGTGAAAGGTTAAGTCTATCAAAAGCAGTCTCACACCCTGTGGCTGTTACTGTGAATTATGTTCTCCTAGTTCTGCTCACTTCACTCAGCATGAGTTCACATAAGTCTTTCCAAGTTTTTTGAAGTCCATTTGTTTGTCATTTCTTATAGCACAATAGTATTCCATTACATTCATATATCACAGCTTGTTCAACCATTACCCAATTTATGAACTTCCTCTCAATTTCCAGTTCTTGGCCACCACAAAAAGAGCTGCTATAAATATTTTTGTATGTGTGGTATTTTTATGTATTTTTTGTATTTTTATGATTTTTGTATTTTTGTATTTTTATGATCTCTTTGGGATACAGGCCTAGAAGTGGTATTGCTGAATTAAAGAGTATGCACATTTTTATATACCTTTAGGCATAGTTCCAAATTGTTCTCTGGAATGGTTGAATCAGCACACAATTCCACCCACAATGAATTAGTGTTCCTACTCTACCACATCTTCTCCAACATTTATCATTTTCCTGTTTTGTCATGTTAGCCAATCTGATAGGTATGATGTAATACCTCAGACTTCTTTTGATTTTGCATCTCTAATCAATAGTGATTTAGAGCATTTTTTCATTTAACAAAAATAACTTTAATTTCTTCCTCTGAAAATTGACTGTTCATATCCTTTGACCATTTATCAGTTGGGGAATGACTTGTATTCTTGTAAATTTGACTCAGTTCCCTATATAGGTTAGAAATGAGGCCTTTATCAGAGACACTAGTTGTAAAAATTCTTTCCTGGTTTTCTGCTTCCCTCCTAATCTTGGTTGCATTAGGTTTGTTTGTGCAAAAACTTTCTAATTTAATATAGTCAAAGTTATCCATTTTGTAATTCATAATGTTCTCTATCTCATTCGGTCATAAATTCCTCCATTCTCCATAAATTTGACAAATAAACTATTCCTTATTCCGCTAATTTGTTTATAGTATCAGCCTTTATACCTAGATCATATACCCATTTGAACTTTACTCTGGTATATGGCGTCAGGCATTGGTCTATGCCCAGTTTCCATCACTCTGTTTTCCAGTTTTCCCCGTAGATTTTGTCAGACAATGAGTTCTTATCCCAGAAGCTGAGGTCCATGGGTTTATCAAACAGTAGACTACTATAGTCTTGGACTACTATGTCTTTTGTACCTAACCTATTCCACCTATCCCTCCCTCTATTGCTTAGCCATTACCAAGTAGTTTTGATGATCACTGCTTTAAGATCAGGTATGGCTAGGGTAAATAGAACTGCATCAAAAATTTAGATGCCATGCCATATAGTGCATATATGTTTAGTATTTATATGACTTTCTGCAAGATATAGTTTTCTTATTAGTCTTTTTAATTATATCTATTTTTGCTTTTGCTTTATCTGAGATCATGATTGCTACCCTGCTTTCTTTGCTTCAGCTGAAGCATAATATATTCTGCTCCAGCCCCTTGCCTTTACCCTGTATGTATCTCTCTGCTTCAAATGTGTTTCTTTTAAACCACATATACTGAGATTCAGATTTTTAATCCGTTCTTCTCTCTCCTTCTGTTTTGTGGGTAAGCTTATCCCATTCACATTTATAGCTGTGACAACTATCTGTCCCTTTTTCTACATACTATTTTTTGCTTATCACCTTCTCTTACCTACTCTTTCCCTCCTCACAAGTGTTTTTACTTCTGATCACTGCCTTCTCCAATATACCCTCTTTTTTTTTTAATCAGCCCTCTGCTTCTTTAATATAGAAGCTGCCAAAATCCTGTGTAACCTGACAGTAGCTCCATCATATTTAAATTTTTTTTCTTTTCGACTCCTTGTAATACTTTCTCCTTGATCTATGAGCTCTGGAATTTGGCTATGATGTTCCTGGGAATTTTCATCTTGAGATCTCTTTCAGATGGTGGTCAGTGGTTTCTTTCAATTTCTATTCTGCCTTCCATTTCTGATAATTTCTTGAAAGATGTTGTTGAAGTTTCTTTCTTTTTTTTATCCAGGCTTTAAGGTAGTCCAATAATTCTTATACTATCTCATGTGAATCTACTTTTTAGGCCAGTTGTTTTTCTGATGAGAAATTGCACATGTTCTATTTCTTTTTACTTTAATTTTTTTTTATTGTATCTTGGTATCTCATAGACTCATTAATTTATACTTATTCAATTCATTTTTTGGGGCGGTATGTAATTTGCTACCTCCTACATTCTCCTTTTTAAAAGTTTTAAATGTATTTGAAACTTAAGTACACAATAAGAAAAGAAAAATAAAACAGTACCAGGTACATAGTAGAACTTAAGAGATGACTCAATATAAAGCGATAAATTTCCATTTCAAGAAAACTTATATGATAAATACTATGTATTGTTTTCAAAACTGTCCAGCTTTTCTTTACTTCCTTATAAGTTTTCTTTTGTTTTCTACTGTGCATTTTTTACTTTATTCCCCCACCCCCACCCCAGGAAGGCTACAATTGGGTTTGTTTATATCATATACATAGATATTTATAAACATATACACACATACACAAATATGTAAGACTGTACTATGCTTATTTCTACCTGTCATCTCTTTCTCTGAATCTTCTTTCATAAGTCCAAGTCTTTCCATGTTTTTCTAAATCAACCAACTCATTATTTCTTGTATCCCAACAATATTCCAGCCCAATCCCATTCTATGTGAGAGCCTGCCTGTGAAGAGTTTTGCTCCCCTCCCCTCAATTTTCCTTATTCCTTCTATTCTTGGTTGCACAGGTTTTTTTTTTTTTAATATAAGAAAAATTTAATTAAAAATAATCAAGATTATCAGTTTTACACTTCAACAATGCTCCCATCATATAATATGGTTTAAGGTCTGATACTATCAATTCTAGTTTTTAAGGAATTAATTTTCTTCAGTGACCTTTTGTACTCCTTTTCCATTTGGCCAATTCTATTTTTTAGGGATTTATTTTCTTTGGTAAATTTTTGTATATCTTTTCCCAGGCTATTAACATTTTTTTCCCATGATTCTCTTACATTACTCTCATTTCTTTTCCTAATTTTTCTTCTACTTCTCTAATTTGGTTTTTTAAATCCTTTTTAAGCTTTCCCAGGAATTCTTTTTGAGACTAAGATCATATTACATTTTTCTTTAAAGTTTCACATATATCAATTCTGATACTATTTTCCTCTTTTCAGTTTATGTCTTGATTCCCTCTATCATCATAGTAGCTTTCTATACTCAAACATTTTTGAGTTTTGCCCATTTACCTGCCTTTTTTGTGACTCAGTGAAAGGTGGGCTCTGGCCCTGCACTGTCCAAGCTTTTCTTTTTTTTATCTGGCGCTCTAGGTCTTAGTCCTGGATTTTATTGGGCTTTAAGACTTGGCCACTTGCTTTTCTCTGGAGAGTGGGGCTTCCAAGTATACTTGGAGGTGGGGCCTCTCTGTTGGCCTCCCCTGGGTATAGAGTTTAGTTGCTGGTCTGACCCAGGGTTGGGGCTCTGGTACTGGATTGCTATGAATACTAGGCATCCATGTTGGTAGGCCTCAGGGGTGGGGTCTTGCTATGGGTGAGTCCTATGGCAGGGATTTACTCCTGGTCAACAGTAGGGTCAGGGTCATGCTGATGGCTTGTGCTGGGTGGGGTCGATGGAGTGGGGTCATACTGCTCTGCACAGACTGCTCACTTGCCCATGCAGCTGCTGGTTTGCAGAAGGGTGGATTGTCCCAGGCTTAGAACGTTGCTGCAGACCCCAGCTTCAAGGCTGGCTGCTGCTGCTGCTACTCTTGGACCTTGATCCACTGCTACCCGGGTGAGACAGACTTTTCCTGCTATTCTGGTAATATGCTTCTCTGCTCCTAGGTCATTTCTGGGGTAGTTTTCTAGTAGTTTGGAAGGGAATTTGGATAGATTTCAGACATTACTTCCTCACTCTACCATCTTGGCACTGGAAGTATTTTCGTTGATTTTTGGTGTCCTTGTGACTACACTGTCCCTTTCTGAAGCTCTATTTCTATTTACTATGTGGTTAGTTTATCTTTTGAGTTTACCTCTTTTGTTTGTTTAATCCAGGGGTGGGGAACCTGGGGCCTTAAGGCTACATCTGGCCCTCTAGATCCTCAGCTGTGGCCCTTTGACTGAATCCAAACTTCATAGAACAAATAAAGGACCACAAGTTCCCCACCCCTGGTTTAATCTATTGTATTTCTTAATCTGATTTGGTGTTTTCTTCTGTCTACTCATATATCTGGATTAAGTTCCTAAAACACTACCTTGTTCCAGCGTCAGTCTCCATCCCTGTCCATTATGCATAGTCCTATTACCTATTCAGTCTGAACATCTCCTTCTGCTCTACAGTTACCCTTCCAAAGTTCTGAATGGAGAGGTTACAACCAAGAATCATCTTCTGTCATAACCCCTAATTTCTGCCACCATCTTCAGCATGGGTGCTGACATTGACCCTGTTTCTCTGTCCTTGTACAGTCAACAACTGACAGGTGGCTTCATTACCTTGTATGTTCCTGAATGGACATTGGAGATACAGCTGGTATCAGTCCTTCTACTACACCATCTTGGCTCCACTCCCCCAACATAACTGATTTTAAGTGAATTTTATATCATTTATTTAAAAACATTCTGAGAAGTATTTCATATTCTTTAACAGACTGCCATAAGACTCTCTCTCTCTCTCTCTCTCTCTCTCTCTCTCTCTCTCTCACACACACACACACACACACACACACACACACACACACACACACACTACTCAAAACACTGCTCTAAGGGCATGGGGGAATGTTTTTTATTGTAAATGTCCAAGGTGGCTAAGGGGAGCATGCCCACATCCTACATTTGCTATTGATCTGAGATTTGGCCAGCTGTAATCACTACAATAACTCATATCCTTTAATATATCACATCAGAATATATGTGAATTGTATCCTGGGTTTTGTTTTCATCTTTCAGTGGCTGGGATAATGTTACCCATGAAACTATTCATTTAGAAAGCATTAGCTGCTAAATGGTGGGGAATGGACAGGATTATCTTTTCAATCCCTAGAATTAGTCCCACAGTCTTAGAACATCTTACCACCGATCAGCCCCCTTTCTCATCTCAAATTTCTCCAGAGAACCTTATCCCACTTGTCCTTCACTGCTATAACTCATTACTTTGTGTTATGTTTATCTCCACAGATGTCAAATACCTCTAAAAATAATGTTAGCACTCCAAGGTAGGAACTGTCTTATTATCATCATAGTCCTGGCAACTATCACAGTGTCTTCCACACAGAAATGACTTATAATAATGTTTGTTCAATATAAGTGATTCACTTAAAGATTGGTCATTAATGTATTTTTTTGTGTATGTGTGTTCACAGTTCATGAAAGCCAGGTGCTTAAGCATGGAAAGACTCCGATCTGTATTGGTGGGGCAAGTGCTCATGTTAATGAGATCAAAACTTTTTTTTCTCTTATCATTAATGAAATCTATCCATGAAAAAAATGTTTAGAAATCACTTTATTGGCTACTTATTTGTTTTTCTCCCTTAAGTTGCCTCTTTTGTTCTTTATAAAAATTGTCTTAATAGTAATTCTAAATGATAACTAGCATTAATATAGCACTTTAAAATTTGAAAAGCACTTTACCTATGGTGTCTCATTTGATCCTCATAATAACTCTATGAGGTAGGTACTATCATTTTTCCAACTTTACAAATGGGAAAAGTGATACTGAGAGAAGTTAAATAATATGCCTGAAATCACATAGCATATAAATAAAATATCTGAATAAAGATTTAAACTTAGATCTTCAACTCTGTTTACTGCCTAGCATAGCTGCCCCTAGATTGAGTGGGAATTTTACCTATTTTACAAGAGAAGAAAATGAGGCACAAAGAGGTGATTAACTTATCCAAAGTGCCAACTGGCTAGTAGCAAGAAAGGCAGGGATAGATACTAGTTCTCCAAACACCAACTTGATTGTTTTCTCACAGTAGAATCTTTGGATTTAGAACTGGTGAGGGCCAAGCACCAATTTGATTGTTTTCTCACTGTAGAATCTTCAGACTTAGAGTTGATAAGGAGCTCTTACATAGTTAGAACAATGCGTTGCCCCATTCCTTACCCCTTCCCTTCCTCTTTTGCCTCCCAAACATACTTTTTACAGAAGAGGAAAGTTCAGATTAGGAAAGTGATTCATCCAAGGCCATACAGGAAATAACCACCAAAGTTCAAATTTGAACCTGGTACTTCCGACCTCAAAGCTACATTTTTTTTTCCCTACTATGTCACAATCTTCCTTACTCATTCCCTACTTGACACTTTTTCTGGGCTTGTCCAATGTAGGGGCCACTCACAAAACAGAGAACATGACTTCATTTCATTTATTTTGATGTGCTCAAAGTCATTCTAAAAGTCATAGCTTCCTTCCATAGAATTCAAGAAACAGTCAGATAATGGGGAAGAAAATTGAACTCTGACTATATCTGGGAATTTAAATATTGGCAGGGAGAGCTCAAAGAATCCATCACCACAAATTAGGTTTTATTAAAATTGTTCAATGTATTAAATACTGGCCCTTTATTTTGCCCAATTCTCCTCTCTCTTCTATGAGCAGCTGCTCCCTTGAGGAGGGTAGTAAAAGTCTTCTGTTATACCACCTATCAGCCTCTGTTGCCCCAGCACTCACTCACTCACTCACTCACTCACTCACTCACACACACACACACACACACACACAAAACAAAACAAAACAAGACAAAAATAAACAAAAAAAACATGTAAACCAGAACAGCATCTGTCCCTTATTTATAGACTGCATAGCGAAGTTCAATTAGGATATACTTCAGAGCTTCCTGCTAGGTGATGGGTTTTGACTTGGTAACATTCCCCTTCTCACACAGGTGTGAATGGTCTCATGCACAGTATTCCATGTATTCCTGCCTCTGTGCTTTTGACAAGACTGCCCTTTATCCTAGACTTATGCCTGGAATGATTTCCCCTCATTACTCCTTTTGGTACCTCTAGCTCCTTGCAAGACTTATCTCAAATACCATCTTCTTCATCAGGACTTTTCTGATTCTGCCAAATTTCTTTCTATTCACTTTTTACTAGATATGTGCTTGCTGAATTGCTGGACTTGAAGTTGGAAGGTCTGGGTTTGAATCTTGCTTCTAATACATACTAGCTGTAAGCAAGTTAAATTCTCAGAGCCTTAGTTTCCTCATGCAAAATGAAAAGGTTGGACTAGTTGACCTCTAAGGTCCAATATGCTTTTAAATCTGTCATCCTATGATCATAGACTACAAATTCCTTGAAGACTGGGACAGCTTTGTTGCTGTCATTGTATCCCCCAGGGGCTAATATGTCTAGAACAATTTTTATGGCTATGGTTTGAACCGTATTTTCATCAGTGTAGGGGAGCTTCCATAAAGAAACTCCTTCTACCAATACCAGCGATTAACTATTAGATAACATGATTTTAATGAGTTTCGTGGATTATTGAGAAGTTGAATGACTTGCCTAGGATCACATAACCAGTATGTTCATGAAGTTCAACTTCTATTCAGATCTTCTTGACACTGAAGCCAACTCTCTATGCATTGCACTGGGATTCTTTTTACCTGTCAAACAATAGACAATCAGGACCCTAGACTTAAAAGTAAAATGAACCTCAGAAGTCATCTAGTTCAAATCCTTCATTTTACAGATGAGGAACTACAGGTCTAGGGAGTTTATAGACTTGATCAAGGTCACAGAGGAAGGAAGGGTCAGAAGGAGTATTTGACCCCATGGCCTTTGACTCTAGAGCCAGTACTCTTGCTCCAATGACCCAATACCTTCTCAATAAGCTATCAGTGCTTGCTGAGTTGAGTAGGATTAGGTATTTTATTAAGTTCACTTTCAGGGGAAAATTGACTCAATGCTCTCCAACCCTTTTTAGGGTTGATTGTGTGGGCCCTGTTCAGTTCTATATTGTGTAAATTTGCCCCAGTCAACTTCATTTAGCAATAAACTACTCTATGACAAACCTACCTTAAATCTTGAGTCTCCTCATATGGTTAGGGAAAACTGAGAGAAAAGTAAGGCTGTGTTTAATGGAGATTAAAGTCTTCCCATTCAGTGAATGGTTGCTGGGTCCAATCAGAGCAACTCCATTGAGTCACAGGGGGAATCCTCTTATTGCGTCTATGTTATTTGAATATATACAGGTTACATAAACTCTTTGAGAGAAATTGTTTTATTTATGTCTTTTTATTCCCAGACCCCACACAATGCAAAGTAACTAGGAGGAATTTAATTAATACTTGCTGCTTGATTGGCAGAAATTAAGTTCAGCCAGTTAGAGCATCCATTAATTAAATGGGGTGGATTCTTTCCACTGTCACTCCTCTCCCTCTCTTAACTTCAAGAAGGTAGTGATAATAAGAGTCACTATGTATGTATGGGTATGTATAGGTAAACAGCAAAAATGAGGTAAGAATATAGGTCTAAAGAGGTCCAAATATGAGAAACATAGAATTCCTCCTTCTCCCTTACCCCACAAAGAAGGTGGAGAGGGTGGTGGTGAGACAGAAAGATATACATTATAAAAGCAATCACTGTTCTTTCTTCATAGTAGAAGCCACATTTTGCTGCTCCTAATCTCTCACCTTTCCAATCCATCCTCTCCTCAGTTACTAGAAATGCTTTGATGTCTGTTATTCTGACCATGAAACTACTCCCCTCAATCCCTCTTCCTCAGTATATTAATTTTATCTGAAGTCTTCATTTTTCAGGAAAACAGTCGATTATATTGGGTAGGTGATGCTTATGGACACCCCAGCCATGAAACCAAGGACAGGAAAAAGATGGGGGAAAGAAGGAGGGGAGGAAAGGCAATAAATAGGACTTGGACTTGGTAGGAGTATAGGTTTCTGCTTCCTACCATTTACAGTAGCTTTATTCCTAAAAAAAGACTGGTCTTTTCCAAAAAAAGCAAATAAACACTAAGATTTATCACTACTAATTACCAACCCTTCTCCTGTGATGGAGAGCTTCAATTAACATAGGCATCCCAACTATACTTCTGCCCATTTTCCCATTTTCAGGTCCTCTGCCTGTTTACGGAAGGTCACTTATGTCTTTTTTTTTAATGCAGAGCTTCCTTTCCTTTCTTTGTGATCTCTCCCAAGTAGACTGCAAGAGCTTAGAGCCTTAAAATAAAAAAAAGTATGTTGGCATTTAAGAATGGCTGCTTACAAACCAGAGTGTGGGCATGGATTTCACATATATATCACTGTCCTCAAGAGTACAATATAGAAGGTGTGGCTGGGGCTGGTGGGTAGGAGATAAGAGATATGTACAAAAGTTGATAATACACATTAGAAAACAAGTACAAGCAAAGCATTATGAGTTTATTTTATCCAGGTATCAAAAGCACAGATCACAATTCCCACTAGAAACCAGGAAGCCTTCATGGAGACAGTCATGTTTGAAATTGACCATAAAGGATGAATAACTTTCCAACAGTGGGAAGAGAGGAAGAGGTTACTGCTTGGATGGTTGGTTTCGGATTATGCTAACCTCAGGTCCTTTTCCATCCTGAGTTCTTTATTTGTGTGATTTAAGAGGAACTGAATGTGTCCCTTTTGAAACATGGACCTGGAATTAAAATTGCCCTCCTCACAAGCTAAGCAGGCAATCCTAGAGTATAAAATAAATAAATTCCCCACACTTAGTAGGGGTGCATTATATATTCTTATTAGCCCTGGACATCTCAGCAAATGGTTATCTGCAAAGTCAATTTGTCTTTTGACCTCTGACTTAAGGAGTGCAGCCTTTCTTTTTCTGGTGAAAAACACTTTCACTATGAAGCTTTTGTTTCATGTGAGAAGCCACATGGAGGCAAAGTAAGTCTCTCTGACACGTTTTCCCAGAGTGAAGTTGAATCTCCTTCTCCTCCTGGGACTCTTTGCTTTTTATGGGATCTGCCAGGCTGTTTCATTTTTGACTGACTTAAGTGACAACATTATTCTTTTTTTTTATTATTAGAAACAACAAAAGTGTCAAATC